>JARHVA010001345.1:885000-1067500 GCA_037957365.1 Torreya grandis | reverse complement strand
ATCTTTTACAACATGCTCTCAACTGCTTGAAACATTGAAATCATCAAAATTCCATTGCCACCAGCCTACAACTTGTTCAAAATGAAGGTTTCTTGTCCTTTGACACTCCCACATGCCAAGTAAGGATGGAGGATGATTTATAACGATTTTAAATGAAATTTAGGACTCACCAAACATTAAATTTTAATTTTTAAACTTTTTAATGCATTTGGACAAGTAAAATTATGCCTGTGGTGTTTTAATAGGGTTTAAAGGTAGCCACTTTGTAGTGATTATTCAAAGTATAAGGGCTCTTCCTAAAAATAGATGCCTTGGATTGAGAGGCCATATGGACCCCATCAAACCCTACCAACACTTATCCTAAGATGCATCCTCCTTCATAAACCATTGTTTATAAAACTACCCTCTTTTGCTTGTAAAGAGATCGATGGAGGAATGGATGAGTTTTCTATCATTTTTGGACTTGTCACTCACTCTTGAGGATGGATATGACCTAAAAATAATGGATAGACATTCCAAGAAAATTTTAAAACCATTTACCTACCATATCTTACATGATTCCTTCTTTGCATGTTATAAAATGAGCAAAAAAACACTTCAAATGACTTATAATGTTAGAATAGTGAGTTATGCTTCATTTTTTAAATTATATGTACCAAAAGACATGTAAGATGATATTTGACATGTGTCACATGACCTAAAAATTCCTGCTTTACCTTTATATCCCTTGGACCAACTTAGAATTGCATGGAAAGGTTACACTAACACAAGACAAAAATATTAATTACCTTATTCTTGTCAAAATAACCTTAAACTTTACTAAACACCTTATGAAGAATCAAATAAATGACCATTGGTTATTAAATTTGGGACCAAGATCTCACGTTTTGGTTATGACACCCTAGGAGACCTCTAACACTACTAAAACAACATCACACCTTACCATGAGAAACCAAGATATGAGATAGACAAACATCTTCGAGGCTATAAACAAAGTTAAATATGAGCTAAATAACAAGTTTTTAAATAGACTTATTGGTTCTTAGTTGAACACCTCTTGCACTCAGCCTTGTACACTTTGTGAAAATGGAAAATAAAGATGAAAAACCCATAAATGTGTTATTATAATTAGAGAAGGATTTAACATCAAGATGGACTAAATGCAAATAATGACTAGAAGACATCAACAGAGGGTATGGTTAGCTCCATGTTAATTCTACCTCTACCTGAACTAAGTTGAGAGGACCTAAGGGGTAGCTTGCTCACATGAAAGGATACTATAGTTTCATCTGCATAGGGATTATTAGCACACAAAACACATTAATATGACCAGGGCATAACCAAGTTTGTACACTCCACCCAGGAAGGGTTATCACATGGAATGATCAAATGCTCTAGGATATATACAAGCTATTGAAGATAGATGTGAATATGATTGCAACCTTTATTTATAAAGAAATCTTTGATAACATAAGGGCCAAATGGTAGATTGCAATGTTAGGATTTAAAAAACAAAACATATATACATCTTAGATATATAATACTTATGCATCTATAGGTAAACAATACTCAGGATATACAATAGGGTGTATTATTTATAGGGCAGAATAAGGTAGGATGAGTTAAGTAATTATAATAGAGTGGTATGGTGGTGTGGTTTTTTCAAACAATAGGATCTCCTTTAATAGGCATAACACCATTCATTTGCAATAAATGTTGAAATATTGAAATACAAGATAAGAAAACTAATAAGAATGATATGCATCCATTGGTGCTAATATAATGCAAATATTCATATGATTCTTTTAGGGTACATCATACACTACAACTAGAGATTTAAACACTTTCTCCTATCAAATCAAAAAACTCAGGGTGCCCTTAAGAGGTTATCAACAACACATTTCCAAATTAGTATGCAAAAATTAATTTTCAACTTAGATCTATGCCCAACACAACTACCACTATTGATAATCATAAACTAAATACCCAATCAACAGAGCATGTAAAATGCATTATTGCATTTCATTAATAAGAAATACTCAAAATCACAACTATTTTCCATTATTTTTCAAGTAAATATTACATACATCATTGTTTCATAATGCTACCATAGATAAAAAACATGATGAGTTTGATCTTTTGACAAGGGAGACATATACAATGCTCTGAGAGCTTCCTAATAAATGCACAACTACAACCACCTTAAAAAGAGAGACAAGACATACACATAACAAGGATCACAAAATTTTAAAGAGCCTAAGACCTAGAAAGAACAACCAACAACAACCTTTAAAAAGAGGACAAGCCCTCTTTCATACAATTCTTTCACCTAAAATATTCTATGAATATACTTCAGCTAGAAGATGCCCTTGATCACACTTAAAATCTTATGCCTTGCAAGAAAATCATTTTGATAACTACTTATCCTTATCATGATGAATATTTGAAAACAAACCCTTGATCTTATTGGATGAAAATGCACTACACTTGGGATTGAGGGAGTATATTCCCTTGGAATGAAAACAAACTCCTTATCATCATGTGTAACTTCTTGGCCATGCCTTCAAATAATCATTTGAATAGTTGGAAACTTCTAGACAACTACCCTTTTTCTTGTGCATGCTAAAGAACACCTCTTGCTTTCTCATGATTACATTAGAATACTCTAGTTGTGATAGAAGAAAATAAGGATCCATGGCCATTTAGAAAATATGATTGGAATGGCCCATATTGGCCTCAAAACTCTACAACATTTCTCTTCCATGCAGGTGTTTGAAACAAGCCAAAACATTAGAAATGTCAGACTTAGCTTATTTTACCTTTTTGCCTTTTTAGGATTGACACTAAACTTTATAATTCTTAAGTTCATTACTTTATCATTTAAAAAAAATTAGATTCACCATTTGACCCTCCACATGTATGATATTGATAGCATGGATCCATTCTACTTAAAATCATGAGTTTTGAAATTTTTACAAACTTAACTTCCACTTGGATAGGTCATTCATTTTGGAATGAGCAAAAATACTGACATGGCCTCTTAAATACTTTTGTGGCCTTGCTTGGTTTCCATGTCAACCTTTGAATTCCCTTAAAACTTTGTTGCTTCCTTTTTGACCATTTCTCTTTTGAATGCATGTTGACTGGAAGATGACATACATCGTGAATTAAAGGCTCTGAACACAAACCCTAAACAAAAATTTTGATGACCAAATCCTTTGAAGCAAGGGGAGCTTAGAACATGATTTTTGAGGACTTAGCTATGATAAAAAAATATGATAAAGTATTTACAAATAAAATGTCTAACAAAAAAATTTTAAACAAGAAGTCTGACATAGAATTTTCAAATAAATTGTTCGATGCAAAAGTTATGAATAAAATGTTTGACGTAAAAGTTCCAAACAAAATGTCCAACCAAAATGTTAGACCATAAAGTTCAATGTAGAGGTTCTGAACAAAATGTTTGATGAATAAGTTACAAATAAAATGTCTATTAAATTTAAGAATTTGAAAAGTCAAACTTGTGATTTTTTTGCAACTTGGTTTTTTACCAAGAAAGTCCACCAGACTTTCAAACTCCCTTTACAATTTACAATAATGCATACTTGCATTTAACCTTAGAAATTATATCGAGCTCTAGAACTTTTCAAAGATAGAAAACATCATACTTAGCATTATTTGATCACCCTAGATTGATTTTTTATCATATACCCTGCCATATCATTAAAATATGAAAATGTTAAGCATTAGCTAGAACTAGGATTACACAGGGTTTTCACAAGGCAAAAGCTATATTTTTAACTCAAGTGAACAATTACAAATAGGAGGTAATAGTTAGATATTCATGTACTAATATTTAATAAAAAGACACAAATTGATCAGTTTAATTTTGGGAACTAACATTGGCTCTCACCTAGGGATGCACACCCCCTATAGGTGTGTAAAAAACCCCAAAAATAAGACCAAATGCCAATCCATTGGAACACAAATTTAAAACTTAACAATTTATCAACAAATATTCATGGAAACTAAATTAGGCAAGAGTAGACTGATAAAAATAGATAAGGATGATCTAAAAATGAACACATGACAAAAACACCAAAGATAATTGTACAACCAAGGCCCAAAGCAGAGGGGCAACCAAAAAATAAATCAACAAAACTATACACTATACAATACTATACATAGTCATGGAATTAGTCAAAGAAGTGTTTTAGATGTCTACCATTAAATAGAAACTCCAATATCACACCATATAGGTATTTCAAGAAGAAAGTGCGTTCCCCAATCCTATAGTCAATGGAATAAGGACACGTAAGGCATCAAAATTTACATGATTACATTTCTACTCATGTCTGTTGTCCTAAAGTAGAACCAGATCACCTAGTTGAAAAGTTCTCAAAGTAACCTTTCTATCAAATATTATTTTAAGTATTTCTTTGAACTTGAGGTGTCTCTCATGATCTTGTCTTCTATTTTCATCAATCTCAATAATTTGGTGTATTATGATTTCATAATGGTTAACTTCATCATGTTCCTCTAGTCATTGCATAAAATGATAGGTTAGAAACTTCAAATTCATGGGTAAGACAATTTGAGCTCCATAAACAAGATCAAAATGGCTTTTACCAATAGCTCTCTTAGGTATAATCCTATCATCACATAAGGAAAATTTCATCTATTTACCCCACCTTTTCTTGTTTGCTTCCAAAGTTTGTCTAATGATTTTTAGAAAGTTCTTATTATTGGATTCTACTTTCCCATTCCCTTGAGGTTGTAATTGGAAGCATAAGCTAATTTGATATTGTACTCTTTGCACAATGCCACTAAAGGTTTATCCATAAAATGCATGGCATTATTAACAATTACCTTAATAGGCACACTAAATCTACAAATAGTTTGATTTAATAGAAAGTCCATAATCACCTGGTGTGTAACCTTATTTATAGGGACCACCTCAGCATATTTCATGAAGTAATCAGTTGTAAGCAACATCCATCTATGTCTAATTCTTGATGAATTAGTGATTTCTCTAATGAAATCCATTCCCAATTGTCTAAATGGGACTTCAATCATCACAAGCTGTAAAGGAAGAGAACTAGAAGCTTTCAACCTTCCAGCAAAGCATTGAAATTTCTCGCACTTTCTAAATTTTTGTGCAACATCCTTGAATAGTGATGGCCACTAATAATTAGATCTAAAATTTTTATGAGCTATAACCTTAGGTGCAAAGTGGCCACCACATACTCTAGTATGGAATTCCTCAGTCAAATAGATAATTTGTTCTTCTACTATATATCTTAGGAAAACCCCATCTAGATTCTTCCATACCAATCCACTTTCAATCAAGATGTAATTTTCAGAAACAAGTTTAATAGTTCTCCTTTGGTTCTTGTCTAAGTCAGGGGGATAATTTAAATTTTATAAGTAATAAATAATGTCTTTATGCCATGGAGAGATGTTGATTCTACTCAAGGAATAACCAACATTAAAAACAATAATGTTTACCTCAATAACTTGTAAATTGGTCTTAGTCATGAGATTAGCTAGACCCATCCTTCTCACTAACTTGGTGGTCTAGATATCCATGCCATACTCTTACAACTTGTTGACCCATCTACATATCTTGATTGATGGTTCAATCTAATTCAATATATACTTCACCATTATATGTGGGACATATGCAATAATATTTGAACTTAGAATATAAGGTTTGAATGTTTTAACAACATTCAAGAGAGTGAAAACTTATTTTTCCATGATGGTATCATTTAGTTCATACCCTTGTATAGCTTTTCTAAATAAATCTATGGGGTTTTTGTGACCATCCATTCTTTTGAAATAAGATAATAACTACGATATTATGTGATGCACAAGAGAATATTTGGAATGCTTTAGTGTAATTAGGACTGGCCAATATAGGGTCACATTTCAAATCTGCTTTGATGTCATTGAATGCTTGTAAGGCCTTGTCCTCCCACTTTATTTCTTAGTCTTTAATTAATATGTAAAGTAATCTCTACAAAATTAGACACAAACCTCCTTACAAAGTTGATTTTCCCAAAGAAGGATTGAATTCCTTTCTTGGATTGTGAGATAAGCACTTTATCAATGGATTCCACTCTTTCAAGATTAATCATTACATCATCATTAAACATTATATGTCCCAACAACTTATAATTTTATACTCTAAAGTGACACTTATTAGGATTAAGTGAAATGTCAAAGTCCCTGCATCTAAAAAAAACTTTCTCTAGATGTTCCAAAATGTTCCTTTCTATTCTTGGAGTATACAGTAATATCATCTTGATACATAGTAATAAAATTGTTAATTAACCCTACAAAATCAACATCCATAGCTCATTTAAACATTGTACTAGCCATCATTAACCCAAAAGGCATCCTCATATAAACATACATACCCCAAGGTGTTGTAAATGTAGTCTTGGGTCTCTGATATTCCTTTACTAAAATTGGTTATACCCTAAGAAATCATCTAATATGGATAACATTTCTGATCCAGTAACACTTTACAATAGGTTATCCATATTAGGTAGGGGATAATTATCCTTCAAATAATCTTTGTTCAAATTATGGAAATCCACACACAACCATATGTCAAAATTTTTCTTTCTCATAGAGACTAGGTTCACTACCCATGATGAATACTTGATGGGCTAAATAATTCCACCATCCCTTAGCTTCTTTAACTCATACTTCATCTTGGTGGCTAAGATGGGGTTAATAGGTCTTTACTTCTATCTGAAAGACTTGCTATCAGGATATAATGGAAAGATATGTTGAAACAAATATTCCTTATAAGCTTTCTGATCCATTTCTCAAAATTTTTGGTTGATAAATATCTCAATAGCATAGAAATAACATAGTAACAATGAATTCTCTAAGAAGAGATGTAGTATTACTCAAGATCGCAATACAAATATATGCTTATCTTTGGGAAGAGATGTCTGTCTTCACATTTCAGGTTACCTCTTCATTTATACACATTTTGAAAGCATGGGGATGATGTTGAAGGTCACAAATCTTGAGGGAGATTAAGTGGTTTGAATTCCAAGATTTAAAAAAATACAAAATTTGAGGAATTACTATTTTTAGAAACTTACTATTTTTAGACTACACTACTAAAATTGAAAATTGGGGCACTTCCATTGGGTTTTTGAGGGTCTAAATTCATTTATAAAATATTGATTCCATTTCACGATTTTCTTCTCATTTTTATCTTTCCAACGGTTCAAACGATGAGTCAATTGGAGCTACAGTGCAAAAGTTATGGCTCTTGGAAGTTTCGTCATCAATTGGGGTGGAACTGTCACCCGAATTGTCGCCTAAATTGTTGCCCGGATCACTTTAAATTTAGAATAAGACCAAGCTAAGTAATCTTGGTACTTTTTTAACAGCTACACATAAGCTCACTTTTTTTCTATACTTAGATGATACCTGGCCATACCTTTCTAGGACTTTTGTGAGAGCTTGAATTAAACTCAATCACAAATTTTTTAATAAATGAGTCTCAATTTTTAATTCTATTTGCTCCATCAAAATATGCTTCTAAGCTTACCAATCATTTAGGGAGAGTGTTTGTCTTCAGATGAATTATATCCTTCCCAAACAAGGTCTCTTTTTCATCACAAACTTGAACCATGTATTCCAAGTCTATGAGATGATCTTGAAACTTAGCTTCACAATTTAGAAACCTTATAACCTATTCATCATAATCAAAAACTTGCCAATGATGAATATTGTCTAGGATTGAAGGCCTAATAAGCACCTCCAATTGATACTAATAGTGAGGGTTCATATTTTCAATTTTAAACTGAGCACCTAACCTTTAAATTATGTTAGCTTCTTCATTAAAACTTCTATCATGATAGAAAATGTTAAAAGCATCAAATAATTATAAAAAATCCCATACAACATTCTTATAATATTTCAACCTTTTATTTTTGGTAGCATAAACATTATAGACCTACTTAACCACTAGCTTATAATCATCCTTTACAATCAAACTTACAATTCCATGTTTGTAAGCAATTATTAAACCAAGCAAGAGTTCCTCATACCTAGTAGTATTATTCACACACTCAAAAGATAGATTGAAAGAAAACTTAAAACATTTACCATTGGAGGAATAGAAGATAACCCTAAATCCATTTCCAATATTAGATTAAGCCTTATCAAATGTCATTATCCAAACCTTACCTTTGTTTTCAAACCCAATATCAAGACCAGTTGGTTGTTCAATAATATCCACTTTCCCAATGAAGCTACCTAGCTCCACTTCCACATACAACACTTCATTTAAATCACATTTCAGATCTTCAAGTATAATCAACATCTTAATCTGGTATGAATCTTGACCTTATTACCCTCTAATGGAATGGTGGAGTAAGACAAGTTCATTTGCACACTTTCACCCATGTTTGAAAGCCCATTTTTATGACAGTAACATCCCCCACTTAGGTGGGTAGTCCAAAACTACCACATCCATATTCAAATATTTACCTGGATGAACTGATAACTATAATACCAACCCTTTGACTTATCTAACAACTGGAACCTCTCATGAATCCATGGTATAACACTTGCCAAAGGTAGATGTGATTTTCACTCTAAGTTCATTAAGGACAACTAGGGGAATCACATTGCAAGAGGCTCCATAATCAAACATACAATTGTGAAAAACTAATCCATTGACCAGTATGGTGGCATAAAATGGATCCACACTCATCTGAATTTATACCAATGTAGTCCCTAAATAAACCTTTAGGGCTGGTTTAATAACCTCATCTAATTCTTCATCATCTTTTGAGAGTGTTTGGGGTGAAGTTATTTCATTTGTAACTACATTCCCACTAAATTCCAAATACTCAAATGCCCTTTTCCTATGTTTAGATATTATTAAAAACTCAACAAGTGGCACGGTGATATTTAGTTGAATCAATACTTGAGCCATATCACACACGCTATACTGAGGAAGGAGAGTATTTGTAGGAAGGGTGACAACATCTTCATCCAGAATAAAACCATTTAAAGTTAAGGGTGGAATAGGTTGGGATGAGTTTGTATTTCTTACAATAATTTTCAAGGGTGGATTTTTTATAACATCACTCAAACCCTTAGGAATAATAGATAGCAAAGGTACTCTATTCATATATGGAACACATATCTATTTAATAATTTGGGAAATAAGTGCTAGTTTTCAAGAATTAGGGACTGTTGTAGTTTTCTTAGCTTCCTTACTTGCATCCCCTACCCTTAGATTTTTAGGGGTAGTATCTTGAGGAGTAACACCTTGTTTCCTACTTTTTAGACTATATTATTTCTCTTGGATAACTACTGCATTAATTAGTAGATGCTTGTTATCAACTAAAGGAATCCCCCCATCATATTTCTTAATTATCATAGATTATAAGAATTTAAAATCATGACTGTGTAATTTATCTAATTGTGTCATGTTAACATCATAAAAAAATTAATAAGTTAGGACACATTACTTTTATACTTCACTCCAAAACTAATCAACAATTATAACACTTAGTAATTCTATGGAGGTAGACATTTTACTTTAGAAGACTTGACAATCCAACATAAAAATCTCATCATCAATAGATGTAGACTTAGGTTCATCCACATATTCATCAATCCTTTCAGCTATATCATAAAGAGGATGGGGAAGTAATTATTTATCACACCAATAAATGTCAAATTCATAATTTACAATGTTCACTTTGGCATTCAATAGATTAAGAACTTCTTTTCCAACTCATCTATTATTATTTCTATCATTTTGAGCAAGCCTCTTCCCTATATCATTATCTCTAATCTCCCTTGTGCTTGATTCAAGTTTTAAGTTCTCTCCTAACTTGAAGATCCATGAGGGAGACCTTTCTCATCCCTAACCAACTTGTAGAACATTTCCTTGACAACAGAAGCCATGGTCTTCATAGTCTCCTCAATGTTGGTTGTCTTAGTGGATTGAGTTATTTTAGGATTGACCAACTTTACATCATCCCACTTGTTCAAAGGTTTACCCACAACCATTATGTTTTCAATTTGGATGGCTATATTGAATTCTAATATCAAGTTCATGGGAGCCTTATCCCCCAAGTAGTATGCAACCTTCTTGTCAAAGACATCAAAATATTTAATTAGGCAAGCCATATGACTAAGCCTAATATTCTCAAGAAAATTCATCATAGTCTTGCTGAACCATGTATTAAAATATTTCACACATTCATTAGGTTATTTTTAATGTTTTCAAATTCTGCCAAAAGAAACTTAGGATCAATCCTATCACCATACTGAATTTTGAAAACATTCTTCATTTCTTGTAATGAATCAATGCATCCATAGGGAAGGGAATTTAACCACTCATGAGAATCTTCTTCTAGCATGTGCACAAATAGATTAATGTAAACATCCTCATGCTCAACCTTATAATCCTAAATGATAATGTGAAAATCCTTCAAATGCTGATCACCAATCATTGTATTGTTCCCTTAAAACTTAGGAAGGTAGTTCCTTACTTTGTTTGAGACTTCATTATGATAACCTTCCATTTCATTAAAATTAATTGGTTTGAATCTATGAAACTAGAATGAATTACATTCATTTTCATCCTAATCCCAATGCCTCATGATTGGTTCAATGGTGGGTCTAAGATGAAATGGAAAAGGGATGTGAGGGGGTGAGTGAGGTGGACTTAGCAGATAAAATGTAGAAGGAAATTCAATTGGTTGAGAAGGTGTTGGGTAGCAAATAGGACTATAAGGTTTTAAATGATCAAAAGAACTATGATAATCTTCAATAATGGTATGTTTAATAAATAAAAGTTTAGGTGTACCAAAATATTTATAGTCCAAATATTCTTTTGCAGTTGAACTTTGTCCTTTAATTGGCCTCAAAACTTATCTCCTTATTTTTTATGAACACTTAAGGGTGAACAAGATACTTTAATGAGTCACCTTTGAAGGATGATCTGAGTCCTTCTAGAATTTCAAGCAAAAGAACACTCACAACTGATATAGTTTAAAAATGGGCATTGATCTTCCTTGAAATCAGATATAATGTTGGAGTCGACACTAGAATAAAAATTCTAGAATAGAATAGTTAACAAACTTATTATGATACATACTGAAACTAAACTTTGCTAAACTTAGTGATGAGATATGAAAGCAAAGGTACTAAAAATATTAGATTCATGTTCAAAGGGAGAAAACACCTTAAAATATGAATAATTTACAACCCTTTTCAAGAAATCAACATATGTTAATTTATCATATCTTTCAAGTCCCCAAAGATGGCACCAATAGAGTGTTGCATAGTTGATAGTCCAAAGTAGTGAATCATGCTCAACTAACCTTAACTTTCAAATACATGAGATAATATGAATAAAATTTGTTTAAAATTATGCAACTAAGGTTAATGCATAAAATATTCCAATATATAGAACTTTTTGAACTTGAACTTATACAAGCTCTCTACAAGAGTCTTTAACAACATGGGTGACAAGGATTATCCCCAAAAATGATGCTAGTTGAGTGTTGTGGCATTGATGGAAAAGATATAAAATTAGTACAATGATTTAAGTAGAGAACTTGATAACACTTAACAAATAATATCTCTCTGCAAGAGTCCCCAACAACAAAAGTGACAAAGATTATCCTCGACAACAGTGCCAGTAGAGTTTTATAGCATCGACAACCAAGATATAAAAGTAGTATAAAATCAGTATATATATTTAGGTAGAGAACTTGATAACACTTAAAAAATAATAGCTCTCTATAAGATTCCCTAGTAACATGGGTGACAAAGATTATCCTTAATAATGGTGTCAATAGAGTGTTGGTTCTCAGTTGTACACCTCTTGCACTCAACCTTGCACACTTTGAAAAAATGGAAAATAAAGATGAAAAACCCACAAATATGTCATTATATCTAGGGAAGGGTTTAACATTAGTAAGAATAAATGCAGACAATGACTATATGATACCAACAGAGGGTATAGTTATCTCCTTGCTGCTTCTGGCTCTACCTAAACCAAGGTAAGAGGACCTAAGGGGTAGCTTGATCACATGAAGGGATACTAAAATTTAATATCCATGGGAATTATTGACACATATAACACACAAATATGACCAAGCCATAACCAAGTTTGCACACTCCACCCAGGAAGGGTTGTCACATGGAATGAACAATTGCTCTAGGCTAGACACAAGCTACTAAAAATAGATGTAAATATGACTATAACCTTCATTTATAAAGAATTTTTTGACAACATAAGGGCCAAATGGGAGATTTTAATGCTGGGATTCAAAACACAAAACATAAACACATTCTAGATATGTAATATTTATGCATTTGCAAGCAAAAAATACTCAAAATATGCAAGAAGGTGTATTATTTATAGGGTAGGATGAGTTAAGTAATTTTAATAGAGTGGTGTGGTGGTGTGGTTTTTTCAAACAACATGATCTTCTTCAATAAGCATAACATCATTCATTTTCAATAAATGTTGAAAGACTAATATACAAGCTAAGGAAACTAATAGTAATGATTTGCATCCATTGGTGCCAATACAATGTAAATATTCAAATGATTCTTGAAACCCTACATCATATACTACAACTAGAGATTCAAACACTTTCTCCTATCAAAATAAACCCTAGTGCCCTTAAGAGGTTATTAACAACACATTTAAAAATCACTATGCATAAATGGATTTACAACTTAGATCTATGCCTAAAAAAATTACCAATATTGATAAGAATAAACTAAATACCTAATTAGCAGAGCATGTAAAACAAATTACTGCATTTCATTAACAAGAAAGAGTAAAAATCACAACTATTTTCCAAGTAAATATTACATACATTATTGTTCCATAATGTTACCATGGGGAAAAAGCATGGTGAGTTTGATATTTTGACAGGTGAGACATATACAATGCTCTTAGAGCTTACTAATCACTATATAACTGTAACCACCTTAGCAAGAGAAATAAGATATACACACAACAAGGATCTGAAAATTTGAAAGAGCCTAATACCTAGAAATAACAATAACCAATAACAACCTTTGGAAAGAGGACAAACCCTATTTTTATACAACTCTTTCACCCAAAAAATTCTAAGATTATGCTTCAGTTAGAAGATGCCCTTGATCACCCTTGGAAGTTCATGCCTTACAAGAAAATTATTTTAGTAACTGCTTATCTTTGTCATGATGAATATTTGAAAATAAACCTTTGATCTTCTTGGATGGAAATGCACTGCACTTAGGATTGAGGGAAAATATTCCCTTGGGATAAAAATAAACTCCTTGTCTTCATGTGTAACTACTTGGCCATGCCTTTAAATAATCATTTGCATAGATGGAAAGTTATGGACAACTATCCTTTTTCTTGTGCATGCCAAAGAACACCCGTTGCTTTATCATGATTACAATCAAATACTCCATTTGTGATATAATCAAATAAAGATCTATGTCCATTTAGAAAATATGGTTGGAATATCCTACCTTGGCCTCATAACCCTGCAACATTTCTCTTCTATGGAAGTGTTTGAAACAAGCCAAAACATTAGAAATGCAACAATTATCTTATTTTAACTTTTTGCCTTTTTAGGGTTAATGCCAAACTTTATAATGCTTAAGTGCATTATTTTTCCCTTTTTAAAAACTTGGCTTCACCATTTGACCCTCTACATGGATTATATTAATATCATGATTCCATTCTACTTAAAATTTTGAGCTTTGAATTTTTGTACAAACTTAACTTCTACTTGGATAGGTCATTCATTTTGGAATGAGAAGAAATAATTATGTAGCTTCTTGAATACTTTCATCACCTTGCTTGTTTTCCATGTCAACCTTTGATTTCATTTGAAACTTCATTGCTTCTTTTTGGACCATTTCTATTTTGATCGCATGTTGACTGATAGATGGTGAACATTATAAATTTAAGGCTACAAACATAAACCCCAAACAAAAATTACAATGACCAAATACTTCAAAGTAAAGGGAACTCAAAACGTGATTAACAAAGAGTTAGTCATGACCAAAAAAGCCAATAAAAGATTTTTGAACAGAATGTCTGACAAATAAATTATGAATAAGAAGTCTAATACAAAAGTTTTAAATAAAAGGTCTGACATAAAAGTTCTAAACAAAATGTCTAATGTAAAATTTCTAAACAAAATGTTTGACCAATATTTCCAACCATAAAATCCAACATATAAGTTCTGAACAAAATGTACGATGAAGATGTTTTGAAAAAAATGTTTAAAAAAATTAAGAATTTGAAAAGTCACACTTGTGATTTTTTTACAACGTGTTTTTCCGCCAAGGAAGTCCGTCAGACTTTCAAACTCTCTTTGCAATTTACAATAATGCACACTTGTATTTAACCTTAGAAATTCTGTTGAGCTCCAAATTTTTTTGAAGATGGAAAACATCATACCTAGAATTATTTGATCTTCCTAGCTTCATTTTTATCACAGACCCTACAATCTCATTAAAACATGAAAATGTTATGCATTAGTTGAAACCAGGATTACATAGGGGTTTCACAAGGAAAAAGCTAGATTTTTAAGTTGGGTAAACACTTAAAAATAAGAGGCAATAATTAGATATTCATGCCCTAATATTTCATAAAAAGGTACAAATTTCTTATTGTAATTTTTGGCACTAACAAAAACTCACTTATGGTAGAAAAATTTGGCTAGCATTGATCTCCCTATACAGTCCTCAACAAGGGTAGAAATTGTCTTGCATCCACCTCAAGTAGAAGAATGTCTTTAGTTTGAGCTTAAAACAAGATGACTAAAATACTCAATATGTAAATACATCAAATGAACTATTGCAAAGTAAATCTAACTGTAAATGAAATCATCCTGACATAATATTTTAAAATCATAGTAATACAATATACTCAGATATATAATTTCATCATGATGATAATCAATCATAAAGTAACAAAACAAGAAAAATATTCAAATATATCAGCAAGAATAAAAAAACTAACTAATTAATAGTTTAAATATTTATTTTAAAACAAGTGTTGTTTGTAATGAGTAGGATGGGATGCAACATCCTTCCCCCCTTAATAGGTTATCATCTCAGTGACATTATTAAAACAAAATGTCTAAAAATGAAGTAAATTCAATAAATTATTTCAATTAAACAAATAAGGAAACATCTTATCAACCTCCTCATAATCTTATCATGTGGCACTATCTTTAGAATATTGGTCCCACTAGACCTTGCATTATGATACTTCTAGATTACATAAGCTAAGTTTATATGTAGCAAGTATTCTGATTGGTTCTATTTTTACCACTCTTGGGTCTATAACTTGTAATGCATTCTAATTCAATACATGAGAGGGGTCAGGTACATACTTTTTTAGATAAGATACATGAAAATAATATGAATTTGTTATAAAGCTAGTGGAAAGGCAAGCTTATATGCAACATGGTTAATCACTTCCAGACCTTTGAAAGGTCCCACATATCTAGGTGCTAGTTTTGCTAATTTACCAAACTTGATGGAGATATTTTATGGTTTGAATCGTATAAATACCTTATATCTAGCTGAGACTTATCTTGATGTTATTTTTAGATCAATATAACATTTTTATCTATCATTGGCTTCAACCAAACTTTGTCTAAATAATTTCACTTATTATTCCATTTCACCAAGAATATTAGGTTCAAAAATTATTATATCTCCTAATCTATCCAATTTATGTGTTCTACACTTTATACTATACATGGATTCAAATGGAGCCATTTTCAAAACCAATTAAAATGATTTTTTATAAGCAAACTCAACTAATGGAAGATATTCCTCCCACTTGTATTATTGATCCATACAATACATTCTTAGAAGGTCCTCTAATACTTGATTTACCCTTTTAATTTTCCCATCTACTTTTGGATGGTAGGGTGTATTAAAGTTTAATTATGTTCCCCAAGTTGTATTAATAGTTTTAAAAAACCCTTAAGTCATATGAGGGTCTCTATAAAAAATGATTCTATAAAAATCCATGAAATTTGTAAATTTATTTAAAAACCTTTTTTTTAACACTACTGTATCAACATTCAAATTGCCCAGAATGAAATGTGCCACTTTGGAGAGTTTATCAACTACCACTAGAATCATATCATGTTAATTTTTTGACATGGACAACCCTTGAAAAAATTCCATATTGAATATTTTTCACTTCCATTTTATAATGACATGTGGGTATAAAAATCCTACCAGATGAACATGTTCAGCCTTAACTTAATGACATTCCAAACATCTAGACACAAAATCAATTGTATCTTTCTTGATTACTTTATAGAAATAGAAAGGTCTTATCTCTACCAAGATCTTAATTACACCTAGATAACTTTAAAAAATAACATTATGTAACTCCTTAAGCATGGCTACCCTCAAATTCTCTATATCTGGTAGATAGATCCTTTAGTTGAACCTTAAAATCCCATCTTTCTCAAAACAGAATCCTTTATACCTATGATCTTGAGTATTTTCTATTAGAGCTTTCTTGACTTGTTCATATAAATCATTTCCTAGAAAAAACCACAAAACTTGATCTCAAAAGGTACTTATGATTGTAGTCATTTCTGTTATGTATCTTTTATGGCTAAGAGCATTTACAACTCTATTTTCTTTTCCCTTTATATAGTTGATGTCAAAATCATATTTTGACAAAAAAATCTAACAAACACCTTAGCCTAACATTAATATTTAGTTGACTGAAGATATATTTGAGCCCTAAAATTATCTGTTTTGAGCTCAAATAATTTACCCAATAAAATATTCCTTCAAACCTATAAAGCATGTACTATTGTGTCTAATTCCAAATCATATGGAACATAATTGATGCAGGAGAATCCTTTAGAGATGTCTTCATAAAGTAATATTTGGTTTAAAATAGTATAAGAAGTATCTTATAGTTGTTTTTGGTCCTTAGGAACCTTTATTAGGTATTTAGGTTGTTTAAAAAAATCAAACTTCATGGTTTCCCACCAAAATCACTATTAAAAAATTGGAATACTTGTGAGCAATTTTGAGGGACTAGAACATATTTTTTTTCATGGTTTTGGTATAGTGAATGTGTTTAGGAACCTTATGAAGTCATATAGGTTTTTTACGTCTTAGTATTCTCATAGCATGGTTATGTGTAGTTAGTTCAACTTAAAACTTGAGTTTTGGTTCAAGACTCCTACATGGAAGTAGGATCAAGATTAAATTAATATTGTATGGGAGATATAAGGTTTTTCATATTGTTTTTTAGAGAATTCCTAATGTTATATTAGAGGAAGAACAAAATAAAATTTTAATTTGGCCATGACTGTATCACCTTGCAGGTCTTATGCATGTTAAATTGTGGATGATGTGATTCAACTGAATGACTATTGTAAGAATGTTAGAATTGAGTGTTCTATATTTATATTGAATATAATTTCATTCATTAATATATGGTCATTTTAACTTTTCATAAAAGTAAATTATTGTGTTAAAATTTATTGTTCCTTGTAGAGTTGTGAAAAAATACAGATTTTAGGTTCTGTGAATTCTTGAGTATAATTAAAATTTTTATAAGTATTTATCTATGGAAAGAGTAATATACCATAGTGGTGCCATACTAAAAATTTAAATATTCAAGTAAAATTCCTTTATTTCAATGAAAATTTGTTTGAAACTTTGGAGACTGATTGTAACCCAGGAATACAGGATAAAACCCTATCTGTAAGAAAGAAATTGTGTTTTCAAAAGAAACTTTAGATGTTTGTGCCTCATGATGATGTATGGAAGATGGAAATGCACATATGAAGAAGTTATAAAACATGTTTTTGATCCCGTAAATTTAAATTAAGATACCCTTTGCTTATTTTATTCGAGTTTCTATAATCTTGATAATGTATAGTTCCCTAACTCAGAATTCTATTGACTGAGTCATGAAACATTGTATCACATTTGGAAATAAAAATATGATGGTTATGAGGTTAAAATGGTCATATAAGGTGATTATAACCTTAAAATAGGTTATATAGTCATTTGGTATTGAAATGATAATGGAAACCTTGTTATACCCTATTCTAGTTAATAGAAAATAGTGAAAAGAGCTGGGATTTTGTGTTTGTACATGAAATGAGTCGTATAAGAACTTGATTATTGAATTAAAAAGGTAAAATAAGCCTATAAAAAAATTTTATAACCATTTTTTTAATTTAAAACAATTTTTGGAGTGAGATATGTAATTTTGTGCACTCTTGGGTCTAAACAAAGACCTGTAAACCCTAGGTTAGGGTTTTGGCATTTACAAGAGCTCCCATCAGCCAAAAAAGTCCAAAATTGGTCATTAGGGTTTATTTATACATGTATAAAATATTTTCATAAATTTAAGTTGGTACTCTCTATTTTTGTATAATATTGAGTTGTAGGGTTTGAATGAGGCTAACTATGCCTAAATAGGGACTGAGAAAAGGGATGAAACTGGGTATGCCAATAGAGTGAGGTTAAGTGGGGAATGGAGGAGTTGTAGTGTCTAAAAGGGTCCTATAAAATGATCATATATTGAGTTGAAAGGATTTATATAGTCCTAGACAAGGGATTTTATACCCAAACAGGGCTAGTAGAGGTTTAGAGGAAGAAAGAAGCCTGTGAATATAAAGTAAGTAGTCAAATTGAATTGATTGTATGAGTAGGGTTAAAAAAGATTGTTATCAGATAAAGGGAGGTATTTAAGTGATTTATAACACCATTGTAATTTTATTTCCATAAAAGGGTTAATTTGAAAACTTGATATTGGTGATATGTGTGAATGTTATGAAGGATCAAGAGAGCATATGAAGAGAGAATAACATAAGTAATGGAAAGCTATATAATGCTATGTTTTGAGAGAGTAAGGAGGATTTGAAGTTTGTTTAACTTTTTCCTAAATGATATATATTACATGAGGTTAAAATCATCTATAATCAAAATGTCTATATAAGGATAATAATAATAATAATAAGAACAATGTGCATTTAAGCTCTACATCATTTTTGGTATCAAAACATCAAGATGCCATGGGTACAGGTAAGTGATGGACATGCATGATAAAGGTTTTATGTTATTCAAGTTTTTATGAATATTATAGGGAAAAAGTAAGGAGAAGATATCATGGGAGTGATAAATGGTAAGCTAGAGAAGAGTAGGAGAAGGCAAGAAGATAGTACAATTCAAAACAAGGTATGATTATTGATTTGACATAGTGTTGGATATATTTGCTTAAATGATTTATACTTGGTGATTGATTTAAATTAAAAGGATAAGTGAAAGAGTTGGAGACTATTAAAAGGTGAAGGTAGAAGGATTGTGTGGCATAAAATCCCAAAGCAAAGAGAGGTTGAAAAGGATCCGTGAAAGATATTAACAACTCAAAAGAATAACAATCTCATAAAGAGAGTTTGAAAAGAAGGGACTGTAGTCCCAAGTGAGGACAAGAAGAGAATCCAAGTGAGAGTCCAAGAGAGGTGACCCAAGTGAGGTCAAGTAGGAAAGTGTGAGAAATAACTTGTCAAGAAAGAGTGTAGGAAAGAAAGGAAAGGAAATTATGAGTTTGATGTAAATAGATTACTGCAAAAAGATTAACAAGAAAGTACAAGATGAAGAAGTTTATATGGATAAGGAAATTTCTGAGTTGAGAAAAGAGTTAATAGGTATGGAAGAAATATTGAGAGAGATGATGATAGCATGCAAGAGACATTTCCAAGTCCACTATTCATGCGAGAGAGATGATGATAGCATGCTCAAGGCAATAAGGCAAATTATTTATTTAACTCCATTGTTTTGTGTGAAGATATATCCATCAAGAAATTGAGAAAGATGAGGCATAAATGTGGGACCCAAGTCCACGTACACATTATGATAGATAAGTGGCAGTAGATCAATAAAAAACATCAACCAAGTACACTTATAAAAGCATGTGGGAAACATTCTCCAACTTGGCAGTATGTCATAGGGGCACCCTTTAGAGATGTATTCATGAAGTCATTTTTGGGTTGAAATAGTATAGGAAGTGTCTTAGAGTTTTTTTTGGTCCTTAGGAACCTTTATTAGGTATTTAGGTTGTTTAAAAAATTCAAACTTCATGGTTTCCTACCAAAAGTACTATTTGAAAATTGGTATACTTATGAGCCCTTTTGAGGGACTAGAACATATGTTTGTTCATGGTTTTGGTATATTTAATGTGTCTAGGAACCTTATTAAGTCATATAGGGTCTTTATGTCGTAGTAGTCTCATAACATGGTTATGTGTAGTTAGTTCAACATAAAACTTTAGTTTTGGTTCAAGACTCCTACGTGGAAGAAGGATCAAGATTCAGTTACTATTGTAAGAGAGATATAAGGTTTGAAATATTGTTTTTTTGAGAGATTTATTCAAGTTAGATTAGAGGAAGAACAAAATAAAAGTTTATTTTGGCCTTGACTGTATCACCTTGTAGGTCTTATGTATGCTAAATTGTGGATGATTTGATTTAACCATATGACAATTGTAAGAATGTTGGAATTGAGTGTTATTTATTTATATTAAATATACTTACATGCATTAATATATGGTCATTTTATTTACTCAAAAAAGTAAATTATTATGTTAAACTTTATTGTTCCCTATAGAGTTGTGAAACAATATAGATTTTAGGTTCTGTGAGTTTTTGAGTATAAGGAAACTTTGTGTAAGTATTTATCTATGGAGAGAGGAATAGAAAATATTGGTGATGTATTAAAAAGTTTCATACTAAATTACAATTACTTTATTTCACTGGAATTTTTTTTGAAACTTTGGTGACTGATTGAAACCCAAGAATATAGGATAAAACCCTGTTTGCAGGAAAAAATTATGTTTTCAAAAGAAACTTAGATGTTTGTGCCTCATGATGATGTATAAAGGATGGTAATGTACCTATGAATAAGGTATAATTTTTTTTGATCCCATAAGTTTTAATTAAGATACCCTTTGTTGATTGTATTCAGGTTTCTATAGTTTTGACAATGCATAGTTCCCTAACTCAGAATTTTATTGACTGAGTCATGAATCATTGTATCACATTTGGAGCTAAAAATATCATGGTTATGAGGTTAAAATGGTCATATAAGGTGATATGAAACTTAATATAGGTTACAGAGTTAGTTGGTATTGAAATGATAATGGAAACCCTATTATACGCTATTCTGGTTAATAAAATACAATGAAAAGAGTTGAGATTTTGTGTTTGTACATGAACTGAGTGGTATAAGAACTTTTTTATTGAATGAAAAAGGTAAAATAAGCATATAAAAATATTTTATAACCATTTTTTAAATTTTAAACCATTTTTAGAGTGAAATATGCAATTTTGTGCACTCTCAAGTTTGAACAGAGACCTACAAACCCTAAGTTAGGGTTTTGGCATTTACAAGAGCTCTCACTAGCCAAAAATTCCCAAACTTGGTCATCAGGGTTGATTTATCCATGTATAAAATATTTTCATCAATCTAAGTTGGTAATATCTATTTTTGTTCAATATAGAGTTGTAGGGGTTGAATGAGGGTAACTAGGCCTAAATAGGGACTGAGAAAAGGGTGAATAGGGTATGCCAATAGAGGTTAAGTGGGGAATGGAGGAGTTATAATGTCTAAAAGGTTCCTAAAAAATGATCATAGATTGTATAGAAAGGATTTACATAGTCCTATACAAGGGATTTTATACCCAAATAAGGCTAGTTGAGGTTTAGAGGAAGAAAGAAGCCTATGAATAGAAAGTGAGTAGTTAGATTGAATTGATTGTATGAGTAGGGTTACAAAAGATTGTTATTAGATAGAGGGATGTCTTAAAGTGATTCATAAAACCACTATACTTTGATTTCCCATACAAGGGTTACTTTTACAACTTGATATTTGTGTATGTGTGAATGATATGAAGGATTAAGAGAGCATTTGAAGAGAGAATAACATAAGTAATGGAAAGCTATAAAATGGCATGTTTTGAGAGGGTAAGGAGGATTTTAATTTTATTTAACTTTTTTCTATATGATCTATATTCTAAGAGGTTAAAATAATCTATAATCAAAAGGTTCATATAAGGATAATAAGAATAATAATGTACGTTTAAGTTCTACATCAATAATTACCCTCATAAGGCTTTAATTTCTTGAATTTATATGCTACTATTGATTCCTCTTGCATTAATAATCCACCTAATCCATCCCTGGAAGCATATGTTATTACAAAAAAATGGCCATTTGAATCTAGGACTTGAAGTATTGGTGTTGAGGTAAGCCTCTCTTTCAATATTTGAAAGGTTTTCTCACATTTATTGCTCCACAAAAACTATTTTTATTTTCATTTTAATGAGGTGATTGGGTTAGCTATTTTGGAAATGTTAGGTAACTTATTTAGGCACTAATAAATCATAGTTATTATTTTTATATTGATTAATGCACCTAAAAAATTCATGAATCTCATGAACAATGTATTCAAGGATTATCCAGATCAGTGTGTATTTGTTTTCCTTGATGAAATTTTGATATATTCCAAGATCAAGGAATATCATGTTGATCATTTGTGTTTGGTGTTACAAAATTTAAAAAAGTTGATACAGGAGCATAGGCTTCAAATACTCATTTTATTTTCTTTCTTTTTAGTTTTATATTTGAGTAGGTTTAGGATATTTTGTTTAGTCATTTAGAAGGTTTTCAAATCTCTAACATTCTAAAATTTGGTCATTTGAGATTAATAATGATTTTCTCATGAAATCTATCTATTTAAAATTTTGAATTTGTAAAGGACATTTGAAGGGTCTTTCCCATCTACTAGTGCAATAAAATGTCATGGTCCTTCATGGAGGTTTCATGGAAGGTCTTGGACATGTTTAAAATAATTCTAATGTCTTTCTTCATAACTAATTTTGTCAAATTCAACTAAGGTTAATAGTTAGGTTGAATTGGAAGTTAGTTTGAGAAAGTTTAGGAAATTGGAGTGAATAAGGGATAATGGAGAGTTAATAAATATGGTTGAGTATTATTCATAAAGGAGGAGAAATAAGAAAAGAGACAAGGAACTCCATGATTTAGAGAAAAATAAAGAGGGAAGTATGTAAAACAAGGTTTTTGATAATATATTTGCATCAAAAACAATGAAAGAATGACAATTTTAATTCTACTCTTTAATTTCAATATCATAATTGTGTGTGAGTGTTTTATTGCTTTTAAGTCATTTTTATTACATTTTAATAGTGTGTATTAATGTTACAAGTGAGAGAATATAGTACAAATTGCTACAGTAAAAAAAATAGGGTATGATAGTCAAGTTAGACAATCTTTTATCACTTTATAAGATTGGAAAAGAGATAAATTCAAGTGGAAAGATAATAAATAAGTTTTATAAAGGTTTTTAAATTGAAAATACTTTAAACCAAGGTTTTTTTAGTGATGAATATTTGTTAATTCATGAATATTCCATTTTTAGGATTTTAGTTATGGTGATTTTTTAGGGTTGGCAGATGGGACCGAATCGCCAAAATTTTAGGGATATTTGTTTTAAGGGGTCAGATCACCAAATTTTTATACTGATATATAATATTACACTTAAATTTTATAGATATATAGTAGATTCCCTAATGGCCTAACCTATACCAACCAAGGGAACAAATAAAACTACAACTGGAAGAACATATAATCAAATAACAACAACGAATAAAGAAAATGAATGATAATACTAAATAATAAGCCAAATCACATAACCAATAATAGAGTTAAATTCATAAGATGAATAATACAAATTAGTAACACAACCTAATGACATAGTTGAGTGACATAGTCGAATGACCTGGTCAAATGACCCAACCAAATAACCCAGTTGAATGACCCAGTCAAGTGACCCAATTAAATGTCATAGCTGAACAATATAGCTAAATGACAATACCAAATGGTAGAGCTAAATGGTATATCTAAAATGTAGTGATGAATAAAAAACTAGGTGACATAGCTAAATGGTAGTTTTGGGCAAGGAAATTGGTGAACTAGAGGTGAAACCCTTTTATCATACAATAATACTAAATAGGAGTATCGAATGATAGAGCTGAAAAGAACAAGCCATCATGGTATCTAGTGGGAATGGTAAAAGGATAGGTCAATCATTAGGTAAATAATCCATATTATCTTATTTTAAAGACCCAACAAAAAAGTACACAAAATCATAATGCACTCAAAATCTAGGTATTTATTGTTTTATTAGTTTATCATAAATTTGCCTTCAACTATTCAATAATATTAAAATAATTTTACATGCAAAATCCCCCACGATTATCTCATAAGATATAGTTAACCAAAATAAAATATCACCCCCTAAATATTTTTTTGATAATGACATGCCACCACTCGAAGATGCTCCTCTAGTTTTTGATTAAAATGATAATGACACTGAAGTGGTAGAAGAGATTGAACCATCTCACCAAACACAAAGTTTAGTTAAAACCTCCATTCAAAAATCTTCTTGAAGGAAGAGAAGTAGATGGGAAATTGGAAGGTCCTTTAAGGTGGACTGGGTGATAAAATTTCCATTCATATAACTTATAGATCCTAAAAATGTTGATCATACTCCAAAAGAATGCAAATGTACAATATGTAGCTATAAACTAGGAAAATAACACAAAATGCAATTGAAATTAAAAATGATTGAGAAACATTGTGGAAAAGTATATGAGATAGTGAAGCACCCAGATGGAGTGATAACAAGAACACACAAGTGGAAAATTGTATAAGAATGCGTGCATGTAAGATATGCACAAAAGCATGAAAATGATAAAAAACATTGAAAACATATTGTAGAGAAAGGGGGAATCATTGAAGCAAATTTTAGAAAAGTTAAGTAGTCCCATCTGAAGGTGAAATACATACAATTCTCTACTATATACCATATTCTAAAAAAAGATAGACCTATTTCAAAAATTTTAGATTATAATATTTTATTTTCAACATAATGGATTTATGTATATTACACAATCACATTGGTCAGATAGTAGTGCTTGGGAGATGGTAAAATGTTTAGCAATGGTGAAGATTGAATATTTGAAAGAATGTGTTCAACAATCACTATTTATCTCATTATCCATCGATGAGGTCACAATAATTGACAACACAGCCTAGGTTTGCATTTATGTGTATACTTTTGAGAACTATTCAAGACAACCTCATCTAATATCAATTCATAAAATGGTAGAAAATTACAATACAGAAAATATTCACAAATTGGTTATATCGAATTTGAAAGATAAAAATGGAATGGATGATTATGTAATAACTACAAAGCTAGTGTGTATTGGGGATGATGGTGCATCAGTTATATAGGGTCATAGAAATGGTTTATGTGTTTGGCTATAAACAACAGCTTCCCCATATATGATTCTAATTCACTGCATGGTTCATAGGATGAATCTTGCATATAAAATGGTTAGCAAATTTGTTAATGTGGCCAATGTGGAGGAGATCATTCATGACCTACATGATTATATGTCAAGTAATCCAAAAACAATTTTAGAGTTCCAAAAATTGAAATAAAATTTATTGATGGTATGCAACTATTAAAAGATGTTGATACAAGGTGGATTTCTATGTATGAACCTGATTGTCAAATTTTCAAAGAATTCATATATAAATATCATAGAGAAATTAACAAGGAGAAATATTTATTGTACCATTTAATAGATTTGGAACCATTTCTAACTTTATGTGGAATTCTTCCAATGCTGAACGAAATGAATTATTTAATGAAACATGCTCTATAGAGGTCCATTTATATTGTGGACTTCATACAATTGAGAAAATGAGTATGTCAATTCTAGATATACTATACACTTCAAATGAAATGTTTTAAGGCCTTATTTTTAGTAGTTAGTAATGTTTGACCAATTTACATAACCCTAAAAATTATTTGAAGTTGAATATCAATCATCATGTTTATGTCATTATTAATGGAAAGGAGATTCCAATACATATTTTCTAAAAAAGACCTGATCTTGTGGGAGCTAAATCTGAAGAACTACCTATTTGTATGACACTACTCTATCTAAAACCCAAATGAAACTAAATAAAGTTTCCCAAAACTTATCTGTGGAGATCAAAGATCATTTTCAAAGTGATGATTTGTTTGAGGTGATGGCAGTTGTCAGTCCCATTTTTTGGGACAGTAATAACAATCAAAAGATAGTTAGTAGTTTATTTTAGAAATACATGCATTATCTTGTAATGTATTTATTTAGATCTGCAGAGGTGAATGGAGTAGAAATTATAGGTATTAGGTATTTTGGGAAAGGATTTATTGACATCCTAGTCAACCCATTTTGGCATTAAAATGTTTGAACAATATCATCTTCTATGCAAACCAACAGAGAATGGTAATTACAAGACTGTAGGAAAAAATTTATCCTAGTAGTATACTATAGAAAAGTCTAAGTGAATATTTCCAATTATATGGTCTCTATAAAATAATGATTCTAGACTCAATGGAAGATGAAATAGTATTTAGTGCATTATCATTTAGAAAGTCAAAACTTCAAAATAGATTGGATAGAAATTTAGAAACCTGTTTGAGATTATATGTTTCATGTTATGTAGTGGAAACATTTCCATATGGAAGAGCAATGGCAACATGGAGTTCTTTTACTAAAAGAAGAAGTGTCAGTAATACAATGACAAATAAAGATGATATAAATAATGACTTAATGTATACAAAATCCTAATGCATGGAAGAGAAGTACAAATGCATTATCTACCTACTCTTACAAAGGATGAATGAAGTTAGGAATACTTACCTTTGAAGATGAATACATCAAGCCTCAATCTCTCCCTTGGCCAAGATGACTTTTAAGAGGTTGTTTTGGTATGTAAGGATGACAAAGACAAATCAAATCTAGGCTACATGACCTATCGATGCATCTAAAAGACTTATCCACAAGACAAGATCCGTATCTCCAAAGAAAGTATGGAACCCTAAGCTTTAATTCTCAAGTAAAATGGTTAATAAGTATATTTTCATTCATTCTTACTTCTTATTTTACTTCTTGATAAATGATGGAAATGAACTTGTATTTATAGGTAGAGTTAACCATACACCCTTTTAAAAATCTCGATCGATAGGGTTGACCCAATTGACCTATCATAATTTCGAATAATAATTCACTAGGTCAGCCAAAGGTCAACTAGTTTTTAAGTGAAAAATACCCCAAAATTGTATAGGGTCAACCTGGTCAACCCAGTACAACCAACTATTGAAATGGGATTTAGGTGAGAAAAAGGAGAATAAAATGTAGGAAATGCTTAGATTGGGTACAATAAATAATAATAAGCTTAGGGTAAATGGTTTTAGGAGACAAGTGTGTAGATAAGAAGTGGCAAAAGGGACAATAATCCTATGAAGCACTAACGATCTACCCACCCCTTTACCAGTGTACCCCTTAAGGTGTGCACTCGAAGAGATTGAGACTTGATGGGTTATTGCAAGATAAAAAGTGCCAGTAAGTGACAAAAGTTTGAAAATATTATGTGTATATATATGCCCCACTCAAATCTCATCATGTGTCATGTCAGTGCAACACGAGATGGTGCTTTAAGAAATAGAAAATGATAACACATAATGTTGATGCTAAGTACAATACAATAAGTAGAAAATAAGATAAATGAAAGGAAATAATTAAAGAACACATAGGTTTACTTACCTTAGTGATGTAGATAAATAAGTAGACTACAAGAGAAGTAAAAGCATCTAATGTGAAGAATATTTAGGCAAACTTGTAGAAGTTAGTGCAAAAAATAGCCAAAAATCAAATTTTTAAGAATATAGGCATATGATAGTGGAAAATATTATATACATCATCACGAATCCAAAACATGTTACAGTTTGAAAAATAGATGAATAAAAACAAAGATAAAGGCAAAACAAGGAATCTACCAGAAAATAATTGAAAGTTTTTGAATTTGTGAAAAGTATTTTTAAATAGGGTGAAATGAAAGTCATTTGCTATTTTTGAATTGTGAAGGAGATAAAAAGAGCTTTGAGAGACCAAATGAGATAAGATGGTGAGGAGACGATAGGCTAGTTGAGAGGGACCTCTAGAGGCAACAACAGGTGTAGGATAGGTAAGTAACTAAGAATCTTTAGCTAGTTTTTGAATATTTTAGTGTTTTAAGTGTATTTTTTACAAAATTTTAATTTAAGTATTTCTACATGTCAAAATGAAACTAAATCAGATGCTATGAGTAGGAAAAATCATTTAGGGAAATGTGTTTGAAGGGTTGGGGAAATAACTATTAGAAGGCACTTATTTCATAAAATGTAAAGGGTTGATAGGGATAAATAAATGGGTTGACCCAGTTGACTTAATAGGCTAAAATATTTCAAAATCCACACTATCAACCCAGTAGGTATGTGTCGACCCTATACATTTTACAGACTATCAACCTAGTACAATTTTCCAACTAAGCATAAATGTCTAGAATGACAATGTAGTAATAGGGGGAATAAGAGGGTTGATTTAAAATTTTAAGTCAACCAAGTAAAAAATAGGTAAATTTTGGTCAAACTAGTTTGACCAAAGAACCATAATAGTACAAAAATACACATAAGTGGATGAAAGAGTGCTAAAATGACCTAGAATGACCAACTAAGGGCTAAATAGGGTGAGTAGGCTAAAAATAGGTTCAAATGAAAAAAATTAAACTAGTTTAGACTTATTTTTTATTAATATTTTAAAAATAATGTATTTTGACTATACATGACATGGAGGATATAATACATCTTTTATTATTTTTTGATTGTAGGGGTGACCCAAATTCTAGAATTTGGTAGACACATCATGGATACCATATCTACTAGAGTGCCTGATTATAGAGGATATGGTGAGACTGATCTCTATAGGCCTAGGGGACATAGCAAAGATGTGTAGGATACCCCTTAACTCAGATTTATTAGTCATGTTCTTGGGATGCTAGAAATAATTAACTAACACCTTTAGGTGGGAGGTGGAGTGGGATATGATAGAGGTGGGCATCTCTCTAGAGGTTATATATGCCATCCTAATATTTTTAATAGTAGGGACACTTATAACTATGAGGATACCAAATAGTGATGAGGAGAGGATAGCCTTAGCTATATGGGATACATGATTAGAGAGGATATACTCAAGATGAAGGGTGAGTATATTTGACATGTATACCTCATAGGTTCAAGTGATAATACTTGTGATAACACAAGTGTTATGCCACAAGTTAGATGGCAAGGTACCACTTTTTATAATATCCTTGAGCTGAATGATATTGGATGAGAGGGTGTTAAATGACCTAGGGTCTATCATCTAGGTCTAGCTTGCACATGATATGTATGGAGTATTAGATATAGGGTATAAGTATATTAGAATAATCATATTATTGATGGCATGGATCTATGAGAGGTTTCCCATATATCAACCAGTTGGATTACCCCATATGGTTGATGATAGGTCGCCTTAGGTACAAAGATGGAAAGTGCCCTTTGTCCTTCTCAAAGCACTAAAGAGGTAGGTATCTCATTTTGAAGGTCACTTTCATGTGTGAAGGAAATATACATGTTGAAATATGGCCTATTAAGGGGAAATTCACCATATTTCAAGGGGATCCCTTTTGATTCTTAAATTAGGTCATTAGGCACTTTGGGAAAGGGTCCCAAGTGGGGTATGATGTTCCACATCAATCCACCTCACTTCTAATCCATGTCAATTGACATATCACCTTCCATGTCACTTTCCATGTCACTTACCATGTCACATGCCATGTCACTTGCCATGTCACTTTACATGTCAAATGCCATGTCAACATGAATATTGATAGTGGGTCCCATAGTGAATAGTGATAGTGAATAATACTTTTTAATAGTACTTTCAAATAGTGATTTTGAATAATATTATTTGACTAGAATAATAGTGATTTTCTTAGGTTAAGAGGGGTTTTTTAAGGGTTAATAAGGTTTAGGGTATCTTTAGGGGGTCCCAACGCATTTAGTTATCAAAAATTACAAGTATGCAGGTTTTTATTGTCTACAAGTTGAAGCATTGGAGTTGGTAATAGTGGCTTGGGTACCACTATTAGTGTTGATAGGATATTGATAGGAACTATGATAATGTGAGGCACTAGTGGAAATTTTTTCTTGTGAAGCAAAATAAGGACTAGTGAATGGACGAGAAGAGGAAGCACTAGAAGCATGATTACCTTAGGTAGCAAATGATGCACTAGTAGAAGGATTAAGGATAGTAGATATTATAAGAGGCCCACTAGATGTAGAACCTACCATGCTAGTGGATATACTAGGCATAGAAGTATAAGCAGTGAAATAAGAAGAGGTCATGGTATGATAAGGGGTCATAATCAAGGGAAGAGACTGAGAATCAAAGAAAGTGGTACTTCCAAATCCATTTGAGAATGTGGGAGTAAGTGAATGAGACTCTTTAGTTTGACCAATAATCATAAGATGATAAATGGTAGAAGGATATTTTCCTCTATGTTGAGGAAATTTGGATATAAAGAAGAGCATTTTTGGGGTATACTCTAACTTAGGTTGGTCTTCTAGGGAAAATTGAAGATTATGTTGTAAATAGGTATTAGGAGGGTTCCCATATTTCATTATATGAATAGCCATGTGAACATTAATCTCATCCAAAATTGGAACCCTACTATGCATATGGGATACCCTATGAGGATTGGTAAAACTCATCTTGTTTGTTGAATTCAACTCAGTGTTGTCTTCAAATAAAAAATTCATGATGAAGGAAAATGACTAAAACTAGATAAGAGAAATGTAAAATCAAGGAAATAAGAAGTGATAGAAAATTAAAGGGTCAACTAGGTTGACCTAGCATAGGAAACATGGCCTAAAAATAGTACAAGTTTGACTGGGTTGACCTAACACAACAAATAGAGGATAAAAAAGTGTAAAGGGTCAACTGGGTTGACCTAGTACAATAGAGAAGGAAAATTAGATAGCCTATAATAGACTGTGTTAACCAACATGACTATGTACTAAAAATAATTCTACAAGTATTTAGAAAATCAAGAAATGAAGGGAAGCAAACAATCAATTATATTAATGAAATTAACCTGATTGAGGCACACAACATAAAACCTTGCACTAACACTGGCTAATTCAAGTTTTTTAATACAAAATACAATTGAGTAAAGAGCAAGAAATTAACTTAAAAAGTAAAAGCTAACTAAATGGTCAATTTTAATGTTATTTAGATTATTAGAATATGGTTTTAAATGTGATAGGGAGTTGGCTATAAGTAAAGAACTAGAACTCAATCTAATGATAGTTTTAGGATGTTTAGGTTGAAAGGGATCTGTATTGGAAGTGGTATAGGATTGGTATTGGGGCCTACCCCCTAAATTCACACACCATAATGATAAGGGTGTTGTGTGCTTATCCAAAATATACCATTAACCACATGTTTATACTTAGCTAGAAAACCAAGTTGACTTCTCCCTTGGTGATGAAATCCAAGTAGGTTGGCCTTAGGTAGATAATTTTTAAAGTGCTTATTAATATTTTATGATTTAGTTGTGTGCATAAAATAAAAAATAGTGAAACTAAATGGTGAATTAAGAAAAACCTAATTAGACTATGTGATCTATTATAAGCATGAAAGAAACAAGAAAGGGAAGTGTGAGCTAATTACTAACATATAAAGGTTAATTCCAACTTTGAAACATGGTACAATGTTGATGTAGTTAACAATGTATGCACATAATATAGAACAAGGTCGATAATGTCACCTTTGTATGACAAAATCAAAGGTCTAAGAATGAATAGGTTCAATAGAGTCGACCTAGTTATTCAAATAGCACACACAATACATTATTGGGTTGACAGGGTTGATTCAGTTGACTGTACAAGGGAAATTTCAAAGACTACAAACTATAAAAAAGAAAGACTATAAGGAAATAGATAAAGGATATAAATGAACCTTTGTGGGTCTAAATATGTAGATAATTGAGATTATTGTCAAAAAACCTTGATAAATGCATACAAATATTTCTAACAGGGTTAATTGGATTGATCTAGATTTGCAGAGGCCTATTGCTGAGTGCCTAAAATGTATAGGGTTGTTAGGTCAACCTAGTAGTCTATAATGGATGTCTAAAATTATAAAAAATTAGGGTTCACTGGGCCAATTTAATAGCTTGTACCTAAAAAAAAACCTACAAAGAAAGAATAGAGTCATATGAATGTGATTATGTGTTAAACCTATGCATAGAAGTTAGAACTATGTCAATGTAGTCGACCTAGTATGGCAAATATATGATAAAAATAATGATAAAATAATGAAAAATAAGTGAATAAATATTATAAGGGTTAGTTCATGTTGGTTTCTAAACATGTATGCAATCTTTAATGCATCATGTCTATAAATCAATCCTAGCTCAAAGAAGATAGAGCATACCTACACTTCTGATTGGTAACACATTTGTTAAGTAGGAGAATGACCAATATGGGGATCTGTTAGACTCAATTAATGGATTAATTATCATAATACACTATGCTAAGGAGGGTTCTAAAGAATATAGTCTAACACAATCATGCAATAACCCTAAGGGGGTCTTAGGTTTTGATATTTAATCTAATCTAAGAACAAGAAAAGTAAATCTAATCTTATGCTCACCAAAGCTTGTGGCACAAAGTGGGGGTTATAAAAAATAAAACTAAACATGCATAGAAGACATATACCCACATCAATGTATATGAAATCTTAATACATGTAAGAGAATCAAAAATTCATTATCTATCTACTTTTACAAAGGAGAAATAAAGTTAGGAATACTTACCTTTGAATAAGAACCTACCGAGCCTCAATCTCTCCCTTGGCCAAGGTGATTCATAAGAGTTTGTTGTGGTATTTAAGGATATAAATACAAATCATCTTTAGGTTACACAACCTATAGATGCATCCAAAAGACTTCTCCACAAGACAAGATTCGTATCTCCAAAGAAGGTATATAACCCTAAGCTTTACTTCTCAAGTAGAATGGTCAATAAGCAAATATTCATTCAATCTTACTTCGTATTTTGTTTCTTCTTAATAAATGATGGAAATGAACTTGTATTTATAGGCAGAGTTGACCCTAAACCCTTCTGAAAAATCTTGGCTGATAGGGTTGACCCAGTTGACCTAGCATATTTTTAGATAATAATTCACTAGGTCATAATCTAGGTCAGCCAAATTTCAAAAAGATCTTAAGTGAAAAATACCCCAAAAATATATAAGGTCGACCCAATTGACCCAGTATAATTGACTAATGAAATGGGATTTAGGTGAAGAAAAGGATGATAAAATGTAGCAAATGTCTAGAATGGGTATAATAGATAAGAATAAGCTTAGGGTAATTGGTTTTTGGAGACAAGTGTGTAGATAAAAATTGGAAAAAGGGACAAAAATCCTACAAAGTGTTAATGGTCTACCCACCCCTTTCTTGGTGTACCCCTTAAGGCTTGCACTTAGAGAGATTGAGACTCAACGGGTTCCTACAAGATACAAAGTGTTAGTAAGTGATAAGAGTTTGAAAATATTATGTGTATACATCTTCTACCTAATGTAGATACATGATAAGTTATACCCTCACTAAGTACTACAAAGGGATACAATCATAGGGGAGAGGGTGAAAAATAGTGGTGGTTAGGGAAAGTCAAAGCATTTTGATAATAAATCACACACCCACATAAATTTGTTTGATTTATAATTATTAGTTGGTATTTGATTTATGTGTTGATTATTTTGATGTGCTCGTTTATTATGGATGATTGTTTGTTCCTAGGGTTAACATTATGGTAAACCAACTCGTGATTGATTGAATTGTGTTTAAGAAATTTAGCTTAGTTAATAAGGAAATGTTTGTACATTAACAACTAGAATAAAATTAGATTTATTGTTGATGTGATCTTGCTAGTTATTTTATCCCTATGAATTAATTGTTTGTTTCATATTGATATATTTGACCATCATGCATGATATTATTCTTGAATCCACTTTCATGGACATATCCTTGTTATACATGTATGATCATTATGAAATTAGAGTTTAAGTGAATAAAAACTTATGTTATAGTTGGGTTATACCAAAGTTAGCATGGTAATATATTTTTTGATTTGTTCTAACTATTTCACATAGAAAACATAGCAAATAATTAGGGTAACTGGTTGAGTGTTCAATCTAATTTTTTATGGTAAACATGGCATGACCATGAATATTTTCAAAGGCCTCAAGTGGATAAAAAAGAATAAATATCAAAAAGTAAAAATTAGGGTTTCAAGGCCACATGTAAAGTTAATGGAATGCATTTGGGGGTTCAAAGGTGGAGTTATCAGGTTATATATTACTCAAAGTAACCCTAGTGGTGTTTGTTAGTAAATTATATTCTAAATTTGAGGGCACCACTGTGAGTGAATGAAGGAAAAAATGATGGGTAGGGAAGGTAAGTAGAGTGGGAGTTCTATTGAATGGAAATTAGAGATGGAACAATTAAAATAAAATACAAATAAGAAGCAAAGGCACAAAAAAAGTGGGAAATATATTTGATAAAGAATGAGCAGAATCTGAGGGCTCAACTTTGGAAAAAAAGGGAAAGTAAAATTTAGTGGTTTAGAGTTATCAGGTAAGTAAATAAGATGTTAATAAATAAGAAGTTTTTATGTTGCATTTTATGTTACATTTTTTTACTAGTGGGTAAAGTTAGAATATAAATAAAAAGAAGGAAAATAGATTGTATATTTCTCAATATCATTCATACTCAAAAAGTTAATTTACACTTATAAACTTGTAGGTGAAAGGTTACTTCAATTCATGTAAAGTATTTCCAAAAATTAGATAAATACAATTCCAAAATCAAGTAATATTACAATAAAGGAGTCAAATTAACTGCATTGATTTATTTTCATGGTGAAAGACTACCCACAATTAACTAAGACTTCACATGTCCTCATGGTTTTCTATAATAGAGGAGATTACAATTGTTCAGATTTAATAACCTAAAAATATATTATAGTTAAACCATTGATACAATAAAGGCATTTATAAAAAGGAAACATATACTCCACTACCAAATAAATCAACTGTGGCTAGCTAGTGGTTTGAGCAATTCAAAGCATGTTACAACCATATATGGCATGATAATTATTTTTTGCTTTTATTTTAATGGTAAACAAATTCATCCCAAAAACATACTCACCATATAAAGATCTAAAAGTTGAGTATACATGAGATTGAGAAACATACAATCTATTTTTGTTATTTATTTATATTCTCACTTTACTCGCTAATAATAAAAATGTAGCATAAAACCTTCCTATTTATTAACATTTATGTTAATTGCATTCATTCACTAAAATTATTGTTTATTTCATTTCATTTATTTTTGTTTTCCAAAGTTGATCCCTCCAATTATTCTCCTTATTTATTCAGTCTATTTCCCACTTTGTTTTATCTTTGTTTCTTATTTTTCTTGTATTTTAATTGTTTCATCTCTATTTTCCACTCAATAAAACTTGCACTCTACTTACCTTCCCTATCCATGATTCTTGCCTTCATTCAATGATATAGTGGTACCCTCAAATATGGACTATAATTTACTACCAGATGCCACTAGGGTTACTTTGAGTGATAGCTAACTCGATAACTTTGCCTTTGAACCCCCAAATGCATTCTATTGACTTTTCTTGCAGCCTCAAAACCCTAATTTTTCTTTGTTACTATTTAGTATTTTTGATCCACTTGATACATTTGAAAATAGTCATGGTCATGTCATATTTACCACCAAAAACTGGTTTGAACACTCAAATAATTTACCCAAATTTTGTGTTATGTTTGTCATGTAAAGTGGTTAGAACAAATCAACAATTTCATTACCATGCTAACTTTGGAAGAACCTAACTAGAACATAAGTTTATATGTAATTAATTTTTGGTTTCATAATGATCATGCATTTATAATAAGGATATGTCCATATAGGTGGATTCAAGAGTAAGATCATGCATGATGGTCAATAATATTAATATGAAACAACAAATTATTCTGTAGGGATAAAGAAACCAACAATATCACATCAAAGACAAATCTAATTTTATCTAGTTATTAATGTACAAACATTTCCTTATTAACTAAGATAAATTGGTTAAACACAATGCACTTGATCATGACTTGGCTTATTAAAACATCAACCCTAGGAACAAAAAATAATTCATAATAAAAGAACAAATCAAACAATCAACACAAATATCAAATGCCAACTAATAATTTTAAATTAGGCAATTTTATGTGGGTATGTGGATTTTTATTAGATCGCTAGGCTATCCCTAATTGTTGTTATCTACCACCCTCTTCCTTATGATACTCTCCCTCTGTAGTGCTCAGTGAGGGTATAATTTTTCTTTCATCCACCTTAGGTAGAATAATATAGTTAGTTATTAATTAGCAAGATGAATAAAATACTCAATATGATTGCATAGTAAATCCAAATGTAAATGAAATCATCTCAACATAAGATTTTGAAATCATGGTAATACAATATACTTTAGTATATAATGTCATCATGACCATAATAAATCATGAAAGTAAGAGAAAAAAATGACATATATCTACATATACCAAGTATAATCATAAAACTAACTAATCAATAATTTAATCATTTATTTTAAAATAAGTGTTGTCTTTAATCAGTAGGATAAGATGCAACATCATCAGAGCATAGGTTTAAATGCTCATACATAATGAGTTCACTAATGTTAATTTATATATCCTCTTCCATTATGAGAAAATGGTGTGTGGAAAAATAACTATTAAGGGAACTTCCAATCAAAATTCACAACCTAAACCTAATCAGTTAACAACAAGATCATGAACATGCTAAAAGGTAACAATCTACAAGAGTGCAAGTGGTTGAATTTTTTTTGTGTGATATGAATTTTTTTAATCCACCTAAGTTTGATGGAATAATATTGGGTGATGGAGCTAAATGTTGGATCAGTGAGATGGAGAAGTATTTTGAAATTTAAAATTACTTTGAGGTAACCAAGGTAGTTTGGGGAGCTTATCAACTTGATGGCAAAAAAAACTTGGTGGGCTAACAAGAAGTTAGAAATGGGCCTTGAATCTAACACCACCACTTGGAAATAATTTATAACCTTGTTTAGGGTTTGGTGGCTACGAAAATAATATTTTGATAAGAAATTAATTGATTTCCAAAATTTTAAGCAAGGAGATCTATCTGTGACATAATTATTAACAATTTGGCTTCCTAGACCAAATGTCAACCCCTAAAATAAAAAAATCTCATGAAAAAACCTCTAAGATTGTTTATGGTGTCTATAACTTGTCATGATCTCCTAAATTCTCTTTGAAATTCATTTTAACATTGATTAAGGTGTCATGGTTTGAGGTAGTCACTACTTACAAAGATCATTATGTCATGGCTATTTTGGGCCTTTAGAGGATGTGTTAAGATGTCATGATGATACTTGAAGTGATTATAAGGGTGTAAAATGTCTCATAAATCCTAGAGAGATGGTTTAAACCTTTTTTTGACAAAGTTAAGGTCTCTTATCAAAAGTTAAGGTAATTAGAAAAGTTTAAGGTTTCTAATTCTCATGGGATTTGGGCTTGTTTTAACCATTTTTTTAATGGGGACCTTTTTTAGCATGATATATGTGTGTCCAAGCCTTTTTTGGGTCATCACATGAATTCTAAACTATATCCTAGGTTTTCATATATTATATATTCATTCAAAATAGTTTCATAACCCATTCCCAACCCCAAAGCCATCAAATGGTCCTCAAACACCTCATATTGGTCACATTGCATTATGTTTTTTTTGGAAAGGGGTGTTAGATGTCAATTTTATTAGTAAAATCCTAAAAATATTCTCATATCCATCATAAATCCATCATAGGATGGTTTTATATGCATGAAGGTCATTTTAGGGGTCAAATCCACTTCTTACTCATCATATGGGTCCCACACATGTGTAAATGTGTATTTTCAACTTCCACAACCATAAAATAAAGTTTTTAAAATGTTTTTAACTTTTAGTTTCCATCCTTCTACCCTCTAATGGCTTCTCAAAGCTTCAAACTTAGAAAAATGCAAAAAATAAGCTATTTTGTTGGGGTTTTGTAGGCTTATATGGATATGTATAGTTAGGTCCATATAGAGGAAGATAAAAATTTGCATAAGAGCTCATGGAAGGTGTTTTAAATAATTTTCATGTCCAAAATGTGCAATATAGGTCCAAAATTGATCCATTTTTACATTGAGTTCCTAGGTAACTTAGGATAACACTTCAAGTTTGTGCTTAATCCATACAGGAGAGAGAAGATGGTGAGATAATATATTGGGAAGAGGAAGGGGGTCTCATGAATTTTCCATTATGGGAATAATTTTTCATATTCATATCCCATGCTTTATGAACAATGGTTAAGAATTTGGGCAGTTAAGTTATCTCCTTCATCTGTACAGTGGTCTAAATTACATCAGTTTTGTTGAATTACTGAAATTATTTTTTTAATTTGTGTTTATATGTGAGTTATAGAGGTCCTAGGTGTCATTACATGGTGTTACTAAACCTTCATTTACATGTATTATGGTTTTTGAGAAAATAAATCTTTATGTTTTCACTTTTGCAAACTACATATAGAGTTTCTCGATGTTATAGAGATTTTAGTGCATAAGAATGGAAGTGCTTGGTGTTTTTAGGTTGAATGATGGGTTACTTGAATACATTTAATTATTTTATACCTCCCAATATTATCTGAAACACTATATGGTTGATATATCTTTCAAGTCTTACCCCACTGTGACTATCATGTGTATAGTGTTTTATCCCTTGCAAGTGTGAATAGGGGGTTGTAAAGAACCACCAACATTAGTTTGAAGGACATACATGTACTTAATTAATAAGTCACTATATATTATACCATTACCCTCATAATAATTAATTACCTAAACTTAGAACCCATTTCCTTCCCTAAAGCCTTTGAGAGAGACAAGCCTCACTCAGGCACCTAAAAGCCTATTTGGGCAAGCTAAACGAATGAAGTATTGGCTATATGGATGGAGTGTGGAAGGCATTGAGAGACCTCATTTGAAGTGAAAAATACATAGGAATAAGTTTGGTGATGAAGGGAATAGGGTATATCAAAGAACAATACATCAACTCTTCTCAATAGAGTGACTTAGCCAAGGTTTCCTTTCAATGCAAACAATACTCTAACTACAGGTTGGGGAAACATTGAAAGTGTGATGAGACAGGAGATAATAGGGTTAGAATGATACTATAAGATATTTATAGGATATATGAAGAAGTATGGAAGTAAAGGAATCAGGGTCAAACATATATCAACACACCAAACCCAATTCTGAGAGGAGACAAGCTCAAACAAAACCCCATCAAGTGCACATAAGCCTATGACTATAGGGTAGGTGAAACATTAATGTTTAATGAGGTTAATAATGATTTATAGGGTTATAAGTAGACATATAAATTTATTGACATGATGTCATCACCTTAGTAAGATTAAATAATAACATTCTCACCTCTTAAATGAACCTCCTTTCACATAGTCAAGAGGCCTAGAACCACCTACAGACTTGAATGTAGTAACATGAATAGTTGGGCATACAAACAAATTTAAATAAAGACATAAGAGTATATGAAATCCAACTAGACTAAAAATATCCATGGAGAAGAGGTGAACACTAATGAGTTGAGAGGAAACCTTCAAGAAGGATAAGCTCATCTTAAACATAGTCAAGAATAAAATGTATCCTATAGACTAGTTATGAGAAGGCAGAGTTGTAGATGCAAAGGTGAGTGGAGAATGTTTACATAAGTGACTATATGGTTTTATAAAAATAAAAGGTCTTGCACATCATAATTTTCATAATTCAAATGGGAGTATCAATGTGCCAAACAAGTTTAGACATACCTCTTTTTCCATTTATAGGTAGGGTCATGAGAAGCAAACTAAAGTGTGTTAAAGTCTGTAAAAGGGTGAAGTGTAAGGACAACGACAAGAATTATTCACTTATTTCCTAAATCTCTCAGTATTTAGTGGATAATTTAGTTTATTTGAAATAGGTATAATAAATATTAATGACATTTTAGGCCTATTAGGCCTAACACTGATATGTACAGGCCTGATCATGAAAATTGAAGAATATATGTGTTTTGGGGTTGTTTAATGGTCTTGAAACTATAGAATAGGATTAAAATATGCACTATTCCATGCATTAGTCAAGAAAATATCTATAAATAAGCATATAAGCATAGAAACATCAAACCCATTCCCTCATGGGGTGTTGTAAATGAATTCTAAAAGATATTTGAAGAAGGAATACTACCAAACCTTCCAAATAACATCCATCCTTCCAAAAGTGGCCAAAAAGTGTGTTTTTTCTTGGATTTGGTGTTCCAAGTTGATGTAAATGATTAATAGTAAGCTCCTCCATCATTCCCTATTGAACCAATGTCTTAGGCTTATGAGTTTGATCAATTTGTGTAGATAGGTGAAGCTTTGTGGTAATAATTCTACATAATAACATTACATAATTTAATCTCTCTTAATCAATGGTGAATCCCTATATTTATAACTTTCTAAAAATGTTTAGGATCAACCATGATCATCTATCTTGAGATCAAGATGTGTGGCCATATACTGATTCAATTTTGGATTGATAGGCAGAAGAATGGGGCATTAATGAGGCATGGGAAGGATTAATTTTGATATTTGTTCCATTAATGGCTTATGGATGCCACCCCATTGATGATGTCATGGGATGATGTAGTTTATATGAATGAATTTCCAATAAATATATTTTTAATAACTTTCATGGATTTTTCCCTTAGGCTCTTGATTTGGTTTAATTTGCTTAAGTGACTTTTCTTATTTTTTTGCAATTTTTTGGAAATCTATTGAACACTTAATCAACTTGGTTGTAAATTTTATTTTATGAAGCCATAATTTTAATGGAATATAATCAAAAGATAGTGTCATTTGTGTATGAAATAATACCCCAGCTAGGGCATTATGGATGTAAAATAACACACGCATGTGATGTGTGCTACCAAATAGAAGAATTTAGTGGTCTAGAGCATCATTTTCATGGTCTAAATTTGATTAGAAGTGATTTGAGAAAAGACAATGATCACATAAAATGCATTCCCCATTTAGGGAAATATTAGCCTAAATCAACACTTGTATGTGACAAATTCAAACCATTTAGTGCATGTTAGTGATTTTTGGCTTAGATTATGCATTGTTACAAAATTTTGCTTAGATTGACAATTGTAGAATAATAGTGATAGGTATTTGATGTCTAAATTTTGCCCTTATTTGAGAAGGCATGATGAGACATTCAATCAAAATGATGTCTTTTCAAATAATAAAATGGTCACTATAATCAGAAGGAATAAATTTTGTTCCCTTTTTCCATTTTTGAAATTTTCATGAATTATGGAAAAATAGGTTTACAAAAATTCCCCAAACATCATTTGGGTGGCCCATGATGCCCCCTTGAGGGGTAAACATAAATTTTGAAAATATTTGATGGGTGGGCTCTTGATCAAAATAAATTATAATCTCAATAATTTTAATAAAACTGGTTGAAAAATAGATCAATTAGAAAAAAGTGAAAGGAAAAACTGATGAATAGGGATAAAATAGCAGCCTAAGAGAGATAAAATGCTACAACTATAGGCCTAGGGGGTGAAAAATTTATTATATTTTGACCTTTGGGGGTAAAAATAAGTCATTTTACACCCTAGCTATAGTAATTTTAGAGCTTTGGTGTTTATGTGTGAGTACGCCGAGGAAAATGGCCAATATCCTACACTATTAACACCTTGGGGAGTGCATCAGAGAGTACCAATGACCATTAGTGAGTGAAGCATCATTAAGTACCTTTTTAGGTTTTTAAATTAGTCATTTAATTTATTTATTACATGTAAGAAGTGGTAGCTAGGTAATCCCACCATTTTCCCAATTTGGAAAATGATGAGTTCACCCACAAAAATGATGGGAATGCCATGAGATCAACAATATTGCTAACCCTTCAGTGGGATCATGGGTTGAAATGGTGAGATCACCATTGAAATGATAAACTTGCATTTTTATATGAATTTTGACCTAGAAAATAATGATTTTACCATTATCGATGGGATTTCCCTACCAAATAGTGGGAATGACTTGCTAAATGATGGGTTCATAATAATCAACAAGATCAACCTAAAAAATAGAAAGAACATCTTATGAAATGCTAGGATCACCAAAACAATGGTGATAACACTGGAATAAAGTAGAATGGGGTCCATAGTGCCTTAATCTAGGCCCAAAATTAGATGAACAGAGATAGAGGTACATAGAGTTTTAGTCTATAGCTCAAAATTAGAAGAATATGATTTAAAAAAATAATTGATGTGATCCCCACCTTTTAATTTTTAGGAACTAGTAGTGGTTATCACATCTTAGGAGCGATGATCTTGAGCTCTATGGTGACAAGGGCTCATGATAGATGAGATCATGGGTAGCTTGGTTATAATATCCCTATATAACTTGGCATGATTTTTGGTGATTTTGAAGATAGGGCATATTTTTTAGTGCTGTTGGGGAAATGGCAATCCAAGATTTACACCTTTAATCTAACAAATGGAGAGGTGATGGTGACACTTGAGGATATGCATTAGATTCTACAAGTACCCATATGAGGACCCAAGATTATGTGGATGGGGTTAAGGAAACAACATATGATGGATGACCTAATTGGGGTAGTAGATTAAGAGATTATGGATGAGTGCATTGATGTAGATGCACTAGAGGACTTGGATTAGCCCCCAAAGGGTAGAGTAGGATAGGGGATAGTTCCCCTAGAGGTAGTGGTTTTGATAGATCTTATCAATGACCTTTTATTGCATGATAAGAGTGGGTGGTAATTTCCCTTGGGGTTGATTAGTGTAATATAATAGATGTTTGATCATCTTACCTAATTCACCTAGGGACATATGATACTGGCATTTATGTATAAGGATTTACACATTATTTCATACAGGGGAGGGCAAAACATAGGCCACAATACATTAGTAAAGGTATGGGCCTATGAGCACATCATAATCACATAGCCAAGGGGGTCGATGTATCAGAAGAAACTAGACAATCCCATAGCCTAAGGATGTAGGGACACTTAAGGGACCTACCCTATTATATGTGGGTGATCGATGAGATCGAGGATGGGGATTTCATTTGGAATCCCTATATAGGGACATAATTCACATGGGTGTAAGACCTATTTGTGATCGGATATATGATCACACCATGCTATATCATAGGGTAACATGATTATACTATTGAGAGATACAAGATAAATCATGTTAGGTGGTAGTTTGGTATGCAGTAGGACATCTGAAAGGGTCCACATTATTTCATCCATGTGACCAAGGAGATTAGGTAGTGGGGGCCACTAGTGCTTAGGGTAGAAGTAGTTAGAAATTATGATAGGGTAGTGCATGTATTGTGGGAATACATCAATAGAGTTATATATTCAAGGGTGATGAATGCCTATGTCACATGGTGGTTGGGAGTATGACCATTTTAATTGACTAGACCATATCCCCAATATCCATATTTGAGATAGTGATGGGTAAAGATGAGGAGGGATCATGGATAGGACCCAACACACCATTAGGTTTAGGTTCTAGTACTACCAATCATGTTGTTTGCCATTCCAATATAGGTTATAAAACCTTAGATGTAGAATGATATTATAGAGGATGTCGGTATGGCTGAGCTATATTAATAAGAGGTGGATATGGGGGATACCCTAGGTACAAGGACATGTGTTAGAGAGGTAGGGCCCTCTCAGATAGTTATAAGCATAGGGATAAGACTAGGAGGGATAGGGCCCTCAAGCATAGGGAGGTCCATAGAGTACCAAACATTGATTGACAAGATCTAGAGGGATATATCTACATTCTTTGTGAAGATAACAAGTTTATAGATCACTATGGCTAGGTTACAGGCATAGTTGGCTACTATACACGGAGATACCATAAGGCTACAAGGTCTGATCATATCTAGAGATGCATAGATTATACATATTAGGGTTTAGGTGGAATAATTAGTAGGGGTTCATGCCTAATTAGCCACATGAAATGTAGAGTATGTGATATTTATTTGAAATTAAGACTTTTCTTAGATAGAGATGCAGAGGATAACTTAGGAGAGAGATGATACACATAACTCTAGGGTGGATATAAGAGTGGGTTTAACAAGAGCCTTGGACAATGTGATTGCAGCCAAGGATGATGGATTATTAATTAAGGATGATGTGCTACATGATAAGGATGAGATATTCTAATAGAGGTGATCCTATGAGGTGGAATTTCTTAGGGATCAGAGAGTGGCTTCTTATAGGGAGTATATGAGGTTGCAATAGAGTAGTCAGACCTCTATGTTCACACATGGTATAGAGTTAGAGAGGTTAGTGATGTAACTATATGCATAGTAGGTTGTCATGGGGCCTCCACCACCATGTCCAATAATAGATACTACATCTAGGAAAGGTTGGGGTCTTCATCATAGTCCTCCCAAAGATGAGTAGGATAAGAGCTGATTTGTACTATCTCTACTTTTTTTATGTACTTATGAGATGCATAGATACTCTTGAGATGTATAGAAAATATGTTTTGATATATATATATATATATATATATATATATATATATATATATATATATATATATATCAAAACATATTTTCTATACATCTATATATATATATATATATCAAAACATATTTTCTATACATCTATATATATATATATATATATATATATATATATATATATATGACACTCATTTTTGGCATACTGATACTTATTCATGGACTATTAATATTATTTTATTGTCTCATGATGTGTTCATTGGTATTACTCTTTGTTATGATATGCTTTGATATGCTAGTTTCAGGAGATGCATGTCCTTAGTTAGCATATGGATGTTTATGTTTTTTATTCTTCTTTATGTATGACTAGAAGGTATAATATAATTTAGGATATGCACACCCCAAATTAAATATAAAAATAGTCAATTTGACTCATAATGTATGTCAAGAGATGCACATCTTGCATAGAGTCTCATGTCAGGTATGGTGTATTTGGAAATGATCTACGTAGCTTCATTAACTTTTGGATTTGGAGCACTTGATATTTACTATAGAAAATTGAAATTATGCATCATAAGTATGGGTAACTTACAATAAAATTATATTTCCATTGAAATTGGTTGGTTCAAATGTGAATATTTATAACTAAAGATAATGATAAAAATTACCAAAACTAAAGTTACAAATATTTACATTTAAACAACAAAAAAATAAAAACAACAAGAAAAAGAACAATACAAAATTGTAACCTAACTTAAAATCAAGATATGAACAATCAAGGTTTAAGTAGGAACATGAATGTATAAAATCAAAGAAAAAACAATTTACTTTAAACAACATGAAATTAAGATAGGAATAATCAAGATCCACATGTTTTAATAAAAGGTACTTGGAAAACAAACAAAATGAACAAGCCAAATACAAATCTAAACAAATCATCCCCAATGAAAAATAGAATAAAAATGTATACCAAATGCATTTAACACAAAATAACAAAATAATATAAATGACAAGACTAAATAGTAAAACAAAGGACAAAAATAAAGGCATAAAAAAATGTTAAGAAAAAAAGAACAAACTATTAAAAATGAATCAACAACGAAAAAATAAAAACTACTTAACATAATAACAATGAAAACTCAATAAAACACTAATAAAAATAAATGAAGAGATAACAAATCATAAGAAAACAATAATAAAAATCAAATAAAAACACAAAAACAAGGGTTAATCACAATGTTAGCATAAATAATAAACAATTGTTCATGTGTGTGTAATAGAAGTGTTACATGCAACAATAGGGTGACCCCTAAGCTAGGAAATAATGATATTGGTATAATGGAATAGGAATAAATGATACAAAAGTTCCCCCCAAGTGATATGAAAATAATAACACAAAATAAAATGTCAGAAAAGAGAAAAAAAAGGAAGGGGTGGACAAGGTTACTCCAAATTCTTGAGGCAAGTGGATGTTACCTACATAGTTATGTGGATGCAAGATCCAACATTAAATTTAGGCCAAATGTAGTTCTCCTAGGAAATGGGATAGAATAAAATTTATGACAATAAAACATGATTGTTTTATAGAGGAAAAAGGAAATGGGCTCACAAAATGGTGAGTGTGTTCAAATGATTACTCACAAAACAACAACAATGTGGGATCATAATAAATAAAAGATGCAAGACTATGTTTTTTTGTGTGTTTTATCTATCAATTTTTAGTGTTTTTAGGATAAGAAATAGAAATAAAATATTAAAAAAAGGCCCAGGGAACTACCTAACTAAGGAGATGCACTTCCATAGGTAAGGTTTCAAACGATAACTAAATTGGATGCAATGGGAATCATGAATATAAACAATGTCACATAGAACCAACTAATCGAGGAGATGCACATCCAAGAGTAGAAGTTCCAACAATAGATAAAATAAGATGAAATTACCTATGTGAATATAAATAATGGTACAAAAAACCACTTAATTGAGGAGTTGTACATCCATAGGTAAGTAAACATATACATCAGCTACAATGGTACATGTGATCCTATCAAGGCAACAATGTCTACCAAAAAATAGTAAAACAATAATAGAACAATATGCAATGTTGGATAAATCTAAAGAACCATTCAACAAGAAAAAATGATTTGATAATACATCCTTATTCACTTGTATGTAAGAGGAAGCTGTAAAATATTGTTTAGGGTGAAATGTTTTATAGACTTGGTTTTGAGCATGTCCAGAATGCTTATGAGTCATAATTAGGATCATAATTGGTTAATGAATAAAATTGTATAGGCTACAATGGTCCATGGTATGAAAATAATATGGTTCTAAGTAGAATGGTACAAGGTTACAATGGTCTAGAGTGGGATAAAAATGAGACTAGTGGAATATAAATAATCTAAAGTACCAACGATCCTGGGTTACAATAGTCTAAAGTCAAAAAAGAATATTGTTAAAGATATAATGGTGTAGGGTAGGTCAAGATAGAATAAAAATGGTCCAAGATGGGATGGTACATAATATAATATTATGATAAATTGACTTTGACACAAGTTTCCCCCAAGTAAGGGCTCTTATAGATAATAGTTCAAAAGGTTGTCAAGCATAGAACCACTTGAGATGTATAATATTCATGGGTTTTGAGATTTCTTATCCATATGGAGTAACCAAACCAATTGGTATGCCTTTGATCCATAATTTTTTGTGATGACATATGGCCCCAACCAATTGGGTTGAAACTTACCCTTCTTTTTATGTTCAATATTAGTGTTATTTTGATCCACTTTTAAGACTAGATCACCAATTTCAAACTCCCTAGGGAGAATGCACTTGGCATAGTTTCTACACAATCTATTCTAATATGTTTTTAAGTTGTCCAATGTATCCAAATGCTTGACATCAAGGAGTTAAAAATCTTGTAACTTGAAACCCTATAATCTTCATCATCTTCAATATTCTCCAAGGATACTCATAATAAAGGCAACATGATGTCAATCAAGATAATAGCTTCTATGCCATAAATGAGGGAGTATGGAGTCATTCTTGTCGGGGATCAATGACTAGTGTGATAAGCCCAAAGGGTAGGAAAAAATTGTAAGTGCCAATGATGGCCAACATCATTGACAATATTCTTGAGGATTACAATAATGGTTTTGTTTAACACCTCAACTTGACCGTTGCCTTACAAGTTATATAGCATGGATTTATTGTGCTTGATTTTGAATAAATTACAAAGAGCCTTAGCATCTTAAACTTTGGGATACTATATGGATAGATGATATGGTAATGGATAAACTTGGTAATTTACTTCTTGATGATGTAAGTGATATGAATGGCCTCAATCCACTTAGTAAAATACTCAGTAGCAGTGAGAATATGCTTTTGGCCATTAGAAGATGTTGGGTTGATTTTTCTGATGCAATCAAGGCCCCATGTAGAAAATGGCCATGGTGTTGTGATCATATGGAGTGGCAAAGAAGGTATGTGTAGTAGATTACCATGCTATTGGTAAGTAACACACTTTCTAAGATGATTACATGCATCTATTTCCATCTTGGGCTAATAGTACCCTCTTTTGAGGAGTTTCTTGGCTAAGACTACATTGTTGGTGTGGGCCACACACATTCCTTCATGAACCTCCTTAAGTGCTAACCTGGATTCTCCTATAGATAGAAATTTAAGTAGCATTCTATCATAGGATTTATGAAAAATGTGTTCCCAAAGAGGGTATAACAAGCTATGCGATGAAGGAAAAGTTTTTAAAAATTATTAGAAAGGTCAGAAATATTTGGTCATGAAAATTATAATAAATGCCATGAGACTAAGGTAGTTTAGGTGTGGGATTGGGACTAGAAATGATGCATACCTTCTCTAAATCTAGAAAGACATGAGTAGGTTGTAAAATATTTTTAATGAGAAATTGATGCTCTTTAGCAGTGCTAACAATTTGTATCATAGACCCAATTATTGCCATTATATTGACTAATCTGTTATTGGATGTGGTACTTGGTCAAAGTGTAGGGATTTAAAATGTGTTTTAAGATTATCCACAATGTGCTTGTAAGGTATAATTTTATCATATTGAGTCTAATACTGATATATGATTTAATTTATAATTAATTAGGAATCCTCATAGACCATCAATTGCTGGATATTGCATTGTACTACAAGATAAATTCCTACAATAAGTGCTTCATACTTGGCCATATTGTTGGTATAATGAAATTTAATATGAAATGCCTTGGGAATTAGATCCCTTTATGGTGTAATAAACAAAATTATGGCCCCAGATCCATAGGATATAAAGGAGCCATCAAAGTATAATTAACACTATTCATGTTCTTGTTGCATGTCTTCTATTATCATAATATAATCATCTAGAAAATCAAATTTGAGTGGTTGAGTATCTATAATATGAGATTCTACAAGTTGATCTACAATGACCTACCCCTTGATAGACTTCTAATTTTGGTACTCAACATCAAATTAGGTTAATAACATGACCCATTTATCCATATGACCTGTAAGATTTACTTTGGATGATAAATATTTGAGAGGGTCCACTTTAGCAATAACAATAGTTTTATTATTCAACATATAGTGTCATAACTTTTGGGAAATGAACAACATTGCTAAACATTCCTTCTCCATAGGTATATAATTATGTTCATAAAACAAAAGTGTGTGGCTCAAATAGTAGACTACATGTTCTTTTCCATGTTCATCATGTTGGGCTAAGAGTGCCCCTAGTGTGTGTTTTGTGGCTGAAATATAAAAGATCAATTGCTATCTAGGTGTTGGTGGTCTCAAGATTGCCATGTTGGCCAAGTATGTCATGAGCTTCAAAAATGCTAATTGACACTCATTATATAATTAAAATGTGACCCCTTTCTTAAATAGGTGTGTAAATGGGTGGTACTTATCTTCCTATTGTGAAAAGAACCTACAAATAGATTGGATCTTTATTTGCAGGCTACAAAGTTTGAAATTAGAAGGTGGAGGCATTTCCACAATTTGTATCATGGACCCAATTATTTCCATTACGTTGGTTGATCAGTTATTAGACTATGGTATTTGATCAAAGTGTAGGGATTTAAAATGAGTTTTGAGATTATCTATAATGTGATTATAAGGTACAAGCTTGTCATCTTAAGTTTGATACTGATATGTTATTTTATTTATATTTAATTAGGAATTCCCATAGACCATCAATTATTGGATATCCCATTACACTACAAGATGAAGGCTTGTGATAAGTGCTTCATACTCGAGCATGTTGTTGGTATAACGAAAGTTAATATGAAATGCCTTGGGAATTAGATCTCTTTGCAATGTAATCAATAAAATGCTGGACGTAGATCCATGGGATGTAAAGGAACCATCAATGTATAATTTACACTATTGAGTTTTTTGTTGCATGTCTTCTACTGTCATAATATAATCATTTCAAAAATCAAATTTGAGTGGTTAAGTATCTATAATAGGATATTCTACAATTTATTCTATATTAATCTACCCCTTGATATCCTTCTAATTATGGTACTCAACATAAAATTTTGTAAATATCATGACCCATTTTTCCATGTGACCTATAAGAGCTGATTTGGATAATAAATATTTGAGGGGTTCCACTTTAGTAATAATAATATTATTATTATTTATCACATAGTGTCATAAATTTTGGGAAATGAACACCATTTCTAAACACGTCTTATCTATAGGCATATAATTATGCTCACAAGACACAAGTGTGTGGATCAAATATTAGACCACATGTTCTTTTCCATGTTTATCATGTTGGGCCAAGAGTGCCCCCAATGCATGTTCTGTGGCTGAAATATAAAGGATCAATGGTTTTCTAGGTATTGATGGTTTCAAGATTGGTGGGTTGGCCAAGTATGTCATGAGATTTTCAAATGATAATTAAAACTCATGATCCCATTTAAATGTGACCCATTTCTTCAATAGGTGTGTAAATGGGTGGTACTTATCTTCCAATTGTGAAAGGAACCTACAAAAATTGGATATTTCCTTATAAGATATGAAGTTGTTTAAAATTAGAAGGTGGAGGCATTTCCACAATGGGCTTGACCTTATCAGGATCCAATTCAATCCCTCTTTTTGACATAGTAAATATTTTTAATTTACCTAAAGTGACACCAAAGACACATTTATTAGGATTTAGATGAATCTTATTCTCACAAAGTATCTCAGAGATCCTCTGTAGAACATCAATATGTTTGGCACATGTTCTTGATTTATCTAGGATGTATTCAAAATCATATTCAACAATATCATGTATCATGTCATGGAAGATGATAGTCATATCATGCTAATAGGTGGCCCCAATGTTCTTCAAGCCAAATGGCATGACTTGATAATAAAATGTTCCCCATGGTGTGGTGAACACTATTTTATGCTGGTCCTCTAGAGATATCTTGATTTGATTGTATTCTAAGAATCCATCCATGAGTGATAAAATATCATACCCAGTAGTAAAGTAAATAATAATGTTGATATTGGGTAGAGGAAAATCATATTTGGGACATGCCTTATAAATATATCTAAAATGAGTACAAATGCATATACATTGTGGCTTTTTGCTTACTAAGACTATGTTTGATATCCATTTAGAATATTCTAATGGTCAGATGAAACCTACTCCTAATAATTTATCCACTTTTAATTTTACCAAAATAGAGATGCATGGATGCATCTTTCTCAATTTTTGTTTGACTAGATTAGCATCTAGATGGACAACACGTTGATGTACAACACTTTGATGTACAACCAAATTAGGGTCTAAGATTGACATGTTGGAGTAAGCCCATGCAAATATATCAATGAAATCCCTTAGGATGGTGAAAATGTGGTCACACTCTTCATTAGTGAGGGAGGCTCCAATATGAATATTTTTTGGGTTATCATACATCCCCAGTTTTACTTTAGTAGCGTTTTATATAAGGAGTGTAGAACTATTGTCTAGAATAGTAGGTAATGTTTAATTCTGATCCTTTTCTTTTGCTTCAACTTCTGGATGTTAATCCCAAAGCTCTAGATAATGAGATGAACCTAAATCTACTGGTTTAGGTAGTGGCCAACTAGAAAATATCTTTGTAAATTAAAGAACAAGGTGCTCAAAGACCTTTTATTGTTTGAATGTGATACTGGCATTAGATATGGTGCTAGGACTTAACAAACCTTGTGCATCATTTGGAGATGAGGAAACTTCCCCATCCAAGAGTGCCTAAAATAGGTTTTCAATCAAGGGCTTATATTTTTATTTACTATTTCCCTGATCAAAGAGTGCCTCAAAGAGATTTCACTCAAAAATATTGATGTTTTATCTTTTTCATGACCATTAAAGTTTTCATGTTCTCCAAAGTAGGTGGAAGATTCTAAGGATAAGTCAAAGCCTTGCTTATGATTTCCAATTGGCAATCCATCTCTGAGGCCCATATAATTGATAATAGATTATTCATTTTGGAATTTATCAAAGGGTATGATATAATTTTTTTAGTACCAATGAATGAGCTTGAGATGGCATAGACAAAGGGGATAATGGTATGAGATAGTCATAATGGAGTTGGAGTCAAATAGGTTTGTGTCAACAAGTTCATAGTAAATACTATAATGGGACATTGCATCACTGCTATGAGTCTCATGCTAGTCAATTCAGAAGAATCATTATCAAAATATATGAGGTCACCCCCAAGTGGTATAAATCTAAGACCTTGACTCATGCTAGGCTTATCAGTTGATAATGGTTCCAAGATTCCTTACTCTCATAGCCTAAGGAATTTTCCTACATATTTAAAGTTATCCATAATATGATGAGGGATAGGATATTTAGGATTTTGAAAAAAATCAACAATGCCATTAAAATATAGCCAGTCTCCCTCAATAAAATCTTTTAGATCCTTATTTGGTTAAGTATCAAGTATGAATATCATTGGTGGTTTATGTGTATCTTTCATATTTTACCAAATCATGTTGGGCTTTCAAGGTTTTAGGAAGGTTTGGGTTTTTCAAAATATTTAAGAGACTTAGGAAACCAAGAAATATAGAAGGCATATTTCAGATGGTATGTGGAAATGGTTGAGTCCTCAATAATGACCTATTTTGCAAGGGTTATGAGAAATGGATCAACTGAAGTAGAGGAAAGGTCACTTGGGTTGATATAATTGGATTTGGGTAGATGCAAAACTATTTCTTTATTTTTTTCATGACAAATTTAGAACTAGGGAAATAGTTATATTTACAAAAATTAGCCTCTAGGTATTTGTAATATTGGTAGGGCTAGAGATCAACATGAATGGTGACTTCAATCCCATTGTGGGGGAACTTGAGACACTGGTGTAAAGTGGATAGGATGGCCTATACTTCATGGATCCAAGGATAACCAAGAACTATATTATAATGCAATTCAATATCCATAATATGGCATAGAGTATGATGTGACATACACCCAATAATGATTGACAAATAAATAGTTCTGGAAGATTACATTTTAGAATTATCATATAGCTTGATCATGATTGTTTTTGGTTGGATGTCCTTTGTAGTATAACCCAATCATTTTACTAACTTGAGTGACACTATGTTCATACCTTAACCATTGTCTATAAGAACCCACTTAATTTTATGATTTTTAATGATGACCATAATATACAAGGGGTTGTTATGGCTAGGACCAAGATTAGACATGTCCCTTTGATCAAATCTAACTTTTTAGAAAGGAGAGAAATGCCCTACAAGTGTTTGGAATTGTTTAGGGTTAATATATTGAGTAATAGTGGACTATTAAATGAAATCATTCAAAATAGTTTTGTGGACTTTAGATGTATGCAAAATATCTAAATTAAAAATTTACATAAGGGTTCTACTTAGTTAGTTTGAGATACTATATGGATTTTCAATAATAGTATGGGACGGTTTAGCCTTGACTAGTGTAGTGTTTAGTTTTGGATTTGAAGGCACAGTGTTCATGTTCAATCTAGTGTTGAAAGAGGGCAAAATACCTTAGAAGGTGATTTGTGAGCATCTAGTTGTGAATACATTATCTATAGTCATAAAGGAGGCATTACAATTAGAAGAAGGGAAATGGCCTTGAATGGTGACTCATGATTATTTAGTTATGAATACTCAATATAAAGTTGGTAGGGAAACATTATAATTAGAATAAGAGGGTCCATAAATAATAACCCATGGAAACCAAGGTGTAATAGAATTTATTGAACCTAATCTCATGGTACTTCAAAAGGAAGGTGTTGACCCTATAATGGGTGCCTAGTACTTCGAAAAACATTGGATGGTCCACAAGCTTTGATGGTGATATTGGTAATGTGCTTTATAAAAATATGTCCCACAGTGCTATTGTAATCATCAGGCTTGTTGTTTAACCCAGGTTATTAGCATGGGTATTATGATCCTGATTATGTTCTTGTGCTTGTTAACACTAGTTGTGCCCTTGATTCTGATTATTTATTATTGGCTATTGATTTTATTTAAAAATTGGGTCTTTGTAAATACACATATCCTGATTAGTGTTTTGTACCACCTATTTTAATTCAATTTCATTACTTTCAATCAAATCTCTAATGATATGCCTTAATTAAACACATCGATAAATACCATGGCTAATAACATGATGGAAATTACAAAACTCATCTACTTGATACAATTTAGGTTTGGGTTGATATTCAAGGAATGGCCTTGGTATAGGCCACATAATCAGATTAGCTACTATAAGATTTTGGTATATAGATTCAATAGGGTCTCCCAAATTGTTAAATACCATGTATTTATTGAATACTCTTCATGGAGGAACCCTTTACAAAGTAGTTGGTGGATTAGGTGGAGCTAGTTTCACATTTAAAGCTGGTGGAGCCTACACTATTTGTACATGTCCAGATTATATCACCCTATTCCCTACCCTGTTTGTTTTCTTGTTAGACACTTTAGGTTTCTCTGCTGCAATAACTTGAATAGATGATTGGGTCTGATTAGATGTTTGACCCTGTGAATAAATATTGATAAGGCCTTTAGTGATAAACATCTTCTTAATCTTTACACCCTTGTCTATGATTTCCTTGAATGTATTTGCATAAGCGAGTTGTAGATTATGGACCAAATTAGGGTGTAAGTTCTATGCATAAATATCAACCAGCTATTTATTTGATAAATTACGTTGAAAGCATCCAACTAATGTTCTCTATCATTATAGATATGTTGCAAAGATTTCCCCATCTCATTATTTAGACTTACATAAGTTGACCATAGTTAACTCATGTTTAATGTTGTAAGAGAAATGGTTAATAATATTTTCACATAAGTCATTCCAATATATTTATGATGCTTTAGGTAATTATAGGATCTAATCCAAAGCATGTCCATACAAACTATGTGGAAATAAGTGAAGCAGATAAACATTACTATAAGTTATCTCTTGACATAGTATGAAAAATGCTTGGATATGTTCTCAAGGGTCACCCTTCCTTTTATATTTGTTAAATTTGGGTGCCTAAAAGAGAGGTGGAGATGGGACTTATAGAATATTTAAGTCAAATATATATGGACATATCTTATCAAACTTATATTTTTTGACTTAGTTTCCCATCTCAAATCTTGACATGATTTCCTCCATCAAATTCCACTCATACATGTTTGGTGTATTTGTAGGTAGAAGATAATTTTTTTGGGGTGATATGTGCCCCTGTTGTGTTATCTTGTTAGGAATATAAACCCTATGATTTGTAACTTTTTTTGGTTTACTCCTGGAGTCGAGCAAGTTAGACACTGATTTTTAGCTGGTTGATAAACATTTCCTAAAATATACCACCATGAATTGTAAGTATATTGCTAGTTTTGAGGATTTTATGGTCAGTTCACCAAAGGACATGTTGTTTGGGAGGAACTTGCCAGATTATTTTGAAAAATACCCTCAATATGTGTTGAGTTTTTAATCCCTAGGTTATATAAAGGGACAAGAGCCTCTTAGTGATTGAAAAATGTATACTTTGTGTCTTGAAAAAACATGTTATGAAGCCTCTCTAGGCTTGATTTTTTTAGTTGTCATGATAGGATCTATCATAGATGTAGGATCAAGTGGGTTATTCTATGTTTATTCTATCACATTCTCTTACTCTTTATAAGAATTGTTGTTTATCAAGTTTATAGCTAAAGAGTCTGTTAAGTCTTTGATAAGATGGTCTACATATCATTGACTTATTTTCTTGATCTTGGTAGTAAGATCCTGATCATTGAAAGTAGATTCTATGAGTGTTTCCTTCCATTTTCTAGAAGAAGCAATGTTGTATATTGAAATATGAGTGAGAGATTGGTCTCAATGTTGATCTTCTACCCTAATAAGTGTGTGCAATTATTCCATATGAAAATTTGATGGTAAGCTAGTGCTTGATTCTATCATCCTTATGAGCGATTCATATTTGTCTTCTAATGGTTTATGTTCATAATAATCTTCTTTAGACCCTATGATTGTTGGGATATCTTAGAACACAAAGGATTTATCCTATCCATCATAACAATGATCTTCCTCATAACTAGGGCTGTAAGAGACCCCACTATGAGTATACCTTTGCATCATGCTGGGAAGATAGTTTTTTACATTTGCTAAGATGTCAAATGTGTTTTGAAAATGTTAAAAGGTGTGTTTGGATTTATTCAAATAAGTGATAAGGTAAAACAAGACTATAATAAGAGAAGTGGTGTAGTACCACATAATTAGAATAAAATGGTTACAAATTTACTTAACTTTGGTGGGTTGAAATCATCAAATTAGAAGAGGGAAAGATAACTTTGGAATCTAAAGTGCAGGCTAGAAAAATAAACTTAAGTCAAAGATATCTCAATACCATAAAATATAGATACACCTATGACAAGTTGTTACTAGAAAATTATAAGAAGGTATTTATGATTAGGATGATAAAAATGTAAACCAAGAATCTCAAAATATGAATTAAAAAAATAAATCCTAAGTATAAAACTAAAACCAAATGGGAATCACAATGCGACCACATGGTAATAGGATGTAATATGGTCTAGGAAAGTAGAGTGTAAGCGAATGTAGGATAATATAATTCCATAATGAGAATAAAATGATGATGATTCTAGGTAATGGCCTTTAATACAAATGGGAAATCATACCCAAGTTACTCAAACCAAGTGTGAAAGGTAAACTGATAACACCTTGGATCGAAACTCAGAAAGGTGAGATTTCAAATTTAGACAAAAATGGACTTTAAGACTTTTGAAAAGTTGGAAAATGGTCTAGAATCAAATAGAAAACATAAAAATACTATCAAAAAATAAAAACATAATTTTTATAAATTATGATTTGAACAAGGCAATAAAGTGATTTCAATTTGGTTAGTGTAACACCTCTTTGTTAAAAAAGATGGTGTATGACAAAGTGTTTGTCATTGCGATGTGTTTTGGTTTTCAAACAATTTAGACTCAAAAATACCAAGTAAAGGATAAAATGATGAAATAAACCTAAGTATAACATTGAAAGTCCTAAAATTGATAAGGTTGCTTAATACTGTTGAATTTCATATATATATATATATATACATGCTCTTGAGAGTATTTTAATTGTTAATCCAAAAATAAAAGTGCATAAAAAGTAGGATTTTTAGGCCCCCTATTCTGTCAATATTTTATATGATGACATAGAACTTTAGACTACTCACCCTACATCAACAATATGTCTACAACAAGTGAGGTTATTATAAAACTAATTTTTTGCTCATCTAGATGTTCCCAAGTGTGTCTAACACTAGAGATGATAATGTCAATTAGATATGTATCAATTGAATTATTGTGAAAAGGTATTTTCCTTTTCATAACCTCTACATATGTCAATTACTCAGTGTAGTGTGATGTCTGAGTTGATCATACATTTTGAGGGTAGTAGTCACTAATGAAGGTAGTTTAACTGCTAAAACTATGATCCTAATGATTCACCAACTCAATTTGTATACCCCACCATGGAGTGGGGTTGAAACAATGTCAGGAGATGAGTTCTCAAGTCAACATTTACATAACTTGTGAGGAGGATATAAACTCTTTCTCATAAGCCAAAGTGAATATAAATAAAGACAAGTGAAAAGACTTTATGGTCATTTTAGGATCACCCAAACCATATGGATTTGAGGAGGGCCCTTGAATATTTATTTTCATACATTTAGACAAGGAATAAGATGCAAATAATGAGCACTTTTGGTCACCCAATTTACCTAAATTGGATGGGGAGAACATACATGCAACACTCATTTTACTAAAATAACAAACAACTTTAATTAAAAAATCATAAAACATAGATCTCTTAAGAGTGTTTAACTAGTGTGAGAGATTGTTTTTAGGCACCAAAATTAAGTATGAATGAAATTTGAATTTGTTTTACTTGTTTAAATGGAGAATAAGTGACTTAAATCCTAAAAAAATATGTTAGAAGTTTGAAATCAAGGTGTGAATCATTAGTAAAAAATTCTAGCTTGTTGTTTTAAGTCTCTATTTTCTTGTGTAGCTCAATCTCACTGTTCCATAAAGTGATCTCACTATTACACATGACAATACCACTATTCACTAAATCATTACCACCATTATACAGGGTGATCATGCTAAAAGTTAGAACAAAGACAACACTGGTTTACGATCTCACTGTTTGATAGGGTGATATCCTTGATTAGTAGGGAAAACTCCCCAAAGCATAGGGCAATCCTAAGGAAATGATAAAAATTGATTAAAATAAAATAATATTCACCTATTAATTTTTGGTCTAGAGCAATCTCACCATTACATATGTTGATCCCACCAATCCACAAAGAAATCTCACCGATCTGCAATGCATTCCCACCATTCTATAGAGTTGTCCCACTAATTCACATAACAATATCATTGATCTTGTAAAACACACAGGTAGATAAAAAGTGTATAAAATTGATCTTTCCATTCATGAATGTGTTATTTCTATTACAAAGGTTGATCTTGTCTATGTTTGGGTCAATATTGTTGACTTTTAGAGTGATCCCACCATTTCATAGGGAAATCTCTCCATTTATATTAGAAGCCATGGAAACATAAAATGAGAGAAAAAGAAATGAAAAATAGCCTTCAAAGAGGGTATAAATGCAAAATTAGAAGGTATAAAGTCTTGTGTGAGGTACGAGTCCCACTGGGTGTGCCAAAATGTAGTGTAGGATTACAAGATGCATTAGTCAAGAAAATCTCTTTAAATAAGCATATAGACACTAAAACATCAAGTCCACTCCCTAATGGGATGTTGTAAATTAATTATAAGAGCTATTTAAAGAAGGAATTATACCAAACTTTTCAAATAACATCCTTCCAAGATCATCCAAAAATCATGTTTTTTCCTAGATTTGGTGTTCCAAGTCTGCATGAATGATGAGTAGCAATCTCCTCCATCATTTCCTAGTGCACCAATGGCTTAGGCTCATGAGTTTGATCAATTTATACAAATAGGTAAAGCTTTGTGACAATAATTTTACATAATAACATTACCTAATTTAATCTTTCTTAATTAATGGTGAAGCCCTATATTTATATCTTTTTAAAAAATATTTAGGATCAACCATGATCATCCATATTGAGATCAAGATATGTGGGCATAAACTGATTCAATTTTATAGGGATAAGTCATAAACATTTGTAAGAATGGGGAATTAATGAGGCATATGAAGGCTTAATTATTTTGTATTTATTTCATTAATGGATTATGGATGCCACCCCATTAACGATGTCATGAGATGATGCAGTTTTGAGGAATGAATTTCTAATAAATATATTTTCAATAACTTCCATGGATTTTTCCCTTAGGCTCTTGATTTGGTTTAATTTGCTTAAGTGATTTTTCTAAATTTTCTATAATTCTTTGGTAATTCATTGCACACTTAATCAACCTGGTCAAAAATGTCATTTTACAAATTTGTAATTTGTCTAGAATATAATCAGAAGATAGTGCTAGTTGTGTATGGAATAATACCCTAGTTAGAGAAGTATGGATGCAAAATAACACATGCACATGACATGTGCTACCAAAATAGAAGAATTCAGTGGTCCAGAGCATTATTTTATGTGGTCATAATTTGAATCAAAGTGATTTGAGAAAATATAATAATCAGATAAAATACATTACCCCATTCAAGGATACATTATCCTAAATTGACACCTATACGTGACAAGTTGGAACCATTCAATGCATGTTAGTGATTTTTGGCCTAGATTATGCATTGTCATAGAATTTTGCTTAGATTGATAATTGTAGCACAATATTGATAGGAATTAAATGTCTAAAAAAACCACTAGATAAATTAGTGTGACATCCATCACTAGGTTTCCAAGAGGACAAAATCCTTAGATGAACAAATCAAGCACTAAAACCAAGTCTTAGGGCTACACAGGCCTGGTTTCTTATAAACCCTAGGCCTAACTACAAGAGTATAACGGTATACAAAAGACAATTTTGAAGCTAATCCATGATCCCAATGATGTTACCATATATTGAGAGCATGTTACATGGTTTTTAAACTCCATCACTACTATTAAAGGTTAGAAAAGGGTACTCAAGTCACCAACACTCAGGCTTGGAAATAGTGGCACTCAAGGTAGGCTTACATGAGAAAAAGAGAATGAGATGGATTTTAGGAAAATGGAGATAATTATAGAAGGGTGGAATGAAATAGATAAAGGTTCTATGATGATGATGAGGCCACCAACCTACATACAAGAGGATCAAACTAAATATTAGGCCTACAAGGCCTAAACCATCCTTAAGGGCTCAAGACCTAGCCTTTGTCTTATATCATATCAAATCTCCCCAATCAGATTGAAGGACATGGATAGATGTGTGATGATGATTTAGGTCCTAAGAAAGTTGTTTTAGATAGGAGAATACAATAAAATGTTAGATCTAGTCTCAACTCCTAGCTCAAAGTACACTACACTTAGTCTACCATATTGAACCATCATTTAAATTTTCATATATCACACTCTTAGATCATAAATTTCTCACAAAATTCCATGAAAAGGATTTTTCAAGTTTTAACAAAAGAGCTAGTCTACAAGTGTTAGTAGAAGGTGACCTATTCACTTAGTTTGGTAGGGTTACAGGTGTGTACTATTTAGAAGGGACTAAGTTATGATTTATTATGATTTTAAGGACTTACGAAACATGATCAATTACCATCTATTAAGGATGTACTCAGGTTCTATGGTCATCCAAATAGGTGACACTAAGTCATGAGGCCTAATGGCCTAGTAGACCTACTTGGTCAAATAAGAGGAGGACTAATGACATAGAGGGGTTGTTAAGGGATAAATTTTAGGGTTATAATTCCCATATAAATTATACCTTGAAGGAGTAAAACACACATTCTATAGAAATTATGGAAATTAGGTTAGTTCCCTTAGCTTAATTAATCAACATGTAAGGAGAAGGGTGGGCTGCTAAATGCTCCATGAAGGCCTAATTACACCTCATTTCTACTTTATAACTACAAAGTAAGATATCATTGATCATATTTGGCATGGGCATACCTTTAATGATGTCAACCAAGTTTTTACTAGCCTTCATCACTCCACTTCAATGCCCAAAGTTGTCCATTGAATACTACTAATGCATGGAGGGAATATGAGGACTATTATGGCTACTTGTGATAGTTATGGAGTAAATGATGATCATTATGACTCATTTATGATTTATTCATGTCATATTTCCCTCCCTTTCTTGATTATTATTCTATAAATTTAGGCCTTAAGGCCATTGTAAACTATCCCTCACTTGGGTATGAGGAAACTATACCTAGATTTATATAATGTAAACCTCTTGAGATATTGAAAATGACTATTTCATATTAATTGATACTAGTTTAGTGTGTTATGATTATTTTATTTTCATATGTGATAGGTTTCTCTCCCTTTTCATGTCCTTGTCTCACCTAGCTTCTAGTATATGGTCCTATGCAGGTCACATAATGTGTTAGAGTGATGAGTGGCTGAGCTTAGAGTGGAAGTTTGACTAGTAAGTGTTTTGATTCAAACCTTGCCATCATTACCCTAATGTCTTGACCACTTAGTACAAACTTATGTGAAACACTATTAAATAGGATTTTTTGGAGATAGAATATTCAATTACTTATCTTGCTTACTAGTGTTGTTTAAGGACAAATAGAGTGGATAACTTATACTGGTGCATCACCATCTTTAGAGTAGGTTTCTTTATATGCATTATCCTATCCCTTTTAACCCAAAAAATCATTAGGTATTAGTGATTTAAACTTAATGGATTCACCATGAGAGATATCCCCATAAATTAGATGTTTAACCTACCATAGGTCACCCACAGCATTAGGCTAATCCTATGCTACCCCAGACTTAGAGGTGGGCTTGAACAACCTCCTCCTAAGGTGTAGTTTGGAGTGTTAAGAATAATATTAGGATAAATTTACAAATATTTATAAGTATGTTTACTAGTATAATCCAAATTAGGAAATCATCATGGGTTTAAGGCCTAAGATTATTTGTGAATTGGATGTGCATGGACCAAATACCACAAACTAGGTTTTTGAGAAAATGGTTAAGTAAGCATAAAATTTAAAACCACTTGTTGAAGTCATAAATAAGTTTGAGGGTTGGAAAAACACTTTCAAAAATAAAAATAATAAGTGAAATGGGAATTCCAAAAATAAATTTAATAATCATAATTTTAGGTTTATAAACACTTTTGGGAAAAAGAAACCCATCAATGGTTTCAAAAAAGGATTCATAGGAGGAAATCAGTCTGAGAGAAAAAGACCACCTGGTAGATGTTTCACATGTGGAGGAGACAATTATGACAAATAATCTCCTTAGTGGAAGACATGAATTAAGTTCAAGAATCCTTCTACATTAGCTTCATAACAAATAACTTTTTAATAATGAATTCATTTATCCCTTGACAATTGCCAAGCTAAGTTTAAAGCCTCTCTTATAAAAGTGTTAGGTATCCCCTACCCCACATTGATGACATATTTAACCAAATGAAAGATGCAATAATATTTTATAATATTGACTTGAGATCATGGTATCATCAATTAATAATCAAAGAAGAAGATATTCCTAAAATTAATTTCATGATAAGGTTTAAAAACTCAAGTATTTCCCTAAATTATATGCTATGTTTGCCATGTAATTTGGTTAGAACAAATCAATAATTTTATTACCATGCAAACTTTATTAAAACCCAACTAAAATATAGGTTTATATGCACTTAATCCATGGTTTCATAATCATCATATAGGTATAAAAAATATATGTCTATACAGGTGGATTCTGTATACATATTTTTTTCAAAAATTATCAATTCCTGATGCTTTCTCTCTTATAAGAACCCATCGAGTCTCCATCTCTCTGAGTGAATGCCTTAAAGGGTGCATTAGGAAAGGGGTAGGAAGACCATTGGTGTTACACAACATTATTATCTCCTATACCATTACTTGTTATCTACAAAACCATCTCATATACACTTATCTAAGCTTTGCCTCCTTCCTTACACACTCCTCCAAGAAATTCACTACCTTATTCAACCCCCATCTAAGCCAAAAACCCTTTTTGACATTTACCAAACAATATTGGACTTGGTTGACCCAATATTAAAATTAATATCAACACATTATGAGGCTGGGTTGGCCTTGGCCAATGCAAACCAGGACCTATTATAGCCCAAATTTTCACCCTAAATAAGTCAATCAGACCTTATCATATTTGGAATAACACATAACTATCTCTAAGTATATGCAGATTGCTACAAGAGATATATCTCTAGATTATGGGCTAGCTCCCTTGATCTATCTATTTAGGCTCATGCACTACACTACACTAATCACTATTGGGGGTGAAAAGGGAAGAAGGAAACTTAAAGTAACCTATACTAATAGAGGTGATACACCAAAGATATATCATCAAACATACTTGCATTTTCACTAAGAAGGCAAACTGATAAAATTGATCTCAACTCAAAGGTTCTTTTAGGATAAGTGTTTCTACATGGAGGTAGATTTCTATGCATATCCAAAGGTGGGTAACTAGGAGGTCTGATATTAGACACTAATAATCTCCTTCACACTTCAAAATATACCTAACAAACATATACACTCCATGAGACCTATTATAATAAATGTATTACTCACACAATACATACAAAAGTAGAATGGAAGTAAGGAGAAACAATCATCACTTGTCATCCAAATAGACTACTTGACATAATTAGACAAGAATTTTAGAGACTAAACAAACTTGATAAAACTTTATTCAAAGGAAAAACAAGATTTTGAAACTAGTAGGGCTTCATCATAATTATTATGGATTCTTTACATTGCCAAAATGGCTTCAATATATAGAGCATAGGAGAGGAAAGAGAAAGAATGACATTGAATAATCACAATGACAAGTGTCAAGTCTTGAAGACCAGTTAAAATTTAAGAGGGTAAGTTAAACAAGTCATGAATTTATCTTAAACATGTGTCAATTTGAAACATGACATCTTATTGAAGTTGGCATAGGGACACTTCATGTCCATCATGAAACTGCTTTCTTGATGAGGAATCCACTAACCTATCTTGAAATGACTTGAAATTGATTGACACATATCAATTAATTAAGAAGGTGAAACATGATTTTTTAAAGTCATTATAGACCCCTCAATTGATGACCTTCTCTTTGCCAATTACCATTCACTTCCTTGTAATCACTCATTAGCCCCTTTAGGCCTAAATTCTGACACTTTTCAGTAGAGTGACTTGTATATACTCAAGAGAGTTAATTTTAGATATGAGAGACACATAATAATAACCTATTTATCTTATATTCTATCATTTATACCTCAAAATAACTCCAAACAACACTTCTCATCTTTAACTTGGCAACTACCCTCATTTTCATGATTATGTCCAAGACTGTCTGCAATAATCAGTAGCATAAGATTTTTCATGCATGACCTAGGTGAGAATGAGGTATTAATAATAAAAATACATCTCCATACACCTTCTACAATGACTTTCACATGTATACTCCCTTCTACACCTTTTATTCAACTTAAATCTTACAAAAATTACATAAATTAACCTATCTATACAAGTGAAAGTAGAAAAAATTGAATGGTGAGGAGAATGAGAGAGTTTAAAGTTGATTCAATTCACTTTCTATGTTAGTTGACCCCTTATTGATGCATTTATATTCATATTTTCCTCATCGGGTTCTTATGAGGGTTTTTGGTCATTCAAGTTCTTAATAATGATTCATAAAGGTTAATCCCTTAACCTTCAAACTAATTCCAATTATTTAAAGTATAGGACCCCTATAAAATATCCCTAATTGATTGGGACCCATGAATATTGTCTATATATATATGAGTGAAATAAATTGGCCCTCGAGTTATCACTATGCATTCTATACACCTTTGAGGCAAATTTAGGCCAAAAATAGCCAATCTATATTGTTATCTAAAAATCAATTAGTTTCATCAGCCTTTCACTCTCCCATGAAGGATATTAAATTTATTTTAAGGATCATATGATCATATGAGTGAAGTTTGGAAACATAATGGCCATGTCTAGTTCTTACACCTAGTAGGCATAGACTATGTTTCTAAGTATGTGACCACTTATGAAGGGTAATAATGACTATAGGACTCTCTTAAAATTTTTACACCTTTAATTAAACCCTATAAATCATCATATAATAATTCAAGGTAATTAAATTCACCTTTCCTCATGGATTCACTAGGTTTGCAGGTTGTCTTACTCATGGAGTGCCTCTGGTATGAGATAAAATAGAGAGCACTCCCCCTATTAGTCTAACCCAGATGAGACCATATAGGTTTATTTAAGGTCATTATGACCTTATGTACTAATTTTTAAATCCTTATCATACCTCTAGATCCATCAACATCTCAAATTATCAAGACTAGATTTTAAGACTTGTGACTGTGTGTAGGGTTTAGAAGACTAGACTAAGTATGAGGTTTTGAACCAGTTTGCGTAACCTTATCTATTTTTATTTTTTTCTTAATATCACATGGAGTGTGATATAATCAATCTAAAAGTGTATTAAAGATGTCCATTTCATATTACACCTCTGTCAAACTTCTAAACCTATATTAGTCCATTAGGTTAGGCTAGTCTACAGTCCTCACTTCAAACATTAGGTGCTCATTTAGGAATATAAAGGATTTGTATAGGTGGTGATATGTATTTGAGAACCATGTTTACAATTTTTTTTTCTTATAAGGTCACTAAATCCATTTTATAACTAGATAGACTCACTCTTACCCTCACATGTTATCATCTCTCTATCACCAATACACTATAGGTCACTTGCAAGTTCCAGGTTCATTTGGCTTCTTAACACTGTAGTTCTCTAATTATTTCTATCAAGATTTTGACTAAGTTGAAACCTCACTCACCACCATTCTATATTGACCCAAAAAATTCATCTTATTTCAAGATGTGACCTTTCTATCTAGGCTTCAATAATGAAACTATTAGACCTACTTAGACCTCATAGACTTCTACTATGAGATGACACTGTATGAGGTAGGATTCCTTTTCAGAGAAGTTAAGGTAAACCTTTCCATTGTAACTTTCATCTATTTGAGTGACTGGAGGAATTTATTAAATGGGTATTGAGTATGTTGATGAATCTTGAATGACTTAAAAACTTCATTCAAGTCTTAAAACTATACACAACCTATCTCTTCTGTTTTGAATAGTCCCGCAATTATCTATACATACCTATAGGTGATTGTCTACTAAGCATGTGAGTTCAATCTTCAACTTCACTTGGTTTCAAATGATTTTATATTTCCATTGGTCAATTATATTCTAATTATACCATCACCATGCTTTGAGAGGTTGAAAACAAGTGTATTACCTTTGATCTTAAGCTACTCAAAGGAGAATGAACTTTACATCTACCAAAACATTATTCTATAGACCATTAGTGTTTACTCCTAGCACAAGATAATGATTCTACTATACCTTCATGAATAGACATGAAAAACTAGTTGAGGTCAACATGAAATGGGTGAAAATTCACTAAAATTCATCACACACTACTTGGTTCACATAGACCAATGCAATCATATGAGAAAATTAAGCTATTAGGGTTGCATAGGTAGTTTGTGGGTGTTAACAATATTAGTGATTGTTAATACAATATATACCATCAATATTGAAACCATGACTATGAAATGGAAGGTCATAAGGAATACTAACATCCCCCAAGTGAACTCATTCCAAATCTTCTTCACCTATCCATACTAAATGAGAACTGTTGACCTTTCTTGACCTATCTAAGGGAGCAATAGGAGATAAAAACTAGTTTTTGATAATTTTGGGTCTATTTAATCCACATAAGCCTAGAAATGACTTATGGATATCTCAATACACCTTCTTGAATCCTCCACATATTCCAAATGAGTCACCTCAGTTTGTACAACATCTAAAACTACCCTTTTTATAATTGATCTTCTTGTATTTACATTGGACCTACAACATTTCACTCTCAAAATTGTCCTATAACATTATATGATAAGAAGTAAATTATATTAATTATTGACACATTTTTCCTTTTGTGTAAAACTATACAATTCCTTAGCATGACCTAAAATGTGGTATAAAAAGACACAAGACAAACTAGGCAAATGTGACCAAGGTGAAAACATATTATGTGACCTTCAAGGTGTGACTTTACCTCACTTAGGACCATGGTGACCATTCTCAAACCTAGGGGGCCTTATGAGAAGTTTGAAAATGTAGGGGGGTTGACCTAATTTGACTTTGGGTGAATTTTAGTCAACATTTTGGCTATTTTTTTGGGATAACATGCTTTTTATGCTAAGGAACAATTGCCTTCTCCTATCCTTGAGAAATAGAGTCACCCATATTATACAATTGACATTGATATGCCTCTGAAAAGACAACAAACTCACACCAAACACAACATGAAGAAAACATACAAAAGACACCAAGACACATATTTGTGCTCTCTAAGAACTTAGGGAAAAAGCACAAACAACTGAAAGGAAAAAACACACCTATCCTTATTGAGCATGGTCATTAATGTCTTAGGTTGCCATTGGTTCACTAAAGAGCATGAGGTACTAGTGCATTAATGAAAAATAAATTATGTTTAATAGATTGGAGAGTATATGACTTATGTATAGGTTAGTGAGGATAAAGAAGAGGTTGTGAGGCATCCATATATGTCTTGGTGAAGTTATAGTACTTCATATTGACCTTTGAAGAGATAAAAATGCATCATTATACTTTAAGAGAAGTTAGACCATCACTGCACATCATGGAGATATGAATAACCCAACAAGTTTGTGCATTTATTTTATGTACTTAAAAAATCAACCTTGGTCAAAGGTTTTCATATAAATGTTATCCATAGTGCCAAGAAGGTACCCTATAAATTTGGTGTCTTCAAATATTTCCTATATCAAGTTATAAACCTCCAAAGTTTCTATAGCAAACTGTGATGTGCCAGAGACTATCAAATTTAAGCCTAAAAAAATAGTTGTTGAAATTCAAAAATATGAACATTGGAATTTAAATGACTATGTATGCATTGGACTAGTGAGCAAATAAATGATTTTAGAAGGTAGAATATTGGTTAGATCAAGTTGGTGTAAAATTAAAGTTGGAGTAGACTTCATGAAGATCATCCTCTAGGTGGTGGCATGTTTTGAATTTTTGTATAAGTGAATTTATTATAGGTCAAAGTCAAAGTTTTTGATTGTGGTCAAAACTAGAAAACCAATGGTCGAAGAAATACATGTAGAGACCAAAATATTGAGAATTTTGGCATGGTATAAAAAGAAAAGTTGTAGTAGACTCCTTAATGAATAAATACAAGTGAAATTTATTCATGAAAATTAGCACAAGTGAGATTTGTATGCAATCAAAAATGAATCATGTCTATGAATTAATATTAGATTAGATAATATAGATCAAATCTACACTTCTGATTGAGGATACACTTGTTAGATAGGAACATGACTAATATGGGGATCTGCTAGACCTAATTAAGGGATCACTTGCATCACTTGTCACAACATATCATGTTAGAAAGGGTTATAAATCCTACAGTCTAACACAATCACATAAAAACCTAATGGATTCTTAAGGTTTAAATGTTCACTATATTTTAATGACAAGACATAAAAATCTAATCTAGTGCACACCAAAGCTTGTGGCATAAAGTGGGGGTTAGAAACAATAAAACAAACAACTAGACTAAACATGTATTAGAAGGCATATACTCACATAAATGTATATAGAATATCAATACATGTAGAGAAGAATACAAATGCATTATTTATCTACTCTTACAAAGGAGAAATTAAGTTAGGAATACTTACCTTTGAAGATGAACCTGCTGAGCCTCAATATTTCCCTTGGCCAAGGTGTTTTACAATAGATTATTGTGATATGTAAGGATAACAAAGATAAATCATCTCTAAGATATACAACCTATCTAAACATCCAAAAGACTTCTCCACAAGACAAGGTTCATATCTCCAAAGAAAGTATGGAACCCTAAGCTTTATTCCTCAAGTAGAATGGTCAATAAGTAGATGTTCATTTTCACTTCTTCACTAATAATTATTCTCTTATGAAATGGTGGGAAATGAACTTATATATATATATATATATATATATATATATGGATATTTACCTAAATCCTCTCAAGAACATCAACTATACAGGGTCAACCCATTCGACCTAGAGTGTTTTTGAGGATCAGTTACTAAGTTTATGATAGGTTGGCTGGAAGGCTAACAAACCAAGAAAGTAAATAATACCCCTAAACTGTACTAGGTTGACCCAGTCAACCTAGTAAAATTGATAATCAAAAAGGATGTTAAGGCAAGAAAAAGAATATGGAAAGAGGAAAAATACTGGAGGAGGTAGGACTAAGAAGAATAAGCTTAGGGTAAATGGTTTTAGGAGACAAGTGTGAAGATGGAAAGTGGTAAAAGGAACAACAATATTATGAAGCACCGATGGTCTATCCACCCCTTTCTCGGTATACCCCTTAAGGCATACACTTAGAGAGATTGAGACTCAATAGGATCTTTCAAGATACAAAGTGTCATCAATCAATAAAAGTTTGAAAATATTATGTGTATACATATGCCCACTCGAAGCTCATCATGTGTCATGTAAGTGCAACACTGGATGGTGCTCTGAGAAAAGAACATGATAACACACAACACTGATGATAAATAAAATGTAGTAAGTAACAAATAAAATAAATGAAAGGACTGAATTGAAAAATACATGCCGTTAACTTACCTTAGTGCTATAGATAAGGAAGGATACTGTAATAAATGTGAAGGTGTCCAATGTAGAGAACACTAGATGAACTTGTAGAAATTAATGCAAAAAATAGGCAAAAAGCAAAAATTTTGGAAGATAGGCATATGATAGTGGAAAAAAATATCTACGTCATCATGAATCTAACACATTTTATGGTTTGTAAAATAGATGAGTATAAATAAAGATATAAGCAAAATAAGGAATCTATAGGGCAGTAATTAAAAGGTTTGAATTTGGAAAAGGTGTTTTTAAAATAGGGAAAAGAGAAGTCCTTTATTATTGTGAATTATGAGATAGGATAAAAGAGCTCTAGAGAGAAAATAAGTTAGGATGGTGAGGAGATGACATGTTAGGTAAGGAAGAGCTCTAGAGGCAATGATAAGTGCACTATAGGTATGCAACTAAGAATCTCAAACTAGTTTTTGAAATTTGTATTGAATTAAGTGAATTTTTAGTAATTTTAAATTTAATGCATTTTTAGATGTCAAAATGGAATAATATTAGATTTTAGGGGTAGTAAATAGAAGATGGGAAATGGGTTTGGAAGGTTTAGGAAAAAATTAATAAAATTATACTTTTCTAGGAAAATGTAAGGGGTCAGTAGGCAAAAAGAATTGGGTCAACCCAGTCAACCCAGTAGGCTAGAAAATAGGTAGAATCTATAGTGCCGACCCAATAGGTATTGGTCAACCCTGTACATTATATAGGCTAAAGGCCTAGTTAGGAGTTGTTAGGTGGATCAAAAGGGCCAAAATATAAACTCAACAATAAGGAGGGGAAAATAAGGGGGGTTGACTCAGATTTTTAAGTCAAATAGGCAAAAAGATAGGAAATTTTTGGTGAAACTAGTTTGACCAAAGAGCTAGAATGATACAAAAAAGTGTACAAAAGGTTGAAAGAGGGCTAGAATGGCCTAAAATGACCAAGTAAGGTCAATAAGGACAAAGAACGATAAAGTTAAGATATAATGAATAAAATAAAGTAATGTAGGCTTATCTTTGATGTAAAAATGTAAAAAGAATGTATTTTGTCTATACATGACATGGAGAAACTGATACATCCTTTGTTGTTTTTAGGTATAGGGACAATAGAGATTCTAGTGACTTATGGATGAAACTTGGTTACCAGATTTGTTAGATAGCTTATCAGATGGAGATAGGGATAAACTAGGATTCATAAGTCTAGGTAGGATAGTAGAGATGTTTCAGATCCCCCTCAGTGCTAACTTATTAGTCATGTTCCTCGATTGTTGGGAATGATTGACTAACACCTTTAGATGGGAGGTGAATGAGGATATAGTAGAGGTGGCTATCACACTGAAGGATGTCCATACCATCCTAAGGTTGCCTATAGTAGGATCATAGGTGATCGTATGGATACTAGATAGTTTAGAGGAGAGGAGAGCCTTAGTCATGTGGGCTACATGCTTAGAGACAATACTACCAGGTAGGAGGGTGAGTATGTTTAATGTATATACATAATATATTCTAGATATCTAGAAGGTTGTGATAGGACTTGTGACATAATGAGTTTTATGTCATAATTCAAACGACAAGGTACCACTATTCGTGGTAGATTTGAGCAGGATGATATTAGAGGAGTGAGTTCTATACGACCTAGGCTCAATCATTTGTGTCTAGCTAGTACATGATATATATGAGATGCTAGTCAGAGGCTAGAGGACCATGGGATCAATCATATTATTGATAGCTTGGTTCTATGAGAGGTTTCTAATATATCAGCTAGTTGGGTTACCCCATGCGATTGATGATAGGTTACCTTAGGTGTGAAGATGGAGGGAGAATTAGGTATTATGAGTCATTCCCATGTGTTAGTGCTATAGTGAGTGAGATGTGCATTAATTATGTGGTATCCATATGAGCACATAACAACTATATGGGTGAGCTGGCACACTATTAGACTAGTGAAAAAGAGGACAAAGATTATTGGACACTATTTCTAGTGGTGAGAGCTACATCTGGTAACACAGGTGCTAGAATAGATGGGTTTACCTCATTTAGTGACACTGATACTGATGCCCAAGTAACGGGATCAACATGTGAGGGAGACATAGGGGAAGAGAGGACTAGGACAACTAGTAGTGAGGCTGACATTGAGGCCACATCAAGAGAGACCATGGACTGGTCAGGCATGATGAAGAGCTAAGTAGGAGGATAGGGATATGGAGGTAAAAATACTAGATGTATCACTACAAACTATATAAAGATATGAAAATGGCCATCAAGGATATAATTTTGATGGAGGTAGGAGGCTGAGGAGAGAGTGGATACTATTACCATCTCAGATGACCCCATAGGTGAGTTAGAGGAGATGATAAAGAGAACACTCAGATATAGGTTTAGACTGACATGAGCTATGACAACTAGGTTTGAGATGAGGAGGTGGTTTAATTAGGAGGTGCTAAGAGGCTATATAGATGGGGAAAATATGCTAGGTGGTCAAACAAATGGTGAGACCATAGTAGCTGATACACATATAAGTAAAAAGATGGTTAATTTATTTCTTAAGTTTTTATTTAAAATTTAGAGATAGATAGATAGATATTATGAGATATAATAGTGATCTAATATCCATATTATGTGATTTTATAGGTATCAATGATGAGGAGGAGATATGGGTGTCCCTAGTGAGGGGATCACTCTATGACATCCTAGATAAGACTATGTAACCATAAAACCCCATGACATTAGAGGATCCAAGTGTACCATCTATCCCAGCTCAAGCAAACTTGTTTAGACTAGTTAGAGAGGTAGGGAGGTAGATATGGGAATAAAGGGAGAGGATGAAACAACAAGTAGTGATGGGTTCTGGGGATTTATAGGTATGGTAGGCCTTAACAAATGATAGAGATATACACATGACTACAATAGCGTAGATGACAGAGATCCGGACCTAGTTAATGGAGTCACAAATGTGAGCAACACACCTAGAGGGACAAGTAGAGGGACTAAGATATTGAATGGAATACTTATAATGTACCATTTAGAGGAGTTAGATCAAGGCCTCAATAGGTAGCATGGCTAGGCCATGAGAGAGATAGAATGGGACCCAACCATAGAGTTGGGGCATTATATATGGTTACATTTGTTATATCAAACTCATGATATATATATATATATATATATATATATATATATTTGGCATATTATTGTTGGATGTGTATGTTGTCATTATTGTTGATTCTATTTGTGTATTATGGTTGAGGCTATGGATGCTTAGGATATATTTCTTTCTAGAACATGTATTTATATTTGTTGTATATTTTATAGGAAATGTATGAGATGCGGTTTCTTTTCTAACATTATGAAAAACTCATGCATGGTTAAAAATAAATAGGCAAAAGGACTTGGAAAAATATAATCAATCAAGAAAATATAATACACAATATTTCAAAATGGGAAATGTGTAATAACAAGAAATAATTAAGTATAAATAAACAAGAAAAGGCAAAATAAGATGGTAAAAAGGAATTTGTTTTTAAACCAATGTGAAAGATGTTTGTATCAAATTAAAACTAGTAAAATCATACTAAATATCATATTGGGAAGTATAACAATAATGTAATAAAATAGAAGGTATAAAAAAGGGCATAAATGGTATAAAAATAGATTAATTAAGTCAATTGATCATATTAAATCATGCTAAGAAGTATGAAATAAAAAAAAATTGCAAAATATTAGTCTTAAATTGGTCACACTAATTTTAGCGAAGTATGAGAAATTCAAGAAATGGTTGAAATCTTACATGCACTTAAAAAATAAGAAGCTAAAAAGGCAAAGGAAAAATGAAGTAAGCATAAAACATACTAAATCAAGATGGGAAATATGTAAAATGACGTGTAACTTCATAATCAATCGAATCTTATCTCAAATTTGACACATGTAATTTGGATGGTGACTTGGGTATTGGAAAATTTTGTGAGGAGTGCCGAGTCCTATCCATGGTCTTACACTGCAACTCGACAAAGAGAAACGACAGGGGTGGAATAAACAATAAAATTGGGTAATAAAGGATGTGGGTAATATGAAGGAAAAAATTTTAATTTATGAGGATGGTTGGGTCCTATCTACGGTCTTCCAATGCAACTCACAAATGAAATCTCAAGGGGAGTGATAAATAGACAAAGCAATATTTCTCAAGAGGAAATATAAGGGATATAAGGAGTGAAAAGGGAATGTAAAAATCAAGATTTGGGTATCTTATAAGAAGACCTTAGGAGGTAAGAGGCATACTAAGGACATGAGAAGACACTAAGTGACTCATTGTCATTTATATAAAAAGGAAACCTATTAGCTATAGACATAAAGCTTTGTAGGAAAATAAGTCTATTACTAAGATCAACTCATGAAGGTATATTGGTACAAGGAAGAGTAAAATGGACATGCCTTCCCACAACGTGTTCCCCATTCTTCAAGACCCCTTATAGAGATGTCAATCTACTACAAAGATTGGGTACTTACGTGAGAAAGTAGGTAGCACTAAAAGATTTTTTTATTCCCCTCTTCTAATATACTAGCCTATCACACCCAAAAGGACCTCAACTCTACCATGAGGCTATTTGTGAAGTTTGAGATTTGACTAGAATAAAGAGATGTGCTTTGAATCACATCTTTTAGTGTGATTAGAATTTTAAGAATAATTTTGCCTTTTGTTTCAAATGATTTGGATTTTAACTTTTTTCTAAAGTTTTTTAGGATTCCTCCTCCATACAAATTTGTAATGATCAATCATGAGAGAGATAGTGATACACATTAATGAGGTTTAGCCTAAGGCTAAAGGAAGCTAAGTAACGAAAGACAAATACTGACCAGGATACTTATGCTTAATAATGAACTAGCATGTGATCTCAAGTCTCAACCATGTATATGCTTAGTTTGTGGAAAAAAATAAGAGGGAAAAAGGATATCCAAAGTGTACCGATAAAAGGAAATAGTAATGAGATAGATTGTTTGCTAACTAATCACATGATAAATAGAGATAGGAACCAAGGGGAATAAGGTTTGTATAACCAAATCACCATGACAAATTATCTATGAAAAATAAGGATAAGAAAACAAAACAATCATTAAGATACAAGAAAGAGAGTTTTTAGAAAAAATCTAAGGAAAAAGGAAAGGGAAAGTAATGATAAAACAAAATACAATCACATGCAAAAATAAATTATAAGATAATCAAGATATAGTACTATAAGTAAGAAACCATGATATAAGATAAGCATAAATTTGACACAATGTCAAATGATATAACAGATAAAAATAAGATTAGATCACACATCCAACCTAATATAAATTTGAAATCACCATGAATGTGCTCATAAATATTGGTAAATCTATCCACACACATTATCCAATACATCGAATAAGTCTTGATGAAGCTATAATCAAATTGCTTCTAAGGTTTCATTAATCTTCAATGAATACTAGGCAAATACTTCTTTTATGATCTCCTCAACTATAAAAGTAAGAATACTCAAAGGATCATGCTAAGGAGGAGAATTAGGCAAAGTTTGATTAAGATAATACATGGGAGTAAGATTTATGAAACAAAAAGGAATCACCGATGGAGAAGGATCCACAGGTGAAGGAATCATGGGTGGAGAAGGATCCAAAGGTGAAGGAAGGTCCACAGGTGAAGGAATCATGGTTGGAAGCATAAAATGTGGTGAAGGGACCATAAGAGGAGATAGAACTAATGGAGGTGGAACCATGGGATAAGAAGGATGAATCTTCTTGCTGGAATGACCTATGGTTAAAGTGGTAGAAGGTCTAGGAATGGCTATAAGGTGATCTTTGAGACGTTGTTATAGGATGCGATAACAATCAATGTGATGGGTGCCATATAGATTCCATAGATAATATACCTCACCATACTTAGGTAAATATTTAGGAAGTACCTTTGGGGGAGATATGGCTTTATTTGATGATGGGGAAGAAGTATGTAAGGTATCAAGATATTATCGCAACTTGGGATAATGGGTGGAAGAATGATTATTTATCCCATAAAAGTAATAGACATGTTAGTGAGTGGTTTTAGTATAAGGACTCATGGAAGGAGGTAAAAAATGAGTGAAAGAAGTCAAATAATACTCATCAACCCATTTGGTGGGCAAATGAGCCATCTTAGGCAAGGGAGGCAAATCATCATCAAGGGAGGGTGATAATGAGGAAATAATGGAATGAGGCTCAATAGAATGAGTGATAACATTGCTGATAGGGATAGGTTCAACAATAGTAGGAGTAGGAATATGATCAATTATAGTAGGTTTGAGAAGAGGTTCAACTAAAATAGGCTCTACCAAGGGAGGGGAAAGATCTATAGAAGGTCTAAGGAGAGTTATACTAACTTCATGGGTAAACCAACTATGAGGGTTAGGGTACCTAGAAAAATAGTAAGGATTGATCATAGAATTATCCATGAGTATAGTTCTACATGGATCCTCAAAAATTGGAGGTGTCTATGCCATCTCTACCTGGAGATAAAAGGGAAAAATGAAAAAATTAGGAACTATAAGTGAAGGAAAATGATGAGATGCATGGAAAAACTCAAGTAAAGAAGAATGATAACATACAACCTCAAAATCTTGGGCTTGTACAAGACTACATAATAATGGATCATCTAATGAATATTCATCATCATAATCCAGGGTATGAAGATAAATGACATAGGTAGGGATAGCCTTATCATTCGATGAAGCATGGTGAATAGAATGCCTAGTCTTGGTCAAGACTAGGGGAATGCCATCAAAAGGAAATTTATGAGAATGAGGTTGTAAAGAAGTAGGAAGTTATGAGATGAGATGAGGTGAGAGATCAAAAGTTTTTATCTTTAAATTAATCTCATTGGGCTCATCATCATTGGAATCTAAAAGGTTAGGAAGAATGTTACCAATGAGCTTAGGATGCCCACTATAAGCTCAAATTGAATTGATAGGAAAGTTAAGACACTAAGACTCATGAAATATAACACTAGGCAAAGGTTAAAGAGTAAGAATCTTGAAGACACCATGCTCTTGGAATTGTGAAAAATTCCAAGGGTTAATTTCACCTTGAATCCTATAAATGGCTCCATTTTGAGGGAATTTAATGCAATAGCAAGCATAAGAAGCAATGGGAAGCCACACATATCATTACCTACCAAGAAAAATGTTATGCAAAAGGGGGGAGTTAAATATCATCACCTTCACATGAATGGTGATAGGTGGGATGGTAATGGGAATCCATACATAGCGTAGAGGAGGCACTTGCCTTCTGTCATATCCTTGGCATGTGATGTGTGTAGACTTAAGATTGTATTTAGAATACCCGAGGGTCTTAATGAAATCAAGAGAAGTGACACAGGTACTATAACCCTCATCAATAAATACATGCTTGACTGGGATATCATTGATTTGGATGTTAATAATTATAGGAGGATAGTTTGCATGAAGAAAAATCTCATCAAGAATCATTGAAGCTATGGAAAACTTTAGAGAAAGAGAAGTGTCTATAGTTTTGTCAATTTTAATATACATCTCTTCACATTATTACAAAATACAACCTTTAAAACTAGATAAAGTTGTTTCCTATCCTAATAGGGGAGGATGAGGGACATTCATCACAAATAAGAGCTACATGATATAGTTTATATGACATGGAGATGTCCTTATAAGCTCAAGGAAGGTAATTTGGGATGGGAGATTAGTGATTTCCACAATGGGATCCCACTCATCATATCCCATAAGAAGGTTTCTAGATATAGGTGCATAATGGTTAAGGAGGTCCTTAGAAGAAGCTGAAGAGTATTGTAATTTTTGTTGATAAAAAGAAGAATAAGGTTTAGAAAAAGGTGGAAAATCATGTTGAGATGATGAACCAGTTGGTTTAAGTTTATTTTGAGAGTTAGAAGAAGTGTTAGTAGAATCTTGATTATCATTCGAATTGGAAGATGATGGAAGATTGGTAGAAATAGAATGCGATGTGTTATCTAGAGGGAAATAAAAAATTAGATCATCAAAAGTGATAAGATCTTCTTCCCTAACTCATTTAAATGAGTTGGAGAAGAATCATAGATAACATGATATGTCTTATGAGACGTAGGAATGTAGATAGGAGGGGAATCAATGAAAGCCACCAACCTTCACATATTAGTCATGCTAACCACATTATCTTTAGAAGTTCATTCAACAAGACTTTCTATGTTATTGTGGAAGGGGTGGGCTTTTATTGAGTGTCTTGGATTAGTTGATGATTAGGTAAGGGATCTTTGTAAATAGCCATATGAACATTTTCTTGATTTAAGGCTTGAGTTTTGTCATTTGATTTATGTTCCTTGAAGGAAATCTCATAGGCTTGTTGACACTTATAGATAATTGAATCATAATTGAAATTAGGTCCAAGAAGAAAATCCATAGCTAAATTATGAAGTTGTCTACAGGTCTCACGAAAATGACCCCAACTAGCGTGAAACCAACAAAATTTGTTAGGATCATACCAAGATTTCATAGGAGAAGTAGGGTCAAGATATCATGGAAGAGGCTTGGGTATATGCTTAATCAATTTAGTTGAGGATATATGTTTATGAATGTTAATTTTATTTAGTGAAGAAAAATGAGAATTAGTATATTATTGAGAAGGAGTTGGTTCCAAAGAGGGGTTAGGAATGATAACTTAAACGTTGTGAATTGTGTCATAAGAATCAATAACACCATCAGTAGTAATATTGTATTTTTTGTTCTTATGTAATAAATGAGTACCTACAAAAGGTTAGGGTGGCTTGAATTGACACATTAAGAAATCTTGTATTTTAGCTTGGTCAATAGCCTCCTCCAAGTTATGTGGAGAAAGAGTGTAGACTTGATATTATAATTTAGGAAAGAGAGCATTTATAAAGAGAGAAAAAGATTGTCATCTGCCATGTTATGTTCACATTTGTTTGACAAAGTCTTCCATCTCTTAATAATGTCTTGGGCAGTTTCACTCTCAAGTTGTTTGCAATTAATGAAATGGGCCAAAGTGTTTTTAGGAAGATCATTAGGTTAGAATTATTTCACTAAAGTATTTACTAAATCCTCCAAACTAGAAATGGAATGGGCTATAATTTGATTATACCAATACAAGGCATCACCCATGAGGGTTTTGGATAGGAGATTGGTAATGTCAAATGGATTTTATTTGACCTAATCCTTATAAACATTTACAAATGTTTTGAGGTGAAGGCTAGGATCGGTTCACCCATTATAATAAATTGTAGGTGTTATACCTCCTATATCAGTGTTTGAAATTTGAGTAGTAAGAGGTTTATTTTGTAGATGTTTAAAGGTTTTATTGACTAAATGAGGTTGAGGAATGAGATTGCCTTGATAATCTCTAAGAGGAGGAGGGAACATTTTGGTTATGTGTGCCCCAAGCCATTAGTTGTGGATGAGATTAAAGGTTAATAAGGTGGTTTTGCATTCTCATCATTTGATTTGTGTTATGAGCTTGAAACATATTCATTTGATTAAGAGTTTTCAATAAAAGTTTGTGTGTTTGATTAACATTATAAGCATTAGGTTTGGTATTAGTGTCTTGGGTACCACTACTAGTTTTGATAATGTACGAGTAGGTGAATGAGGTTATTAAATTTAACCACCAATCATGAGGTTATAAATGGTAGAAGGATCCTTTCCTCTATGTTGAGGAAATTTGGAGATAAATAAAATCATTTTGGGAGTATATTCTAACTTAGGTTGGTCTTCTAATGAAAAAAGAGGATTATGTGATGAATAGGTATGAGGAAGGTTCCCATAGTTCATTATGCGAGTGGTAATATGAATATTACTAGCATCCAAAAGTGGAGCCCTAATCTATCTATGGGAGACCCTATTAGGATTGGTAAAGCTCATCATATCTATTTACTGTGACTCGATATCATCACCAAATAGAAATTCCATGATGAAGGAGAAAGAAGAAATATGAGAAATCAAAGGTAAAAAACGTGATTGAAAATAGTACAGGGTTGACTAGGTCAACCTAGTACATAAATAAGGACTATAAAAGTATACAAGGTCGATTGGGTTAATCTAGTATAGTGTACAGAAGGTAAAAAAATCACCAAGTTGACTAGGTAAATCTAGTATAGGAAACAAAGATTTATAGAAGCTTAAATTAGATTACAAAATGAAACAAGCTAAACTTGTAAGTATTGAAAGGAAATAGATAGTCAATTGGATCAATGTTGGTCAATCCAATTGAAACACACAAAGAATTTTTTTACATTAACATTAGTTAATATTATCTTTTGTGCACACAAGTGAACAAAGATCAAGCAATCAACTTTGAAAAAGTAAAGCTAACTAATTAATCAACCTGATTGTTAATTAGATGATTAAGAATAATTTTAAATGTGATTATAAGTTGGCTATAAGCAACGTACTAGATAAAAATCTAAAGATGGTTTTAGGTAGTTTGGGCTAAAAGGGACTATAGTGGGAATGATACAAGCTTAGATTGGGGCCTACCCCTTCACTTCACACATTATAGTGATAAAGGTGTCAAGTGATTGACCAAAATATATCATTAACCATGATTTATACTTGACTAGAGCATCAGGTCAGCTTCCCCTTTGGTGATGAAATCCAAGTAGGTTGGCCTAGGGTAGATAGAATGTTAAAGTACTTACTTATGTTATGTGATTTGGCTGTGTATGCATAAAATAGAAATAGTGAAACTAAGTGATTAATTGAAAATCCCCTAATTAAACTATGTGAACTATTCTAAACATGAAAATAACAAAAAAAGAAATGTGTGAGATAATTACTAACAGATATGAGGTTAATTCCAACTATGAAAAAAGGTAGTGTTGTCAATATATTTACAAAATAAAAAATAGGGCCAACAAGGTCAAACTTGTACTATGAAAGTAAGGTTTGAAAATGAACTGGGTCGACAGTGTCAATCTAGTTATTTTAGATAACACACTGAACACAAAATTGGGTTGACAGTATTGATCTAGTTGATTGTGCAAGGGCAGTTTTTAAGACTAAAAACTATGAAAGGAAAGACAAAAAAGAGAAACATAAAAATAAAAATGACCCTTGGTGGATTAGATATCAATGAAGGAATATTTTTTATGAAGAACCTTGAAGTATGCTTGAGAAACCTACAAACTAGGTTGATAGAATTGATCAAGATGTACATAAACCTACTGAAAAGGTGATAAAAATGTAAGGGGTTGATTGGGTCAACTTAGTAGGTTGAACTAGGTGTCTGAAAGGCTAGAAATATGTACTAGATTGACTAGGTTGACCTAGTTTCCTATTCCTAAGAACTGTACATAGATATAAAAAAAGCTAAGTTGACATAATCGATCCAGAATGTCAAAATATATGATAAAAATGATGATAAAAAATAAAAAAATGAAGTAAAAATGTGAACAAATCCTATAAGGGTTATTTCACATTAGGTTCACTAGAATGTATGCACATGGAAATGTATAATGTCTATGAATTAATCCTAGATCAGATAAGATAGATCACACCTACATGTTCGATTAGGGATACACTTGTTAAGCAGGAGCATGACCAATATGGGGATCCACTAGACCCGATTAAGGGACCACTTGTATCACTTATCACAACATATTATGATATTAAGGGTTCTAAAACCTACAATCTAACATATTCTACATCAACCCTAATGGATTCTTATGGTTTAAATGTTAACTCTATTTTAATAATAAGAAATATAAATCTAATCTAGTACACACCAAAATTTGTGGCACAAAGTGGGGGTTAGAAATAATAATAAAATAACTAAACTAAACATGTATTAGAAGACATATACTCATGTCAATGTATATAGAATACTAATACATGGAGATAATAATATAAATGCATTATTTATCTACTCTTACAAAGGAGAAATAAAGTTAGGAATACTTAACTTTGAAGATGAACCCATTGAGCCTCAATCTCTCCCTTGGCAAAGGTGTTTCATAAGAGATTATTGTGGTATGTAAGGATAACCAAGATAAATCATATCTAGGATACACAACATATCTAAGCATCTAAAATACTTATCCACAAGATGATATACATATCACTAAAGAAAGTATGGAACCCTAAGCTTTATTTTTCAAGTAGAATGGTCAATAAGCAGATGTTTATTCATACTTCTTTGCTAATAATTATTCTCTTATGAAATGGTGGGAAATGAACTTGTATATATAATTACATCTTTCCCTAAATCCTCCCAAGAATGTTGAAAGTATACGGTTGACCAAATTGGCCTAGTGTGTTTTCAAGGATAATTTACTAGGTTTCTGCTAGGTTGGCCAAAAGGCTAACAAACCAAGAAACTAAAGAATATCCCTAAATTGTACTAGGTCAACCCAACCAACATAGTACAATTAATAGTAAAAAATGATGTTAAGGAAATAAAAGGAGGATGGAAAGAGGAAAAACACTAGAGGAGGTAGGAGTAAGAAGAAAAAGCTTAAGGTTAATGGTTTTAGGTGATAAGTGTGTAGATGGCAAGTGGCAAAATGAATAATAATCTTATGAAGCACCGATGGTCTACCCACCCCTTTCTTAGTACACCCCTTAAGGAATTAACTCAAAGATATTGATACTAGATAGGTTATTTCAAGATATAAAGTGTCAGTAATCAATAAAAGTTTGAAAATATTACATGTATACAAACTTATTGTTTGTCAAAGTTGATTGTATTTTAGCAGTTTCTATCAGAACATGGTGAGATTTTTGAAGGAGTGTTTCTAAGTGTTTAGAGGATGATAAAATGTTAATAATGGATTTTATGATCACCCTAAGGTCAAAAAATTTATATCCATATATCTATTGTGTCTTTATATTATTTATACAGATGTTAGAAGTCACATTCTTCATGACTGTGTTTTGAGGTAGAATGACAGTTCTGAGTAAGTTTGTGAAAATGGTGAATTAGAGGATAGATACACCTATATGATGCATATAATGGCTATAAATTTATTTTTTTAGAAATTAATGACCTATTAATTCTTGATATAATGTGGAAAGACAAGTTTAAGGAGTTAATACATGAAATCCAAAATGGCATGTTTGGTTGTGTTAGAATAGTGAGAGATTAACTTGAGAGATTGGTTTATAAGAGCAATGGTTGTCACTAGAGTTTAAGATATAATTATTGAAGGATTATCTAAAGAAAAATTATGATATATTAATGTGCATTATATTTATTTCAAGTACTCTTACAATTTTTAAAGATAAACTTCTACATAACTATGTTTTAGAGCTATAGGTAGTTTTGAGTGGTCATATTGCAGAGATGAGTTTGGGGTGTGTTGGGTGAATATTCTGTCAACCAGCTAACTAGTGAGAAAAATAGGTCTGATCATCCACATCAAAGGATATTGGTTGGCCCAGTGTGAAAGTTTACTGCATCAGAGGTGGACAGATCTCTCCTCTCATCAAGGGGAAGTTCCCTATAAATATGCAGGAGCTATATATACTATAAATATACACAAAAAATAACACTTAGGGGTAGGATACACCATCCATCTCTATTCTCTCAGAGATGATGTTCACAAACAAAGGAGAAAATCCTAGTGAGAACACTGAAGGCACTTCTCTTCTTTCAGAAGTGTTCTTTGAAGAAACAACAGGAGTTCTTTCAGGTAGGATAAGTAACTGGTAATAGAGTACAGAGTAACCAACAATCTAAGATGTAGCACAAAGTCTCCACCTTGACTTCCCAAGAGTGAGATATGAAGAATAATGGGGGCATAAATTCATCCCAAGGCCCTTTACACAAAAATAGAAAATAAACACACACTGAAGACAACTATGATAGCACAAAGTCTGAAAGTAGCTAGCTTCAGGACACCTTCCTTATCACTTCCACTAGTTGTGCTTGCCAAATTAAATAAATAAGAACACATTTAGAAGATAGACATAAGAACAATCTCCTAAAATGATATAAGCTATTACAACACAAAGTCTAAAAACAACTTGCTTTCTCATTCATATAAAATGATATGAACAACAATCTGAGCTCAAAGTCTCAGTATTCACCTTTCAATTTGGGCAGAGTTTTGTTTTTATATTGGGAAGATCTCCTTAAAAAAATAAAATAGATTATAATATATAGCAGCCAAGCAAGGCTTGGCACTCTTTCCCATGGGATGGCCCATGCTATAGTCAATGCCTTTAATGCATCTTCAGTTCTGTCTAGAGGGACCATGCTTGGAACAACACATTTCCTTAATTATGGTGTGTCCATTCATCTAATATGTCTCTTCCTAGGTCTAGATCATCTGGTCTATCCCCTCTAACATCTGTGCAGCTATCCATTTTGTCTTTACTCCAAAGGAGACTAATAGGCTATGTCTTCAATGTTTACAAGCTCAAATATCTACTTTATAGACTGTTCCACCTACTAGAATAACTTTTGCACAGATATTTTAACATTTTCCCTCTTTCTACTTTTGTCTTTTCCAGCTTTGTCTCTTCTTAGAATTTAAGCTCTCAGGGCTTCATTCCCAAATTTATTGGCTCTTTATGCTCCTTCTCTCAGTGGTTTCTCCCTTTGGCATTTTGGCCTTTTGCATTCAGGTCTGTGCTCAAGCCTTTAAAGATCAACGACTAGTTTATTGCCTTGAATTTGATGGCTGCGGGCCCGTCATCCTCCTTAGCCATTCCTTCATGTCTTTCCTGCTTGCTTTGGCCACTTTTTGCTGAGTTATAATGGAACATGTGGCACATTCCACTACACTTTGAGGTTTGATCTTTCCCAGAGGGAACTTGCCCTTCAGGGTCTTGGGAAAGGTCCCTTTTGCTCGGTGAGAGCCCCCTACAAGGGCACATACCCTTCAAGTAGTCTTTGGATGGCCTTCGAGCTTCTTTCTCCTTAGTGGGTTTTTATTTTTTTGGTGGACTTTTCCTTCAAACAAAAAGTCTGAAGGAATCCCTTCTCCTTATCTTTTTCTGTTGGGCTTTGGCTTTTAGGCTTGTTCCCCCTGGGCTTTTCCTTCAGACAAAATGTCTGAAGGAATTTCTTCAGACAATTTTTCTGAAGGACTCTACTTTGCCTTTTCCCTTGTTCATTTTTCCAAAGGAGTTCACTTTGTCTGCTTTTGCTTACTGCCCTTTGCAAGGGCACTTGGCTTGGTTCATTTCCCTTCATAAGGGCACTCGGCTTTGGGGCAGTCCCTTGAACCTATCGATTGAACTGACCAATTGAACTAACTTTGGTTTAATGGTTCAATCAATTTAATCCCTTTATTTGGCTAAGTCCTTTGTCTGCTTGAACCAAATGCATTGAACCATATGATCATTGAACCTATTGAACCATTGAACCCATTAAACCTTTGAACCAAAGTGGTTCAATGGTTCAAGCCTTCTTCTCTTTGATAAGTGTTTTGAAGTTGTTGAACCTTGAAGCGGTTGAACTTTGAACCTTGAAAAATGCACTTAACTCTTGCTGATGACGTTGAACCTTTGAACCCATTAAACCCATTGAACCAAAATAGTTCAAAGTTCAATGGTTCAATGGTTCAATGGTTTGATCCTTGCTTAGAAGCTTGCCGAGGAACCTTTTGGTTGAACCTTGTCATTGAACTAACCTTGAAATCGTCTAAGTGTTGAAAGCTTGCTCTTTTGAGAGAATTTACCTGCTAAAGTTGTTGAACCTATTTCTTTCCTATAGAGTCCATAGGTTCAAGTTCATAGAACTAGGGGAGTCCATAGAAATGAGTTCATAGAATTTATACCCATAGAGTCCATAGATTTCTCTAAGTTTTCTCTCAATGCCTTGAAAGAGTCTGTAGAATCCCACCTGTAGAGTCCGTAGAAATGAGCCTATGGAGTCTGTAGTTTCTAGCCTATAGAGTCCATAGATTCAAGCCTGCAAAGTCCATATATTTATGAAAAGCTTGAAGAATGAAGAACTTGAATGCTCAGAACAATTATTGAATAGGGGAGAGAGGATTTTGGTCTATTGAACCAAAATAGTTCATAGGTTGTTCCCAAAAAAGAGTGATATTTTTGGGGGACAACAACTGGCTCCAGTTGGGGAACTTCCCTTAGTTAAAATTTTGAAACAACTGAGGGGAGTAGAAACCAAAATCTCTAGTGCCTTCAAGTATGCCATTGGGCCATGAAGTCATGATAACCCAAAAGAAAGGCTCCAAAAAATGAAAATGAAAAGCATAAAATAGAACTAAAGACTATACAAATATACATATGTATAGGTGAACTTATCTGATACTTCAATAATTGAAGTGATTCAGACATTGCCCATTATGAGACAATGACAATGGTGTTCCATCCTAATAAACTAGTAGGAAACTAGTTTGTCCCTAGAATCGATGATGGGAAAATGGAAATCTCTATCAGGAATCACATTTTCTGTGCACTCCTTTTGGTTCTCTCTTCTTGCGCCATGGCAAGACATGGTCTTCAATCTGATAACTGTAACTCCTTGCTCTCTTGGTGAAGAGTTCCTTTTGCTGAATTCAGATTACAGTAGTATGGTCCATTACCATAGCTTACTATTCTACTAGTTTAGTCTAGCACATTTTTTGATCGACAGCATCAAACTCCTGACAAACCATCAGCTCATCATCTCCTTTGGTGTGAAGGGTTTTGACATCTTGGTCTTGAGCAACCTTCAATCTGAGCAATAGAGATTCACATTCATCTATGTTGTTGGTGTTACTGAACTACAACTTACATGAAGGAAAAATATCTCCTTGAGGAGATATCAACACAGTCCTAGCTCTAGCATTGGTAGAAGAATTGTTGCCATTAGATTCCAAGATCTAAACATCATCAAAAACTGATCTTCTATTAGATTTCTCTTCATTAGAGATGGAAGATCCTTTTTTATTTATACTACACCCTACCAATTCTTCTGATGTCTTATTTGAATAGATTTTAAGATTGCCACCTAGAGGACCTTCATCCATAGAAACATGATCACCCTCTCTGGTCAAGGAATAATTACCCCTGCTTGAAGACTCAAATAGAATTTGAGCTGCAGGGGCTGATGTTTGGGTGACCACGTATTTTGCCTCCTTTTCAGGAAGTAGCCTCTTCATGACACCTTTGATAGGGATCCTTTCTTTAGATAGGTCCATGCTCAACTCGCCACCGACATCCTTGCAAAAATTTCATCTCAACAGAATGCCATATGAGGCTGAGACGTCAACCACTAGGACTGTCATCTTGATTATCTTTTCTAGGAATGCTATAAATGCAAATTGGGCATCCTTGATCTGTCCCAATAATGGCACTTGTTTATTATCCATAGAGAAACATTTCCCAAATTTCTTTGTTAGTGCAAGACCAAGGGATTCTGCCACTTTGGTAGGCATGACATTGTCAAATGCACCAAAATCAGTGATGCAGTTACTCAGCTTGTGACCATTTATCAACAGGGAAACATAGAAAGGCTCTATTTTCCTAGGGGAAATAGGATGAGTAATGACAAGATTTTTTGGGATGAGCATGTTCCTTGGGGGATCATGAGTTACCTTTTTAATCTCTTGTCCTCTAGGGATGACTGTGTTCTTCACACACTCCACCAACCTGTCCAACTGCTCAGGGTTGGCTTGTAGGAATTGAAATTCAGTCATTTGAATTTTGTTTTTCTTGACATGGTCGATTATGTCAAATGACTAAAATGGAATAGGAAGAGAGGATGGGAGTTCATCCTTTTGGTTTTTGGGAGGGGGAGGACTAATCTATGAAGTTGAAGTAGAAGTTGTAGGGATATTTGATGTACTTACATTCTTAGCAACCACTAGGTCCTTTGGTTGGAAAGGTAGAGTGGTCCCATGTTTAGCAATTGAAATTGCTTGTTGAGGTCACTCCTCTATCTTTTCTTTATCAGTTTGTTGGGATGACTGGTTTTTGGATTGGGTGAACATTGCATATGATCCCTTGACTGCTTCACCTTTAATTCTAGGTTCATCCTGGTAATTCAGGAAACTAATGTGGGAGTCACCAACTAACTCTTCTTGATCCTCCATGAAGAGATCAACATCATTTTCTTGCTCAAACTCAGGTTGGAAAGAGAAATCATGTTTTATTTCCAGATATCCCACTACTGAGTTGGTTAGAGGTGCTTTAAGGGCAAGGTTCCTCTGTGGGGGAGGAAGATGATTTGGCTACCCTTGATTCTTGATAGTGTTGCCTTGGTATGCCTAATTCTGAAATGTCCTCCTTGGCATATCTTGATAAGGATGAGTAGACATACCTTGGGCCACTTGCTTTTTCAATGCTAGCAGCTCATTTACTAGCTTTTGCACCATTTGATCGGTGGTGCCTGTAGATGGATACTTAAAAGATGAAGAAGATTTACCTCTATTAAGATCTCTCTTTATCTTTCCTACCAAGATAAGGTCATATTATACCTTAGTAGCCAAGTCTTGAGTAGCAACAAGGTCTATGTGTCTAGCCCATCTCAATAAGAAACTCACTTCAAATAGCTGTGAGCTGATGAAGAAACACTTGAGATTTTGAAGTGTCGACTGGGCGATCATGGGAATCCTATGCCTCAGCTTGTCGAACTTGGAAATGAAGTCCCTCATAGGTTCATGGGGCTCTTTATTCATCTATGTGAGTTGGGATAGCAAGGCATGTGCATCTTCTATAGGCTTGAACCTTGCTTCAAACTTGGCTTTGAGTGTGTCCCAATCAGTTACTGACCTAGCCTACAGATGGTAGAACTAGTCTACAATAGCACCTTGTAGCATTTCCATGAAAAGCCTGACTAACACATATTCAAATTCCACTCCTATTATGACACAAGCTATGTTGAAGGCTATAATATGTTCATCAGGGTGAACTCTCCCATCACTAAAGAATTTGAGGAAATTCTTCCTTAAGCTGTGTGTAAGTTCATGCAGGGGTGGAGTAAGGTTCAGTGGACCAAAAGAGTTACCCCAGGGACCTTGAGACATGATTTGATTATTTAGAAGTGGGATCACAAATTTGGGTGGAGTATGTATGGGCAAAGCTCTGCTAACAACAAAAAAGGAAGCTCTGCCTTGTGTTGGTGACCTGGTAGGAGGAAGACTCTTAGTTCGTTGAAGGTGAGGTTGTGGAGGAAACAAATCAAAATTGCTCTACTATACCAACTTAAAAATAGGTTCAACGACACCTTGATATTTTTGGCTTATTGTATAACATGGAGCTGCTATATTATAGAACAAAAATGGAAAAGAGTAGGATCTATTTTAGCTTAAAGCTTGAGACTTCAATCTACGCGCTCTTCCCCAGCGGCTCTAGTTTTGCAAACTATATAATATAATGGAGATGGAGGAAGATGGTAAGGCTATAATGATAATGGGTAAGACCTAGATGAGAGTCACCATAATATATAATGGAGAAGGGTAGGGACTGCTTCAATCTGAAACTTGAGGCTTTAGATTGCACGTAAGTCCCTAGCAGAGTCACCAAAAATATTGTTGGGTGAATATTTTGTCAACCAGCTAATTGGTGAGCAAAATAGGTCTGATCATCCACATCAAAGGAGATTGGTTGGCCTAGTGTGCAAGTTTACTACATCAGAGGTGGAAAAATCTCTCCTCTCATCAAGGGGAGGTTCCCTATAAATATGTAGGAGCTATATATACTATAAATATATGCAAAAAATAACACTCAGGGGTAGGATACACCATCCATCTCTCTTCTTTCAGAGATGATGTTCACAAACAAAGGAGAAAATTTTGGTGAGAACATTGAAGGCACTTCTCTTCTTTTAGAAGTGTTCTTGCAGGAAATATCATGATTTCTTTTAGGTAGGATAAGTAACTAGTAACAGAGTACAGAGTAACCAACAATCTAAGATGTAGCACAAAGTCTCCACCTTGACTGCCCAAGAGTGAGATACGAAGAACAATGGGGGCACAAAGTCATCCCAAGGTGCTTTACATAGAAATAGAATATAAATACACACTGAAGACAACTATGATAGCACAAAGTCTAAAAGTAGCTGGCTTCAGGATACCTTCCTTATCACTTCCACTAGCTGTGCTTGCCAAATTAAATAAATAAGAACACATTCAAAAGACGGACATAAGAACAATATCCTAAAATGATACAAGCTATAATAGTAAAAATTATATAAATAACTTGCTTTCTCATTCAGATAAAATGATATGAACAACAATTTGAGCTCAAAGTCTCAGTATTCACCTTTTAATTTGGGTAGAGTTTTGTTTCTGTATTGGGAAGATCTCCTTAAAATAATAAAAGAGATTACAATATATAGTAGCCAAGCAAGGCTTGACACTCTTTCCCATGGGATGGCCCATGTTGTAGTCAACACCTTCAATGCATCTTCAATTCTATCTGGAGGGACCATGCTTGGATCATCACATTTCCTTAATTATGGCATGTCCATTCATCTAATATGTCTCTTCCTGGGTCTGGATCATGTCATGTCCCTTTTTTAGTTGACATGTTTAGAGTTGATGGTTAGCCTATTATGCAACCCTCGTAGGCTAATAAGATGGTTAGAGGGTCTTGATGGAGATTGGCTTGGCTTCGTTTAGTAGAATTTTTCTAGTTGGCTTTCGTTTGGGCTCGATTGGACATGTATTGAGGGAGATATTAATATTTGATTGATTTAATTAAATATTAATTATTTAGCATATTTTAATTGTGCAACTCTAATTCTAATTTAAGAAACCCTAATTCTAATTTAAGAAACCATAATTAGGGCAAGCACATCTTTTGAGGGTATAAGGGTTTCTCATGGGAGGCCATTAGAATTATCCATTGAATATTGATATTGATTATTGCTAAGAATTCTTTTGTGAAGACTGAGCCAAGGGTTCCAGGATTCCATTTGCATTGGAGAATGTCCACTCTTCAGTGTGTGTGATTCAGAGGTTGTGAGAGATCAACTGATTTATTGCCAAATTGAGAGATAGCTTCATATAGAAGTTATCACAGAGATTTACAGGGTTGAGAGATAACTTCACACAGAAGTTATCACAGGTATTTTAGGTATTTATTTCGTTAGGTTTTGTTTGAGTAATTGTTCAAAATCAAGATCTTCCATATTAGGCTATATTTCTTTATATTTGGAGTATAGCATACAGGGTGCAGCATATTTTCTTGCTTCTATATGGAATTCGTATCGATCTGTACAATTTCATACACATGAGCAGCTAGCCGGACAGTGCCGTAGGGAACACAGGGACTGACATTGACATCCCAATGACCGACATCAGCTGACTGAAGATTGATGTTGGCAAAGTAGCCAATCGACAGAGACCAACATTGGTAGTATATCGACCGATGATGGTGACTGTGTTTTTAACACAGCAAGCAGAGACGTACCAGATTCAAGATTTATTTCTAGTTTGTAGAATACTCAGGCTATTAAGACCATATTTGAATATTATTTTATATGCATGACATTGGACATCTATTGTAATCATTTGAGTGAATAAATAAGAGATTATACTATGATTTATTTATCTATTTGAATATATTTTGCAAAAATCACAATTTGTTCTTATATCATACAAAAAATTAGAGTATTCAGAAAAGCAATTCAAGGCTTTTGTATTTCTATATTCCCTATTGGTAGGGGATATTATAGTGGTATCAGAGTTTTTTTCTTTCTATATTCCCTATTGGATAGGGGATATTACAGTGGTATTAGAGCTTTTGTCTTGCTATATTCCCTATTGGATAGGGGATATTACAGTGGTATCAGAGCTTTTGTCTTGCTATATTCCCTATTGGACAGGGGATATTACAGTGGTATCAGAGCTTTTGTCTTGCTATATTCCCTATTGGATAGGGGATATTATAGTGGTATCAGAGCTAAATTCCTACCATCCTGAGGGTTTAGCAATCTCATACAGCCACAAGAGTTGGGACCACATAGGTACAACACGCATAGTAGAGCCTTGCTTGAAGGTACCCAAGTATTAGAACAATGACCAATCACCATGAGTGATAGGTGGGAGGGTAGCCCACCAAGGGGCCACAGACATAATAATGATCAGGATAATAGAGAAGTCTTTCATGAGATGACATAGGCACTCACTACTATGGTAGAGAGGATGAACCCACCTATTAGACAGAATGGGGAATAAGCAAATAATAGAAGTGCTACTATTAATCAGAGACCACAATAGACCCATTCTAGAACCGCTGATAGACCTACACATCCTACGTTTGTTCAAGAGGAACCAGAGGTTCCAGTAGAGGAGGCAGCAGGAGATTTCATATTTGTAGATGTTCTCATGGCTGTGAATGACGAGTGGGAGTTATTATCACCTGAGGTCAGGGAGATGATGTCCTTTGACTGTTTTGTTAATCTGAGGAGAGATCACTATAGATTAGTCAGACAAGACAGGAGGCCTAGAGGTCAACTCAGTGAGCTAAAGAAGGCTACTGGCAAGCTTTCTTTGACTACTTTTGATGGTAGCGGCAAGATGACAGTGCAAGCTTGGGTTCATAAGCTTGACACATTCTTGGTATTGAGGCCAATGACAGAGATAGATGCCATCAAATACACCACTTTGCACTTGGATGGAGTAGCACATGATTGGTGGTACCATGGTATGGTAACACTTCAACATAACCAGGTGATCGAGTATTAGGACTTCATGGATAGGTTGGTTGAGAGGTTTGAAAGGAAAGATCCTCAAGTTTACTTTTGAGATCTGGCATAGTTGAAACAAACAAGCAACTTGGAGTCCTTCATTAGTGAGTTTCAGCGATTGGCAGTCATGGTGCCAAACATTTCAGAGTGTAGATTGGTAGTTCTCTTCATGGAGGGATTGACAGAACCATTGAGAGGTTGGATCAAAGCCTTTGATCCTCCATTATAGGAAGCTATGAAGAAGGTGCGAAGTATGGAGATGGTAGCCCCATCTAGTAAATTTACCTCCAGAGGTACTTCTTCATCTAGAGACCATAAGTGCTCCAACGGAGATAGAGAGAGACCAGATTTTAACATAGATAAATTAGGTGTAAAGAATGATTCAAAGGCCAATCCAGCAGCACCACCTTTAGATCATGAGGCACTTAACGATCTATGCAAGAAGAAGCTTTGCTTCTACTGCAAAGGTCCCTATGATGCCAATCATGATTGTCCTTTGAGGCTTAAGGGCAAGGCCAATCGAGTGATGTGGGCTTATTATGAGGATTCAAATTCAGAGGATTCTGAATAGCAGAATAGTTCTAAGGGGGTAGATGCAGAGGCTTCAGAGCCTAAGGCAGAGGTAGAGCTTCACATACAGGAGGCATGCCTATCTAGCATTCAGTCGGATGAGTCATTCAGACTCTGTGGAGTTTTGGCAGGGCAGAAGGTCATCACCCTTCTTAATACAGGAGCCACACATAATTTCATAGATGCTAGATTTATGGAGAAGCGTGGACTCATTACCAAAGATTTTGAGGGCATCAGAGTTAAGGTGGCTGACGGTCACACTCTTAGGTGTGAGTGGATGATTAGAGACCTCCCATTGCACTTGAACAAATATGAGTACAAGGCTGATTATTATGTGATAGACATGGGGGATATATACTTAGTCTTGGGTATGAAGTGGCTTCATTCATTTGAGGAAGTTACTCTTCATCTCAAGGACATGGAGGTTCATTTTGATGTTGATGGGAAAACACATATTCTTAAGGCAATATGGGGCAGTAGCTTCAAACATATGTTTTTTCATCAGATGGAGATGCTCATACAACATGACATGATAGAGTGCGCTACCGAGTGCACATTAGCGCCAACACAGGGAAGATATGAGGATGAGCTTTGTCTTGAGGTGAGTTCAGTTCAGGGGTTATCACATGTGGTAGGGACTTAGCATTCTATTACAGTTGGGTCACAGGTTGATGATGATATGAGTATGCCTAGCATTCATATTCTAGATTCAGATATTATTCAGGTAAGGAGTTTACATGAGTTTTCGGTTGATTTTCATTTATGGATTGGATGTTGGGATTCTTATCTAAGTACTAGGGATGATGTGACACCATTAGATGAGAGTTGTGATGGACATAACATGGATTTTGTATTGATTTCTAGTGGTGGAGATCATGACTACATTTCGGATCCAGGTGGATTGATTGGTTTTCATTCAGCGATTGCTTGAGGGCAAGCAATTTCAAGAGGGGCGGATTGTCATGTCCCCTTTTTAGTTGACATGTTCAGAGTTGATGGTTAGCCTATTATGTGACCCTTGTAGGCTGATAAGATGGTTAGAGGGTCTTGATGGAGATTGGCTTGGCTTCGTTTAGCAAAATTTTTCCAGTTGGCTTTTGTTTGGGCTCAATCGGACATGTATTGAGGGAGATATTAGTATTTGATTGATTTAATTAAATATTAATTATTTAGCATATTTTAACTGTGCAACCCTAATTCTAATTTAAGAAACCCTAACTCTAATTTAAGAAACCCTAATTAGGGAAAGCACATCTTTTGAGGGTATAAGGGTTTCTCATGGGAGGCCATTAGAATTATCCATTGAATATTGATATTGATTATTGCTAAGAATTCTTCTGTGAAGACTGAGCCAAGGGTTCCAAGATTCCATTTACATTGGAGAATGTCCACTCTTTAGTGTGTGCAATTTAGAGGTTGTGAGAGATCAACTAATTTATTGCCAAATTGAGAGATAGCTTCATACAGAAGTTATCACAGAGATTTACAGGGTTGAGAGATAACTTCACATAGAAGTTATCACAGGTATTTCAGGTATTTATTTCATTAGGTTTTGTTTGAGTAATTGTTCAAAATCAAGATCTTCTGTATTAGGCTATATTTCTTCAGATGTAGAGTAAAACATATAGGGCACATCATATTTTCTTACTTCTATATAGAATTCATACCGATCCATATAATTTTGTACACATCAGCAGCTAGCCAGACAGTGCCGTAGGGAACACAGGGACCGACATCGGCATCCCAGTGACCGACATCGGCCAATTGAAGACCGACGTCGACAGAGCAGTCAATCGATAGAGACTGATGTTGGCAGTATATCGATTGATGATCGTGACTGTGTTTTTAACACAGCAGGCAGAGACGTACCAAATTCAAGATTTATTTCCAGTTTGTGAAATACTTAGGTTATTAAGACCATATTTGAATATTCTTTTATATGCATGACATTGGACATCTATTGTAATCATATAAGTGAATAAATAAGAGATTATACTATGATTTATTTATCTATTTGAATATGTTTTGCAAAAATTGCAATTTTTTCTTATATCATACGAAAAATTAGAGTATTCAAAAAAGCAATTCAGGGCTTTTGTCTTTCTATATTCCCTATTGGTAGGGGATATTACAGTGGTATCAGAGCTTTTGTATTTCTATATTCCCTATTGAACAGGGGATATTATATATCATCTGGTCTATCCCCTCTGATGTCTACATAGCTATCCATTTTGTCTTTACTCTAAAGGAAACTAACAGGCTGTGCCTTCAATGTTTGCAGGCTCAAATATCTACTTTGTAGACTGTTCCACCTACTGGAATAACTTTTGCACTGATATTTTGGCATTTTCCCTCTTTCTACTTTTGTCTTCTCCAACTTTGTCTCTTCCTAGAATTTTAGCTCTCGGGGCTATGTTCCCATCTTTACTGGCTCTTTACGCTCCTTCTCTCAGTGGTTCTTCCCTTTAGCATTTTGGCCTTTTGAATTTGGGTCTGCGCTCAAGCCTTTAAGGATCAACGACTAGTTTATTACCTTGAATTTGTTGGCTATGGGCCCGTCATCCTCCTTAGCCATTCCTTCGTGTCTTTCCCACTTGCTCTAGCTGCTTTCCACTGAGTTATAATGGAACACTGGCACGTTCTGCTGTACTTTGTGGTTTGATCTTTCTAAGAGGGAACTTGCCCTTCAGGGTCTTGGGAAAGGTCCCTTTTTCTTGGTGAGAGCCCCCCACAAGGGCACATACCCTTTGGGCGGTCTTTTGATGGCCTTCAGGCTTCTTTCTCCTCAGTGGGTTTTTCCTTTTTGGCAGACTTTTCCTTTGGACAAAAAGTCTGAAGGAATCCCTTCGCTTTATCTTTTTTTTCCAGGCTTTGGCTTTTGGGATTTTTCTCGTCAGGATTTTCCTTTGGACAAAATGTCCAAAGGAATTTCTTTAGACAATTTATCCAAAGGACTCTACTTTGCCTTTTGCCTTGTTCATTTTTTTGAAGGAGTTCACTTTGTCCACTTTTGCTCCTTGCCCTTCGTAGGGGCACTTGGCTTGGTTCATTGCCCTTCACAAGGGCACTCAGCTTTGGGGTAGTCCCTTAAACCTACCAATTGAACTGACTGATTGAACCAACTTTGGTTCAATGGTTCAATTGGTTTAATCCCTTTATTTGGCTTAGTCCTTTGTTCACTTGAACCAAATGCATTGAACTATATGGCCGTTGAATCTGTTAAACCATTAAACCCGTTAAACCTTTGAACCAAAGTGGTTCAATGGTTCAAGCCTTCTTCTCTTTGATAAGTGTTTTGAAGCTGTTGAACCTTGAAGTGGTTGAACTTTAAACCTTGACAGATGCGCTTAACTCTTGCTGATGACATTGAACCTTTGAACCCATTGAACTCGTTGAACCAAAATGGTTCAAGGTTCAACTGTTCAATGGTTCAATCCTTGCTTAGAAGCTTTCTGAGGAACCTTTTGGTTGAACCTTTTCATTGAACCAACCTTGAAATCACCTAAGTGTTGAGAGCTTGCTCTTTTGAGAGAATTTACTTGCTAAAGCCGTTGAACCTGTTTCTTTCCTACATAGTTTGTAGGTTCATGTTCATAGAACTGGGGGAGTGCATAGAAATGAGTTAATATAATTTCTACCCACAAAGTCCATAGATTTTTTTAAGTTTTCTCTCAATGCCTTGAAAGAGTCTGTAGAATCCCACCTGCGGAGTCCATAGAAATGAGCCTCCGGAGTCCATAGTTTCAAGCCTGCAGAGTCCGTAGATTCAAGCCTACAGAGTCCGTAGATTTCTAAAAAGCTTGAAGAATGAAGAACTTGAATGCTCATAATAATTCTTGAAAAGGGGAGAGAGGATTTTGGTCTGTTGAACCAAAATAATTCATAGGTTGTTCCCAAAAAGAGTGATATTTTTGGGGGACAACAGGGTGTTTTTATCAGATTTGAAGAATATATTGAATTTGAAGATGTTATATAAGTATAAAATATTAATTTAAATTTATTTTTATTCATTATAATTTCATATTTATATGTTTTTGATCAAATATGTTCTTGATTGTACTTTGATAGTGTTTGACAGTTCTTAGTGGTCATGTTGCAAAAGTAGGTTTGAGGTCCTATGCCCTATTTTGACATGTCAAAGGGACATGGTAATGAACATGAGGTTATGGAGGATAAATAAATGTATTATATATATTATTTTATGTGGTAAAATTATTATTTTCTTTAGTTTTGTGAGGTAGACTTTTTCTGTGTATACAAACCTAATAGCAAAGAAACCTAATGGCATGGTTCAAGGAGTAATTTTTTCTAATAGGTGGTATGGAGATTCAAGTATGTTATAAAGGGTGTATTTTAGGAATATTTTATGTGTTACATTTATTGGTAGAGTATAAAAGTGTTCCAAGGAAGTCTAAGTAGAACATATGCTTAGAGTAGACCTAATTACATTAGGTCTCCATTAGGTCTAATGATGGTTTTGGCCCTTAAGGAGTTTAGACCACCTATGTAATTTTTGTTTCACATATGAAACGTGTGTTGTGAATAATTAAAATGGTAATACATGTGTGTAAATTTATTTGGTAAACCTATATGTGTGAGATCAATAATCATGTATAAATACAAGGTAAAATAGGCCTATTTGGGCTAGTTAGAGGACATGAGAACATAAGAAAATAAAAGAGACATTTGAGGAGAAGAGGTAGGTTATGTATAACATAAATAATATTTATATTATAATTCATGAACATATATCAGATATTATACAAGTATATTATAAATTCAATTGACCTAATGAGCCTAGAAGAGGCATATTAAACTAGTGAGCCTAAAAGGCTATTTGAGAGGAGTATAAGGTCAAAGAGAGTTGTATGAGTTGATTGATGTTGAGATACCATTATATATTCATCAGATATGTATTATAGGTATATGACATATTTTTTAAATTAAATAGAGAAGATATAAGATATGAAGAAAAGGTCACCATTTGTTGGTTGAGCAATAAGGTGACTTGAGGTGATCAATCTTGTCTTGAATGGGTTAGTGCTTGGTCAAGAGAGAGTTAGATATGATTTGTAGGTTTTAGATTATATAAGTTTCCTTGAAGTGTTTGTGTTGTTTCCAAGTCACTATGGGGTTGGATCCTCCTTGCAAGTTGATGCTTGCTAAAGACTAGTTGAATGGGTGCTTGACTAGGCAGGGGTTGAAGTTCCTTGTGGGGTTGGTGCCTCAATAATGTTGATGCATTGATTATAGTATATTATTAAAATTTGTGTTTTAGTGTGTTTTATCCCCCGTGAGGGTTTACCACATGTCTTATGTTCATGTGTTGATATCTTGCTTCTTGTCTATGTGATTGCTTCTCTATGTATTGTTTGCTTACTAAATTGGTTTGAAAGTCTATTGAATGATATATGGAATTGAAAGTAAAGTTTTTACACTAATTCACCCCCCCTCTTAGTGATTGATTCCAAAATTTTATATCATATCAGGTCATTTAAAGAAGGATTGATAGCTTGAAGGTGATCTTAGAAGCATAAGATGGCTAAGTAGCTAAGGAAAGATAATCAAGAAGTGGGATCAATGATCAAAGGTATTAAAGAGAAAATTAATATTTTTGAGAAAAGGAGGAGTAACACTAATTCCAAGGGTGATGAACATGATATGATCATCAAGAATATTAAAGAATAAGCCAATTAATTTATGGCACGTGAAGGAGAGATGAGTCATCTTAAAAACAAGCTTGAGGAAATGGTTGAAGCAATAAAATAGGATAAGAATATCATCAAGGATCTCAAGGGTTAGCTAAAGGATAGAAATACAAATCTGTTTTCGAAAGAGGAAGAATGTAAGCAACTTAATACAAAGCTAGATTCCATGAAGTTTGAGCACGACTAGTTAAGATGAATAATGTTGAGAAGAAAAGTATGAAAATAGATCAAGTCAAGTACTCTATCATGAATATCAAAATAAATAAACCTATCAATAAAACCAATGTAAAAATGTGTTCCAATTCACTTCATAGTCATTGCCTTGTGTGCCATAGGTTTGGTCATTAAGCAAAAGATTATATATTTGTGTCAAGGAAAAAGTTTTCATGGGAACATGGAATAAAGAACAATAAGAGTAACGGTAAGTTTAGTGGTACTATTTTCTATATTTGTCATAAAAATTGTCATATTAATATATTATACCCTATAATGCATAATATGGGTCCAACTTAGATATGGAAACCAAAGGTAATTAATGCTAATCACACTAGTCAAGAGGACATGGTTATTGATCAAAAAGTTGCTCATGAGGGTTATGTTTTAGATAAAACAAAGGAAAATAAGAAGGAATATGTTGAATAAATTGAGTAAAAATAGAATTTCAAACCATACAAGATTCTTGAGAAGAACATTCAGTCATATGACAAGGAATGGGTTGATCCATTGTTCTAGAGCTCTGTGAGAAGGGGTGTATTTGATAGGATTCATAGAGACACTCTTAAATAAATAAAAATATAGTAACATCAAGGTATAACAAGGTATTATCAATTATTACTCATCAATTTATGTATAATTTAATTTGATATCCACTAATATGCAGATCTGAGTATGCATGAGAGACCTAGTGTGAAAGCACATACTTGGTAGCTTGTTAAGAAGAGAAGTATGAAACTTGTGTGAATAAGGTTGGAAAATTGTGAACTTAGTATGATGAAATTTTTCATGTGTATGAGGTTTTTATAACAATACAAGGGGATTCAAGGTGTTTTCAAGGACTATGTATGGCTTACATGTTTAAGCCTAGTATGCAAAGAGACCCTAGGTGGCATGATGAGGATGATGATTAGGTTTGGAGATTTTTGAGCCTATTTAATCATGTTATAATGGTGTATGAAATTTTAATGAGGTGACTATATCATTAAAAGTGTATTTTAAGGTGTTTTCAAGCTCTAATGATGACTGGTAGTCCTAGGCCTAATGTGCAAAGAGACCTATTGAGGCTTGATGAGGTGTCAAGATGAGTTAATAATATGCCTAGAGATCATGTGAGATTTTAAAGAGGTGTAATAGTATGATTCAATGATTTTTATTAAGTTTAAGGTCCTGATTTAAAGGATAAAACAAGAAAATAAGTTTAAATGTCTCTTATGTATGCAAAATGAAGGTTTCCAAGCCTGAGAAAGTTTTTCTTATGTTCATTGGAATGTGTGATAGTTGTATGGTGTCCTAATATTTTAGGAATAGATTTAAATTTGTCCTAAAAAGTTTTTAAAATAATTAGGAAGTGGTTTCAAGGACTTGTCTGTATGAATAAATGTTAAGAATCAAAACTAGTCTAAAACCCTCTCAAAACCCTCCTAATGACCTGATTAGAGAGATCTTATTGGAAAGTGACCAGAATGATTTGGTAAGGATAGTATGATGTTTGAAACATGTATATGAATCTACAATAATATATATGTTGTAGTGGATTATCAGGGTGGTGAGTGGAAGCTATAGAAATATGTTTGTTTTTGAAGAATTTGATGTTATAGGTAGGGTTGACTAGGTCGATGCATGTAAGTGGATGGAGGTTGAATATCAAGACTTATTATTGATGTCTATGATGCTATTTTTTCAAGATATAAATTCTATGTCAAATATCTTGGTCACTCAATTTGACCTATTGGTAGACTGTTAGCTAAAAATGGTAGATAGGGACATTTTGCAGAGTTGATTAAAGTTTTTGGTTACTCAAGGTGAGTGTTATAAATGTTTGAAGATGTTATTAAGGTTATATAGATTATATAAAACCATTAATATGATAAAATTTATATTATATATGAATATCAGTCTCAAATTTTTTAAAACAAAGGTATGAGGGTTTCAAGATATTTTGTGACTACAAAACCTAGGCGTGCTTTAATGAAGCAAATGACTCTATCATGACATATATGTGTTAAAAGTATTGAGTGAATATTTTTATTTAGTATAAATCATGATTGAAATAAATGGTTGATCTCATGGTGAGTTAATACATAGGTGTTATAATTTCAAGTCTTCATGACTTGGTTTTGGTGTATGAGTGAGCAAGCTACATGAGGGAGTTTTGATCCCCTATGCCTTGAGTTGTGATGTCTAGTGCATATGATGATGTTTTTGAGATCATCAAGGTTATATACATGTGATTTTTTCATCATAGTTAATTTATTTCAGTATGTTTATTCCTTAGGAGTTCAAGGTAGTTTTCTATGTATGCAAAAACCTAATATGATTGAATGTTAACCAAGAAGGTGCCTTGTAGTGATATGAGACATGATGGCTTGTGATGCTTGAAGGGAAGTTGTTTGATGATATGAGGAGTATATGAAGTTGTTCATACCTATTTGAGGTGGTATTTATAGTCCAATAAGTCAATGTTGAGCAAGAAGGAGTGGATCTATTTCAATTAGGTCTCCATGGGACCTACTGGCATTCAAGGTATGGTATTAGTGTGAGTTATGTATTTTTTGTAATCATTTGGTCTATGGTTTTAGATGTCATAATATAGGTGGATTATAGAGTTAGGGGGAGATAAATTAGGTCTCTTGAGAAGCTTGAAGATAAAGGGTAAGTAAGAGATTGTGAAATGTCAACTTGTATATGAAGGACTTTAAGAAGGTCAAATCAGTTTGGATGTTGATTCAATAGGTTGATTAGTCAAAGACAAGGACAAGTAGTTATATGTGAGCATGGTGATAGGTGGAGCCTATTTGAGTTGTTTTAGGTATGAATGGCATGGTTTATTTAAGAAAAGTTCCAAGGATCAATCGGAAAGCTTGTAGAAGATTCTTTGTCATTAATGTCAAAGGGGGAGCAAGATTAGAATGATGGAGTTCAAATGGGTAAGAAGACATTATGAGGGTGTTTTTCCATCAATGATAAAGAGGGATATTATTGAGCATGGTCACTGATGTCTTAGGTTGTCATTGATGTCAAGAATAAAATGAGGTACAAGTGCATTATTGATAAATAAGTTGTGTTTGATAGCTTAGAGAGTAATGACATATGTGCAGGTCAATGAGGACAAAGAAGAGGTTGTGAGGCATCCATAGATGTCTTAGTGAAGTTTTGGTACTTCATATTTACCTTTGGAGAGATAAAAATTCATCATTATAGCTTAAGAGAAGCTATACCATCACTGCACATCATGGAGATATGAATAACCCAACAAGTTTGTGCATTTATTTTAGGTACTCAATAAGTCAACCTTGGTCAAAGGTTTTCATGGAAATGTTTTCCATAGTGCCAAGAAGGTAACATAAAAATTTGGTGTCTTGAAATGTTTCTTATCTTAAGTTATAAACCTCCAAAGTTTCTCTAGTAAATTGTGACGTGCCAGAGATTGTCAAATTTAAGCTTGAGAAATAGCTATTGAAATTCAAAAATATGAATGCTGGAATTCAAATGATTGTGTGTATGCATTGGACCAATGAGAACATATTTGTTTGTAGAAGGCAAAATATTGGTAAGATCAAGTTGCTGTAAAAGGAAAAGTTAGAGTATACTTCTTTAATATCATCTTAAAGGTAGTGGTATATTTTGAATGTCTATACAAATGTATTTATTTTAGGTCAAAGTCAAAGGTTCTAACTATGGTAAAAATAAAAAAAATAGTGGTCAAAGAAATGCATGTAGAGACCAAAATATTAAGATTTTTTTCATGGTATAAAAATAAAATTTGTATTATACTCCTTAATGAAAAGGCTAGAAGTATAATTTATTCATGATAGTCAGTACAAGTAAACTTATTTATCATCAATTTAGACTATGTTTTGGTAGTTTCTATCATAATAGAGTGAGCTTTTTAAAGGAGTGTTTCTAAGTGTTTTGAGGCTGATAAAAGGTGCCTAATGGATTTTATTATTAACCTAAGTTCATAAATTTTATATACATATATGTATTGTGTCTTGAAATTGTTTCTACATATGTTTTAAGTCACATTCTTCATGCCTATGTTTTGAGGTAGAATGATAGTTCTGAGTAAGTTTATGAAAATGGTGAATTACAAGATTTATACACCTAGATGATGCATCTAATGGATATGAATTTTTTTTTTGAAACCTAAGTGAGATATTAATGCTTTATATAATGTGTAAAGATAGGTTTAAGGACTTGAGACATGAAATCCAAAATGGCTTGTGTGGCTGTGTTAGAATAGTGAGAGAGTGGTTTGAGAGATCGATCTGTAAGATAAAGGGTTATCACTAGAGTTTGATATATAAATTTTGAATATGATATATATATATATATATATATATATATATATATATATATATATATATATATAAAATATGATCTATTAATTTGAATTATATGTATTTTAATCACTCTTACAAGTGTTAAATATAAACTTCTATATGACTATGTTTTTAGAGCTATAGGCAGTTCTGAGTGGTCATATTACAAATATGAGTTTGGGGTGTTTTGATCAAAGTTGAATAATATTTATAATTTTATAATGTTATATAATTATAAAAGTTTCATGTATGTTTATTTTTAATCATTATAACTTCATATACAGATGTTGATGATCAAATGTTCTTGACTATAATATTATTTGATAGTTCTGAGTGATCATATTGCAAGACTAGGTTTGAGGTCCTATGCCATGTTTAGAGATGTCCAATGGACATGGTGATGACCATAAGGTTATGTAATACACATTAATTTTTTTTTTAATTTTATGTGGGAATATTTATTAGTTGATTCATTTGTGTGAGGCAGACTTTTTCTATGTATATAGACCTAATAACAAAGAAACCTAATATCATGGTTCAAGGAGTGATTTTATCTATTAGGTGGTATGGAGGTATAAGGATGTTATAAATTGTCTATTGGAGTCATATTTTATGTGTTACATGTATTTTTATAGGATAAATTTTTTCCAAGGAGGTCTAAGTGAAATGTGTGCTTAGAGTAGACCTAATTGCATTAGGTCTCCATTAGGCCTAATGGTGGTTTTGGCCCTTAAGGAGTTTGGTCAACATATGTAATATTTTTTTCACATATGAAACGTGTTTTATGACTAATTAAAATTTTAATACAAGTGTTTAAAGATATTTGGATAACCTATATGGGTGAGATCAAGAATCATATATAAATACAAGGCAAAATAGGCCTATTTGGGCTAGTTAGAGGACATAAGAACACAAATGAATAAAATATATATTTGAGGAGAAGAAATAGTGTAAATATAAAATAAATAATATGTATAGGATCATTAATTAACATACACAAAATATTATGTAAGTAGATGATAAGGTCAATTGATCTAATGAGCCTAGAAGATGCATATTGAGTTAGTGAGCCTAGAAGGTTGTTTGAGAGGAGTAGAAGGTCAAAGAGAGATATATGAGTTGATTTTTATTGATATAACATAATATATTAATCATAAATTTATTATAGGTATATTATTTATAGTTTAAATTAGAGAGAGAAGATAGAATATCTGAACAAGAGGTCACCATTCGTTGGTTGAGTAACAAAGTGTCTTGAGGTGATCAAGCTTGTCTTGGCTGGGTTATTGCTTGGTCAAGAGGGATTTGGATCTTAATTTTAGGGTATAAATTGAATAAGTGTCCTTGAATTTTTTTTGTTTGTTACAAGGCACTAGGGGGTTAGATCTTCCTTGCAATTTGGTGCTTGTTAAAGACTAGTTGAATGGGTGCTTGACTAGGTAGGGGTTATAACTCCTTATAGGGTTAGAACCTAAATAAATACTGATACATTGATTATAAGATAGTATTAAAAGTGGTTTTTATTGGGTTTTATCCCCCATGAGGTTTTCCCACATATATTTTATGTTCATGTGTTGATATCTTGCTTCTTGTCTATGTGATTGCTTCTCTATGCATTACTTGATTACTAGATTGGTTTGAAAGTCTATTAAATGATCTATGGAATTGAACATAAAATTTGTACACTAATTCACCCACCACTCTCAATGGTTATGATTCCAAAAATATTATTATATATAAGACCTCAAGACACTTGAGGTGAAGAATAACATCTTCATTTCTTCAACCAGGGTCAAAGATAATGCTTCTAGAATCATTGTTACTCCATGAAAATAAACCATCATATGATGCATGTTTGTCAATGAAAAATTACTTATGGAGATATTCAAAAGACTTAACATATTTTTAGCTTCTAATAAATTTAAATGTATCACTTGGATCTCTTGTGAACACTCCATCTAGTTCTTTTGGAGGTTTGTTTGACTTTGTAGCTTGCTTGACTTCTATCTTGTACACCTGCTACACTTCAATATGATCAATGGGAATCATGAAACCTTTCACAATTTCAAATGCATTTTAAACATGGAATTATTTATATTAGGACTCATTAACGCTATGTTATTTGTGTTCAAACACTTCATGGTCTACCAAAATTATTTCCTAATTGGTGGATACCTCATGATCTTCCTTGTGCTCATTAGATACATGATTGACCTCATCATCAGGTCTATATTCATTTTGAAGAGTTGTAGACCTGATTACCTCTTAAAAATCCTACACTATGGCATTGAATTGTTATCACATATCATCTAATCTTTCTTGATGTTAATTCTCATGAACATTATATTCTTTGGAAGGCATAGCTAAATGCTCACAAAGACTATCATGCTTTATGACAGGTGGGATACTAACATCAAAATTCATGTGCAAAAGATAGATCCCCCATGATACTTAATCTAGAGTTTCATTATAATTTTCCTTAATAGATTCATCATGTTCTTCATGGAGGATGTATGTACCAATGCTTGTTTCTTCAAATCCATACTGCTCAACTCCCCATTCATTAAGGTACAAGTTAGCTATGCCATCAAGAAATGTTAGAAGTTATAGATAACTAGGGTGATATTCTTCATCATGGATATTTTAATTCATGTTATATGTATAAGGAACATATAGATCTACATAAAAACTAGATAGAGGTTGAGATTTGATTGACTCCTTAGTACCATACCTAATCATAAATGCCATATAGGACCAATTTGAAGTCAAGTATCGTCTAATCTTAGAAGTAAAATATATTTAAAAACAAAGTTAAAAATGAGGTGGAACATACAAAACCACAACATATTTAATAATAGTGAAAGTAAAAAAATTATGAATAAAAAGTTTCAAACCTTTGATTATGTTAATTGTCTTGTCAATTGACCCATCCAGTTGTAACACTCCTTTAAAATGGGTCTCATACTTCAAAATTAATGTATCAAATACTAACCTAGGCATAACTAAAGTACTACAATCAAGTAATTATGAACCAAAGCATCCCTAATGATGATATAGAGATATAAAGTAGGGGTTTATTCTAATTTATCAGTATTGTTTGGTTGTCTTTCATTAAGCTTCAATGTGTTTGTCAATGATGCCTCTTTCACACTAGGTTGCTTGTTTGTCATGCTAAGTTTGAATAAATATTCTTGGAGTAGGTGTAATTTTCCATTCATTTATAATGTATCTCACATTAATACATTCACATGAGCCTTGTTCATTTACTCTATAATGTTAGTGAAGGAACCACTAACCTTAACTTGTCCACTAATAGGAATACTACTATGTACAACTTGATAATTTTAAGGTGTGAAAGAATTCCTAAAATTATTCATTATTTAATCTAATTGTTTTTTTGGGATTGAATTAGACATAGATTCCCTTTGGGATGTTTGAAAAATAATTAATGAACCATTACTAGCCCCTTGAACCTCTTCAAATACCTTTCTCTTTGACCTTGTGTTTGTAGCTATAGGTCTTGGATCTTTACTTGATTGACCTTGGTAATTCATATCACATGAGTCATCTTGATGTCAATTAAACAAATAAGTCCCCTCTTGATAACTCTTCCCATTATTCACTCCTCCATTAGGAACCTCATCTTGAGTCATGGACGGCATTATTCCCAAATTTATCATAAAATCTTGATTAAAAGACTCATTGACATAGGTAGATAGATCATGAGTTCAATCCCATGAATTCTAACCATCATGATCTAGGAAAAGGTTATTTTGAATATACACTAATTATCTTGAAGTGGAGGAAGCATTGGTATTATAACCAGTATATGACTTTTATTGATCTAGTTATCCTTGACCTTGAAGATGACCTTGGAAGGATGGTCTAATGCCTTGATAATTAGGGTAGGAATGATTATGATGATAGTGGATCTAGATAGGCCTCACTTTCTACTATTTTATGATACTTTTGAGACCCAAAATATCTTATTAAAGGGCCCTCACTCTTTATACTTCATTTGACTTACTTAACTGACTAGGGGAAGCAAGCTTATGTTCTGATGCAGAGATGTGAGTAGCAATAGGTGTAAGGGTTTGAAATTTAGGTAATAGAGTCATAGGGGGTATTGGAGCAATATTCATAGCCTAAATAAAATAATTCTTATCCCTAAATTAGGTAATGTGTTCCCTCCCATAGATTATACCATCATGGAAATATCACTATAAAAATCCTTAAGTTAATAAAGTAAAACATGATGAGGACTGGGTCTTACCAAGATTGGGATCCTATCCCATGTATTTTAAAACCTTGTGTTGAAGTCTTGAATATATTCTTGAGGTTATATCCTTACGTTGGTCAGTTTCTCAGTCAATGATAAGGTATCAATCTTATCCTTAAACCTTCTCCTCAAAGAATCACTCAACTCATCCCATGTGGTGATAAATCTAGGAGCCAGAGTACCATACTAGTCAAGATCTTTCCCTTTGAAAGAGACAACCCAAAACCTGATTTATATGTTTTCCTTAATGGTTTTATGTATATTAAATAAGTTAAAAATGTTTGTAATATGCTCAATAGGGGTAATAAGATTCTCACCAATATATGAAAGGACACTTTTGAGGGAAAATATTAGGATATCATCATAATGGGAAAGTATTATAGGATTATATCCATTGAATGAAACAAAAGGTAGGTTTATTTCCATGATGGATTTAGGATCTTACAAGATTGGGCCAATCAAAAACTTTCTTATAGGTTTATAAGCAGGGTATGATCTTTTTGGGTAAGGATGGGTGTTAGCAAATCTGTATGCTTTGAATGAATAAGGAGGAAGATATTTAAGCTAAAAAAGAATGCATTTAGTATAAGATCCTATGCTTACCTTAGGCATGAAAAAATTCACTAGTATTTCACCAAGAGTCAAATGTGCTAGTGATCAGATATTGCAAGTAGTATACTACTACACCATCCTTATTATTAAAACCAACATCCACCTTGAACAACCTTATTGGAATTAAAGTCCTATTAGGCATGAAAAAATTGTTATACACCAAATTTTAACCCTATATAAGTCAATTAGACCTTATAAAATTTGGGATAACATGGAACTATCTCTAAGTATATAAAAATTTATGTAAGAGATAAATCTCTAGATTATGGGCTAGCTCCCTTGATCTGTTTGTTTAGGCTCACACACTACACTAGGATAATCACTATTGGGGGTGAAAAGGGAGGAAGGAAATTAAAATTAAACTATAATAATGGAGCTAATACACTAAATATATCTCCACAAACATACTTGCATTTTCACTAAGAAGGCATACTGCTAAAACTGATCTCAACTCAAAGGTTCTTATAGCATAAGTGTTTCTACATGGTGGTAGATTGCTATGCATATCAAAAGGTGGGTAACTATGAGGTATATTATTAAACACTAATAATCTTCTCCACACTTTAAAATATACATAAAAAACTTATATAATTCATGAGAACTATTAGGATAAATGTATTACTCATATAATGCATACAAGAGTAGAATGGAAACAAGGAAAAATAATCACCAATTTTCAGCCAAATAGACTACTTGACATACTTAGGAAAGAGTTATAAATAATAAATCATATTGAGAAAAATTTATTAAAAGGAAAAATAATATGTCAATACCATCAAGGCTTCAACATACCAATTATGTATTCTTTACAATGCTAAAATGACTTCAATATATAGAGCATAGGAGAGGAGAGAGGAGTGACATTGAACAGTCATAATTCCAAGTGTCAATTATTGAATACCAATTAAAATTAAAGGAGGTAATATATAAAATAATTCATGAAGTTATCTTAAACATGTGTCAATTTCAAACATGGCATCTTCTTGAAGTTGGCATAAGGACACTTCATGTCCTTGAAACTCCTTTCTTGATGAGGAATCCACTAACTTGTCTTGCACTACCTTAGAAGTTATTGACATATCACTAACTTGATAAGGAAAAAAATTAGTTTTGAAAGTAATTATACACCCCTCACCTGATGACCTTCTCTTTTCCAATTGTCATTCACTTCCTTCTAGCCACTCACTATCCCCTTTAGGCCTGAATTCTCACACTTATTACTAGGGTGACCTATTGATGCTCAATAAAGTTAATTATAGAGATGTGAGACACATAATAATAAAATATTTGTCTTATATTGTATCATGTATACCTAAAAATAATTCCAAACAACACTTCTCATCTTCAACTTGGTAGCTAACCTCCTTCTCATTGTTTTGTCCAAGACTGTCTACAACAGTTAGCTTAGTAGAGGATTTTCATGCATGAATGAGTTGAAAATGAGGTATTAAAAGTCAAAATACATATACACACACCTTTCATAACGAATTTCACCTATCTATTCCCTTATGTACCTTGTATTCAACTCAAATCTTACAAAAATCACATAAATTAGCCTATTTGTAAAAGTGACAATATGGAAAAATTAAATGGTGAGGATATTAAGAGAGTGTCAAGTTTATTTAAATCACTTTCCAAGTAAATTTATCCATTTTAGATGAATTTATATTTGTTTTTTCCTCATTGGGTTCTTATGAGGGGTTTAGGTCATTTAGGTTCTTAACAATGATTCATAAAAGTTAACACCTTAACCTTCAAACCAATGCCATTGAGTTCAAGTATAGGACCCCTCTCAACTTTCCCCAAGTTCTTGAGAGCCCATTTATATTATCCATATATATGAGTGAAATAAATTAGCCATCAAGTTATTACTATGTATTTTTTACACATTTGAGGCAAATTTAGGCCAAAACTGGCCAATTTGGGTTGTTCTATGATAACCACTGAGTTTAATCAACCCTACACTCTCCCATAAATGCTCTTAAATTGATTTAAAGGATCAAATGATCATATGAGTGAAGTTTAGAATCCTAGTGGTAATGTTTAGTTCTTAGGCCTAGTAGGCATAAACTATGTTTTTGAGTATGTGACCACTTTTGAAGGGTCATAGTGATTGTAAGACTCTCTCAACCTTTTTTCACCTTCAACTGATCATCCTACAACCATTCAAGGATCTGCCATTTACCTTTTCTCATGGATACAGTAGGTATGCACTATTGGAAACACATTGAATAAGAGGGGGGGAGGTGAATCAGTCTCTAAAAAACTTTCTTTCAATTCTTATTGAGCATTTTTTCTATTTTTGAGGTTTGGCATTGATGTTGTCATTGATGTCAAAGGTTCTTGAGAAAGGTCTTCATGAGGTCATTAAAGAATGTAGCTATGAGAGAGGATATTGATAAATGTTTCAATGATCATGAGAATGTAATACATGTTTGGCACATGTTATTATTAATACATGAGTGATTTTAAGGTCATCATGAAAGGTCATTATTGTCAAAGTTATCAAGTGCTTGAACCTAGTAAGTTACTTGAGAAGGTATGTGCATATGATGCCTAGTCTTGTATATGAAGGGTCATAATGGATTGGTGATATGAATGCAAACATGCATGAAAGGTTTTATGAGGTTGTTTGAGAATGTATATGATGCATTATATCACCCATGTGAGTCTTAGGTTGAGCTTATATGGGTAGGACCTACATACCTAGTCTGCACCTAGACCACTTATAGACCCTACTTGGCTTAATGAGGCAACATGATCTATTTTCAAGACATATGAAAGATGTATGAAAGTTTTATATCATGTTAATAGGTTATATGGAATGTATATGAGGTGTTAATATCTTAGATAATGGTTATAAGTTAGTTTTAAGGACTAATGTGGTTTGCAGGTCAAAGTCTTGAGAGCAAAGAGAGAGATGGTGGCCAAAATGAAGTATGTGATTTAGATTTCAAGATAGTAATGATAATGCAATATTTATTAGTGGTATGATATATTATCCTAGATATATTTACCAATTCTAAGTTCAAGTTTTGAAGGCTTAGGTTTAAAAACATGTTTTAAAGGTATCTTGAGTGCACAGTTTGAAGAGTATCTACCCAAGAAGGTTTTTCAAGTGTTCATTGGCACATGTAACCTCTGCATGGGAACTTGAGCTATTTATGGTAGATGAAAAATAGTCATAGATAAAATTTATATGAATTATTTTTTGAAATGATGGGCTAAGATTTATGAGTCATTATTAATAGTGAAATATGGTTTAAACCCTCAAAGAACCCTAATAGTGAGCCAATATGAAAGAAGTTGTTCTAAAGTGCTTAGAATGGATTGGTATGACTATTTTATTGATTCTAGGTTGTATTAAAATATTCCAGGCATATCCATGTGTGATTGTGTCTTTAAATGAGTGAGTGAACCCTATAGGAAAGGCCTTATTTCTCAGAGATTTATTGTAGTAGTCAGAGTTGACCAAGTCAAAGTTACTAAATGGATGGAGGAAATTTTTTGAGACTCATAGTTTGTGTCTATGAATGTCTATGGATAATTTATATCCCTCAAGTGTGTTAAATTGGTCATCCAAGTTAGCTAGTCACTAACAGACCTAATGATGGAAATAGTGAGAAAATCAAGCAATAATGAGAAGATGTTTAGGAATGTGTTATAATGAAATAAGGATGAATCCAAGTGAATGGTGTTGGGATATTGATGGTATATGTGTTGTTATTTATTTCAAGTGGCATTAGTGATATCAAAGTAGCCTAACAGGTTAGAGTGATAGAACTTGGTGGTCTAATGTACTTAGAGTAATCTGATACTTGTAAGGGTATGCATGGGTATCCTAGGTGGATGTTTTATGGATAAATGGAGATTGGTATGATGATTTTTTACTTGTTACTAATGTTTTATATGCTCAATGGTTGATTTGATGTGGCCTTAATGAGGTATGCAAGTTATTTTTTGCCTTGTAGGCTTGATCATGCATGGTTCCCTATAGGTTTTTAAGTCCTATGGCTTGTATAACATGATATGAAAATCAATGTGCTTGGAATATATATGTTGGAAATTTATAGGGTACTGAGAAGTTATGTATATGGTATTTAAGAGGTGGCTAGTGGTCTGCAAGACAGTTTGGCCATTGGCATAGTTGGCCTAGGTAGGCTTGTGAGGCCTTATGAAGGGTCAATGAGTGATTTTAAGATGTTTGAATTTATATCTATATGGTATATTATAATATAGGTTTATTCAAGTTAATTTACCAAGTTATATGTTAGAGGTTGAGATAAAAATTCATAAATGAATTCATATGCTTCAGAGGGTGCTCGAATGGTGCTTTTTGAGCTCGAGAAGAAAATTCTCACATTCATTAGATAATATATAATTTTCATGGGGAGATAAAACTTTTAGATAATGTTTATAGGGTTCATAATAAGTATCTCCAAGAGGTATTTAATAGTTTAAGGTCCTATCCTTTATGAATGATTGTTAAGAAGGTACGCAGGGTTTTATGTGTAAAATTCCTAGTCTTAGACCTGATGTTGAATATCTTGCTTGTAGGTGATCAAAAATATGGTGGATGGATAGGATGATGATTGGATGCTGTATATGAATAATCTATTATTATAAATATGTGTTTCTTTAATCTTGAATATTTATGGGTCCCATAGAAAAGTGCTTCTTAACAATCTTTTTGATATTGTGAGAGATTTATGAAAGTAACTAGGTGAACAAATGTGTGTGTGATGAATATTTTGAATTGAATAAAACATTAATGAAAAGTTTTAGGAATATTCATTTCTCCATGTCAAATTTATAAGTCCTCAAAGTTGTTTAGTTGATATGAAGGAAAGGATGCCATGAGTGAAAAAGACCAATCAGAGTGAGAAGTGGAATTAGAAGGCCTGATCAGTGAGTAGGGATGGGTCTAAGATCTTAGAGGTGATTTAAGGGATGTTTTACCTCTCTTAATGAAATTTTTATTTTTCCTAGTCATTTATATTTTATTTAATGGTTGACTCATAGTTGACCATGATGGTTTTACCAACAAAAGGAACCTATTTTGAATGATTGAGTTTGTTTATAGGGAAGATGGTCAAATAAATTATTTTTAAAGGTTAGAGAGTGTTGATTACTTATTTAAGATATTTTTTAGTGATTTTTAGGGTTTGACCAATATCCTATTGGTCAAACATAGTCTTACAAGTATAGCTATGCTTTGTTTGTGAGGTGTTTTTGGCATGAGCTCATGGTATGGTATAGAAAGTTTATGCAGAGGATCATGGCTAACCTTGGGAGACATAAATAATTATTCCTAAAATGTTATAAAGATATATGGTTGACCATAATTAATATTGGTATATATACAAGGTGATTTATGCCTTTTAGGAGTGAGTTGACCAAGCCAAGACAAGCAAGTGTGTTGATTTTTGAAGACCTTGTGCAAAGGTTGTTGGGGGTCTTGGTGACCAATGTTTGTATGAGTTTGAGGAAAGAAAAATTTCATTAGATTTATGAGTGCATATTTGTATTTGAGTGAAATATTTTGTGAAGGGATTATTGCTTGTTTTGAAGAGATAGCTTGGTGTTGGTGACTTGTGTAGAGTTACAGACTTGGAGAAGAGTGTTCTTACAAGGTTTCTCTATCAAATTGAGAAGAAATAAAATTTCAATAATTATTCATTTTATAGGTGTTATGTTTGTTCTCAACATCTTAGGCAAGTTTGCACTTGTCATCTTTAGGGGTTGGTGCTCCTTGTGAAGTGGGTGCTTCACTAAAGCTTCATGTTTGTGATCATATTATAGGACTATAGTCCATTTTTTTTGTAGAATTGAGAGTGGTTTTTCTTCCCCATGAGGGGTTACCACATAAATATTTGTGTAATGGTTTCATTCATGTTTGTTCTTTGATTCATATATCTTACATATTGATGTGATTGGCTAAGTAGCTTAAAGAGTTGGCAATTGGATTGCATTATTGTTAAACACTCATTCACCCCCCTCTCAGTGGTTTATACCTCTATCAATTAGTATTAGAGTAGGTCATGTTTTAGGCTTAACATCTTGAAAGGTGATTCTAAGGTTCAATTGCAAGTCAAGGTTTGTAAGGTGGTTTCTGTTCCAAAAAATCTCCATTGTTTAATGGTTCTAACTATGACTTTTGGAGTTCAAGGATGCAAAATTTTATCATGGATCTAGGATTTGATGTTTGGTAGATTTTTGTTCATGGGTATGTTATTCCTACTAGTTCTCCTACTAGTGCCACTGATAAGAAACTATTTGAATGCAATTCAAAGGCCATGAATGTTATTTATAATGGTCTATCAAAGACTGAGTTTTTAAAGGTCATTCATTGTCAGACAACTAAAGAAATGTGGATCAAGTTAAATATAATATATGAAGGTGACTCAAAGGTCAAGCTAGCCAAATTAAAAACTTTTAAAAGATAGCTTGAGAGCCTCAAAATTAAGGAGGAAGATTATGTGGCTTCCTTGTTAAATAGGGTAGATGATGTTATCAATATAATTAGGGGTCTAGGAGAAGATCTCAAAGAGGATGTTGTCCAAAAGGTATTAAGATATCTATCTTACAAGTTTGACTCTAAGGTATCTAAAATTAAGGAAAGTCATGATCTTACACAGATGAAGATGGATGATCTTTATGGATCTCTCACTTCTTATGAGATGAGGATAAATGAAGACAAGCCTCCTAAGAAGGATGTTACTTTCAAGGTAGAGAACAAGCCTAAATAAAAGAAGACACAAATTAAGGGATATCAAGGTAAAGATGATGTGTTAGATAATATATCTAATGATGATTAAATTGCTTTGTTTTCAAGTAGGTTGAATACTAGCTCATGTTACTATAGAGGTAAACTTCTTTTTGAGTGCTTTAACTATGGTGAAGTAGGTCATTTTGCAAAAAAATGTCCTCACAAGCATAAGAAAGATGAGGATGAGGATCAAATAGAGGGTAAGAAATGTTTTAGGTCTAATAGAAAGAAGAGATCATTTAGGAATTTTGATAACAAAAGGAATTTATATAAGGACAAAAGGAGTCTATACACAAAGATGGATGACAATGACTCAAAATTAGGATATGATAGTCAATATGATGACAACCATAACAAAAGTGAAGCTGAAGATGATGAAGTCCTTTTCATGAAAATAAAATCAGATGATGAATGGGATTTTTCATATAAAATTAAAGGAAAATGGAGTGGATAAGATGAAGAATATGAGAAATACAATTCAAACTATGAGAGTGCATTAAAAATTGCTCTTGAAGATTGAAAGAAAGGTATGTAAAAGTTTGAAGGCCAATTTGAAAGACTATGAAGTTTAATTTAGTGTTTTTTAGGCTAAGATAATTGATGATAATAGGGAGCATGAAGGAGTAATCATGTTCTTAAATTCCAAATTCGAGTCTATATCCTTAAGCTTGAAAGGTAAAGAAGAAGAGTGTTCTAAGTTGATTATAGAAAACAAGTTTTTGAGTCATGAATTGGAGAAAGCTTTGAGTAAGGATAAGTTTTTTACCAAGTATGAGAAAAGAACAAATGATCTTGAAAGTCTATTTATGAATTAAAAGTCTTAAAGTGATGGAATATGTCTAGGTTTCATTGAGAATCCATTATTAGGATCTCAAGCAAAGGAGAAAATCATTGAAGAGGAGGACAAACCAATAAAGACCGATACCCAAGCTGAGAGTGTTAGTTCCAACAAGGTAAGATAGCCTAATGCCATAAAACATTTTAAATTTAATGGATACTATCATATTTGTCATGAGTTTGGTCATAAGGTCAAATATTTCAAGATGAAGGCTAAGATAATCAATCTATCTAATCCTATGAATGAGATAAAATGCTTCAAGTGTTTGGAGATGGGACATTTAGCTAATTAATGTCCAAAGAAGATAAAGCAAGGTGAGTTTGTTACTAATAATGTATCATGTTTCAATTGTCCAAGAACTAGTCACTTAGCTAAAGTTTGTCAGCATCAAAGAAGGATTTAATGTTTTAAATGCAAAGTATTTGATCATATTACTAAATTTTGTAAGCAAAAGGGGGCTCTTATTCAAGTCAAGACCAATCAGGTTCTAAGTTTTCAAGAAAGAAAAGAAAAAGTTTTATACAAGACTAAAGAAGAAAAGAGAGTTCAAATTAATATATATACAGATTAGGATTGTGCATTTACCAAGGTGGAGAGTATGTATTTCATTGAAGAATTTTCATTATCTGCTCATGTTTTCAATGAAGAGATCAAAAACAATGAAAAATTGAAGAAGGAAGACAAAGACAGTCTCAAGATGAGTACAAATCATTTTGTAGCTATAGATGATTATATTTCGTGTACAAATCAATCAATTCCAAACCTTGAAAAGGTCAATTCATTTGATAATATCAATGAAAACATGGTGGCATTCTCATTTTTTGCCTATTCAAGTCTGAGAGAGGAGGAGAAAATTTCAAGAATAGAAGAGGTAGTCATAGACAAGTCAAGGAGGAAAAAGAAGAAGAATAAGACTGTGTTGACTAAATAGGAAGAAGAATATGAGAAAATTTGGGCCACTCCAGTCTTCAAACTATTCTAAAGAGTTCTTGAGGGATTAGAGGTCTATTTCTATGATTTATAAGAGACTCATATAGGTGAAGAAGCAAGAATGTTATTCAGGAGGTATGTTCAGGTCTCCTAGTCCTAAAGTGCCTTTTTGATCAAATTTAGATGATTTGATTATGTGGTGATTTGAAGAAGTGGTTTGAATGAGGTCTTGAGGAAGATTTTCATGAGTCATTACCAAGTGGTTGGAGGTCTTGATATGCTTAAATGTGTGTTTTATGGTCAAAAGTCTGAGTTAACCAATTTTGGTAGTGATAACTACCTAGAAGGTGCCAAGATAGCTCATATGGTGTTACAAGAAAAAAATATCTTGATAATGAGTGATTAAATTTGGTTTTGGTATGTTAAAGGAGGAAATATAGTTTCAAGGTGTTCATGAGGTGCTCAGATGTGATTTTGACCATTTGGTCAATGTGCTTATTGTAGATAATGAACCTATGTGCCCAATTTTCTTGGTTTCAAAGGTAATTTGAAGAAAGAAGATGTATCATGAATTTTTTATGATTAGAAAGGTCTGCACATGTGTTTGAGACATGTTCCATGTGGTTTCATAGGTTTTTGAATCTTTTTGTGCAAGGTGTCACTGGCGCCTCTTCTCAAGAACATGTATTTAGTGGCTTAAAGGAAGTCATGGTTCTCAAAGGTGTGGAGGCTTGAAATTTGGCATGGTAGTGAGTTTTGGTGGTCTTCAACTGTGGTATCTATATTGACTAGAGGTTGACTTTTGACCAAATATTACTTTGAAGGCCTAGTGATTTGGGCATGTTTGGAAAAGTGGTCAAACTTTGGAGTTGAAGGTTAGAAGCTTCAAAATAAGTTGAATGGGCCAAATGGGTATCTAAATCAAATTTTACAGTGGTCTAAAAGTGAGTATATTTCATTTTATTCAAGTTTATCTCACTAGGTGGCTTAATTAGCTAGTAGGCTAAAGAAGGAAGTATGCTAAGGAGGATGCATTAGAGGATCATTATTATAATTCCTAAGGGGGAATGATATTGGTATTAAAATATGAATTTTAATGGCTTGAAGTGGTTAGGGTAGATATTTATGAGGTTTGTAGTGGCCAGATAGGGCTACAAGGGGTCTAAATAGGCCTAGTGAAGAAAATGAAGATTTTTGAGAAATTCTTCCAAAGGAAGATGGAATTTTTGGTTCTAAATGAGTATTTTGGTCCATTATAAGTGTGTTTTAGGTATGGTGTTGTTCTTAGAGTGTCTCTATTGTTTTATGTGATGCCTTGAGAACAATGGTATGTGAGCTTGCATGGTGCTTTGGTACTCTTGTAGGTGTTTGAGTTGATGATATATATTCTTAGAGGTATTATAAGTGTGAATGGGTTGAATAGATTGAGGGGTATCCTTCAAAGTGGATTAGGGTCTTAGGGGAAGTTGTGCTACCATGCAAATTAGTGACAGGTCCAAGGATCTTGATAGCTTGGGAGCAATTTCTGAATGAGAGCATCTTTAAAGGGGGATTTGTGATTGTTTGAGGTTATAATGTTACTATTTCAGATGTATTACTATAGGTGATCTTGATTCCATGTGTTTCTTATAGCTTACTTGCTTATTTTCTGAGGTGCTTAGTGTTGAAGGGTATCCACTTTGTCATTTTTGGCAAAGGGGGAGAGAGAAAAGGAGTGTTGCCATCAATGACAAAGGGGGAGATTATTGGGATATTAATGTTAGATGTGTTTTCATGATGTCAATTGGAATTAGTGATGATAAATTGGTCTAATAGGTCAGAGTGATGGAACATGGTGGTTTAATGTACTTGGAATAATATGATACTTGCAAGGGTATGCATGGGTGTCTTAGGTGGATGTCATATGGATGAATGGAGATTGTTATGATGATTTATAACTTGTTACTAATGTGTTATATTCCCAATGGTTGATTTCATGTGGCCTTCATGAGGTATGCAGGTTAGTTTATGTTTTATAGGATTGATCATGTATGGTTGCCTATAGGTTTTTGAGTCCTATGACTTGTATGCCATGATATAGAACTTAGTGTGCTTGGAATATAAATTTTAGACATGTATAGGGTGATAAAAAGTTATACATATGGTTTTCAAGAGGTGGATAGTGGTCTGCAAGACAGTTTAGCCATTGGCCTAGTTGGCTTAGGTGGGCTTATGAGGCCTTATGAAGGGTCAATGAGTGATTTTAGGATGTTTGACTTTATATCCACATGGTAGATTATTAGAGAGGTGTATTAAAACTCATTTACCAAGTCATAGGATAGATGTTAAGAGAGAAAGTAAGAAATCACTTCATATGCTTCTGAGGGTGTTTGAATGGTGCTTTTCTCGAGAAGAAAGTTATCACATTAATTAGCTCATATATACTTTACATGGGGAGCTAATCCTTTTGGATAAGGTGGAGAGGGTTTCTAAGAAGGATATACAAGAATTATTTCATATTTTAAGGTCCTATACTTTATGAATGATTATTAAGAAGGTAAGTAGAGTTTTATGTGCAAAATTCCTAGTCTTAGACCTGATGTTGAAGATCTTGCTTGTAGGTGCTCAAAAATATGGTAGATGGATAGGATGATGATTTGAGGTTGAATAAGACTAATATAGGCTTTTAATTATGTGTTTATTTAATATTGATTATTTTTAGGTCCCATATAAATGTGCTTCTTAACAATGTTTTTGATATTATGAGAGATTTATGAAAGTAACTAGGTGAAAAAATGGGTGTGTGATGAAGCTTGTGACTTTCCTAAAAAATTAATAAATTTTTTTAGGAAGATTAATTTATCTATGTAAATTTTTGAGGTCTTCAAATTTTTCTAGTTGATATGAAGGAAAAAAAGTCTTGAGTGGAAAAGACCAATCAGAGTGAGAAGTGGAATTAGAATGCCTAATCAGTAAGTAGGGATGGGTCTAAGATCTTAGAGGTGATGTAAGACATGCATTACTTCTATTCATGTAAGTGGTATTTTTCCTATTCATTTGGAGTTGATTGAATGGTTGAATCATAGTTGACCATGATGGTTTTGCTAGCAAAAGGAATTTATTTTGGATGATTGAGTTTGTTTATAGGTTAGATGGTTAGATTAAGTGTTTCTAATGGTTATATAGAGTTGAGGACTTCTTGAATATATTTTTTTATTGATTTTTATGGTTTGACCAATCTCTTATTGGTCAAACAAATCTTACAAGTGGATCTATGGTTCGTTTGTGAGGTGTTTTGGCATGAGCTCATGGTATGGTATAGAAAGTTTGTGTAGAGAATCATGGCTGACCTTGGGAGACATAAATAATTCTTCATAAAATGTTATAAAGAGGTATGGATGACCATAATTAAGATTGGTATGTATACAAGGTGATTTATGCCTTTTGGGAGTGAGTTGACCAAGCCAAGACAAGCAAGTATGTTAATTTTTTAAGACTTTGTGTGAAGGTTATTGGGGGTATTGATGACCAATGTTTGTATCAGATTGAGTAGATAAAATTTTCATTAGAATCATCATAATTTTATGATTCTATTGATTATTTTTACTATATTTATGAGTGCATATTTTTATATGAATGAAAGATTTTGTGAAGGGATTATTGCTTATGTTGAAGAGATAACTTGGTGTTGGTAACTTGTGTGGAGTTACAGACTTGGGAGAAGAGTGTTCTTGCAAGGTTTCTCTATCATATTGAAAAGAAATTAGAGTTCAATAAGTTTTCATTTGATAGGTATTGTGTTGGTTCTCAACATCTTAGGTAGGTTGGTACTTGTCATCTTTAGGGATTGGTGATCCTTGTGAAGTGGGTGCTTCACTAAAGCTTCATGTTTGTGATCATTTTATAGGACTATAGTCCACTATTTTTCATACTTGAGAGTTTTTTTTCTTCCCCATGAGGGTTTAACGCATAAATATTTGTGTCATGGTTGCATTCACGTTTGTTCTTTGATTCATCTATCTTGCATATTGATGTGATTGGTTAAGTAGTTTGAAGAGTTGGAAATTGGTTTGTACCTCTATGACATGGAGGTGTTTTTTAGAAATTTGAAGACATACACATGTTTGTTATAAGTTTTTGAGGTTAGTTGTTGTAGTGAATTTGTTTTTCACAAGTTGACTTGTCTGGCTCAGTGAGATATGTATAGATTGAGGTTATGATATTGGTCTATAAGACTAATATTACCATTTTACAATATTATCTATCTATATGCTATTTACAGAGAAGGGTTTGAGTCATTTTGCCTTGATTTTTGAGTTATAAAGTGATAGTGTTGTATATAAGGTCATATATATTTTTTATGTGTTTTTTTTCCATGATTGTTCAGCTAGTTTGTATTTTATCTTCAGTAATTCAAGATAAAACTTTGTGGGTATGCATAGGTCTTATTGTGAACAGTGTTAATGGCATGCTTCAAGTCATGGTTGGAGATAAAATGTGTCATGGACATAATATGAGTATATTATGAGTCTATTTGAGTGGCATATGAAGTGTTATTATTGTGTGTGGTGTTTTAAAGTGTTCCAAGAAGATCAAAGGGTAATGTGTACTAATGAAGGCCTAAAGAAGGATTTGGTCCATTTTTTTTATGTCAGACCTAATGTAATGTTTGATTCATGTTTTTTCATGTAATAAGGCATATTGTGTGAAAAATATAAGTGATCAGGTGTGGATGGCCAACCAAGAGGTGTATGAGCAAGAGCCTAGTATAAGAACAAGGCTTAATAGGCCTAATTGACTAGTTAGATAATGAGGGAGTTAAAGTGAAGGATATAGTCATTTGAATAGATAAAGGAGGTATTTTATAAAACAAAAGGGTGAAGTGAAACTATAATTAATATCTAACAATGTTATTGTGTATGAAAATCAAGGTTATATGACCTAATCAAGTCAAGAAGAGGGCTAGTTAAGCAAAGAGTCCTAGAAGGCAAATTGAGATGGATAAGAGAGTGAAGAGATGGTCATAATCAGTTGGTTAAGAAACAAAGTGATCTACATATGATCAAATAAATAAGTTAGATGATTTGGTGCTAAGTAATCTAGGGGGTTGGTGCCTCCTTGTAAGTGGGTTCTTGTTAAAGCCTTACAATGCTAGCGCTTAGTTAGTTGGGGTTGGTGCTCCATGTGAAGTTGGTGCTTCACTAAATTATATATTTTGACTTATAAGACTATAGTTAATTTGTAGAGATTAGTGGGTTTTCTTTCCCTTGATTTTTTCCCACTCATATGTGTGTTTCTTATGTTATGATCCTGTGACTGACTCTTTATGCATTGCTATATCTTTGTATTACTTTGATGGTTTAAGGAATGTTAAAGTACATATGAAAGAGAGTTTTAAGGTATTGATTCACCCCCACCCCCTCTTAGTCATTGTGCTTCCTAAAATTGGAATCAGAGCCTCATCCTTTGAAACAAGTCTAACAACTTGAAGGTGATCCTAAGAAGCATAAGATGTCTTATGATCAAATGGAAGAAGATGACATGTATGATTAATAACTATATTATGATAGTGAATAAGGAGAAGCTAAAGAAGATCTTGAAGCTATGCTCATAAGTTCCCTTGATGATTTGAATCATAAAAATAAGACTATGAATAATCATAGGAGTTAGTTAGAAGGTATAAACACAAGGTTTAGGTCAAAGGAAGTTGAGTATGACCAGTTGAAGATAGAGATACATTATTTGAAGGTTGAGCATGAGTAGCTCATAGACAAGATGAGAAATTTTGAGAGAGAGCTTGAGAATTTAGAACAAGTCAAGAGAACTAACATGAAAAGACCAATCAGGTAACCCAATACAATAAAGGATAAGTAATCATAGAACTATGGAAAAAAGGAGTAATTAGTATAGAGGTAAGCACAAAAATATTATTTACTACATCTATCATAATATAGGACACATTGCAAGATTCTTCTCTAATATATTTAGAAGGACCTCAAAATTCAACAAGACATATGAATCTCCTATAATGCATGAGAATAATCAAACATTGGTATGGAATCCAAAACAAGTTATGAATAATCATATTGAACTCAAGAGTCAAGATGGACTATTTGACAAAGAGGAACATAAGAATAAAGAGGATTTTATGCTAGCTTAGACTGCCTTTCACATTCAATATGAATGCATGAAATGGTATATAGATAGTGGTTACTCAAGCCACATTATAGGAGATATAAATAAGTTCATCTTATTGAAAAAGAATGTTGTAGGAACAATGAGGTTTGGAGACAACACAACTGTCAATATAGTTAGCAAGGGTTTCTTGAGTTTGAAAAATGGGAAGACCAAGACACAAAATGTGTTGTATGTGGAAGGTCTGAAACATAACCTGCTTAGTGTAAGTAAATTATGCAATCAAGAAAACACACTAATATTTCATGATAGAGGGTATGAGATAAGGAGATCCAAATTAGGAAGGCTAATTTCCAATGCTAAGAGGACTACGAACAATCTATATGTTTTGAATGAGATCAAGAAGGATAGATAATTCATGATAAAGATAGATGAAATTTGGATATAGAATATAAGGTTAGGTCACCTAAACTTTTATAATCTAGTTAAGATTAATACTAAGAAGTCTGTGAAGAACATGCCTAAGATCACCAAACTTACAAACATACTTTGCAATGCTTGTCAACATGGTAAGTAGACTAGAATAAGGTTTAATTCTAAAGAGTACTCTACTACAAGACCCTTGGAGTTAATACACACTGATATCTATGGGCCTATAATAATTCAAATCATTTAAGGAGATATATACTTCATGTTACTTATATATGATTACACAAGAATGAATTGGGTTGCATTCTTGAAAGAAAAGCCAAAAGCTCTTGACAAGTTCAAGGCATTCAAGGCTCTTATTGAGAATGAGAAGAATGTGAAGATCAAATGAATAAGATATGATAGGGGAGGAGAGTTTTGGTCCAATGAGTTTGATGAATTTTGTGAGGTTCATGGAATAATGAAATAGTTCTCAGTAGCTAAACACCTTATTAGAATGGGTAAGTGGAAAGGAAGGATAAGACAGTTCAGGAGATGGATATAACTATGCTAAATGAGTCTATATTATCTGATGGATATTAGAGAGAGGTAGTAAGCACTATAGTCTACATTTTGAATAGAGGATAGATAAGGACTAATGGTAACAAGACTCCTTATTAACTATGGAAGGGTATACCTGCCAATGTGAAACACTTTAGAGTGTTTGGGAATGAATTTTTCATCAAAATAAATGATGAAGGATTGGGAAAGTTTTATTTCATATCTGATGAATGCATATTATTAGGATACTCATAAATGATCTCAACCCATAGATGTTATAACAAAAGGATACAAAATATAGTGTAAAACACCAATGTGAAGATTGATGAGATAAGGAAATCACACTCACAGTCAAAGAACACTTTAGAGAATCTAGACTTTAAGAATAAAAGGGAGACTATAGATATTGATGAGGAAGAAGAAGTTGAAGAGAGACATGAATCAAAAGAACCCTCAACACAAATTCAAAGAGATCACCCTAAATCTCAAATCATTATCAACAAGAATACAAGTATGAAAATAAGAAGAAGACTAGTAATTAATATAAGTAAAGAGAATGTTGATCTATTATCTAAGATTGAACCTAAAAATATTATATAAGCAAGAAAATTTAAATTTTGGATAGATGCTATGAATGAGGAGTTAGACCAAATAGAGAATATTGAGACTTGGGAAATATTGACCAAATTTGGTCTACATACCAAAACTATGCATGGTCTAATGACTCATGTGAGTATTCTTTTGAATGGAATAAGCAGACCCAAATGAGACCTTGTGAAGTGCAAAACTTTTGAAACACTTGCAGAGCCCCATGTCACAAGGAGAAGGTCCAACATTGCAGAGCCCCATGAGGTGTCAAACATTCTTGAAATAGATATGTAAGTACATGATATTAATCTAGTCCTTCATTGTATTCATCTTAACATTTGAGTCCAGTGACAGAAAGTAGAAGTATGTAATTTGTTAAGGCCAGATCTCACATGTGTGGATGAATCAAGAAGAAATAGTAATATGGGTTTGTTTAATATTATTACAAGATCATATACAAAAAAATATTAGGTCTTCCACCCAAGCACATCCAAAGTTTCCCTCTTAACCAAAATATTCATTTTTTCCATACTTGGCCATTTTCATAGGAGTTCAAATAGAGGCAAGTGGGAAGTTTTTTGGCATTAGATCTCATATGTGTGATAGTTTTTGGGAAAAGTGGTCACATGGGTTCTCTCATTTTGGTCCCAAGTTTCTATGTGCCAATTTTTAGGTCATCTAATGAAGCATAAAAGAAGATATACATATACAAAGTTGGGATCCTAGGCATTTTTGCTAAAGTCTCCCATACTTAGCCATTTGAGCTCGACCATCACCAAGACGTTATAGAGAAGCAAGTGGACCAGATAAATTATGTATTTAATATATTTGCTTAGAATATTCATTGCACCAAAATAACAAGTGAAAATTTAGTTCTACATGCCAAGATCATCCTCAAAAGTTTTTAGGCCCGTATGAGCTTTCTGGTTTGAGTTAGAAGCTTCTTAAGTTGGAAAAAAATGAGACATTTGCATAGACATCAAGTTTTAGATAGATCAAATAAAATCCATGTGAGATTAAATTTAATGATCACATGAACATCAATGATGGACATATAAATTTTATTTGACAAGAGCGAGGATGTCAATTTTAAAGTCATGAAGTAATCATTAGCTTTCAAATTATGGGTCCCAACAGATCAAAAATTGGTGTTTGATTAAGAATTCATATCTAATGGTGAGTGTAAGTCAAAGGGTTAGTGAATATCAAGAACAAATGCATGCATGAAAAGAGGCAAAATCACATTCAGTTGGTATAAGATCGATGGTTTATAGGCATCTGTGCATAGATAGATCAATAGAGCAATGCAAAGTCAATAAGTCAATGTATCTATGGAACCAATGAGAATAAAGTTAATTTGGAATTATGTAGAAAATTTGAGTTGGCCATCAATAACTAATAAGCAAAAGTGAGCTCGAGACATTTTCAATGAAAGTCAAAAAGGCTATTTTGGAACCTAGGAAAAGTAATGACAAAGAGCCGAGCTTGAATGTGAAAAAGAGTTGAACTAGGGCCACAATTAAAAGACCAAGCATTGTCATTAAAATATCCATGTAATTAAAATAGATAGTTTGGATCTAATATAGAGGGTGAAGATAAACTAGTGACTATGAAGCAAATTTGGGTAGTTTGTAGACTTTCATAGATATTATGACTATGTGAAATCCAATAGTCTAAGATTAGTTTTCACCTATAGCAGACCTGTGTCTCACCTATCATCATGGATTATTTTTGATAATGTAGGAAAATATAAACACATAATGTATATGTGGTACTTTCTAGCCAATCCCAAAACATAATCCTTTTTATCAGATCAAATAAATAATGACAAGCTTCTAAGAAAAGATTTGGTAGTTGGATAAGGGCAATGTATATTTAATTTTGTACAAAGTTGGTTCTTTGTTAATAATATATTAAGTTATCATCCTCGAGAATGCTAATCCATTGAAAATAGTTGGGCCTTTCTCAATTAAAAACTCTCTATTTCTATTTCTCTTTGCTATAAGTACAAGATCCTAAGCCTTAAAATTGATCCTTTGATCCTTCTTTTGGTATGACTAGACTCTACCAAAATTTGTACTGTGACACATTTTTGATGAAATAGAGATTAAATTACATCCTTTTCTAAGCTAGATTGAAGTGTGTTCTATGAATTCATGCGCTATTGTTAAGTGAATGTATGTTCGTTGCTTATGTCTGAGTTTCTCGCCTTCAAATAATGCCTAATAGTTATCGCATGTCATTATAAGTGCAATCTATAGTTTATTATCTAGTTTAAAAGTGGATATCTACCCTCTATGGCTAATTTGGTAATTGATTAATTCCTTGTTCTAAAATATTTATGTTAAAGTGATGTTCTTTGGTCTTAGAAGTGTCTCATAGTGTGTTTTGTGTGAGTTGGAGTGATCAAATCATTGGTGCATCATTATTTTTACATGTTTTTTAAGTTTTGTCAAATCTCTTTCCCTTTTTCAAGTAAGTGCTAGTTTAGGTTTAGTGTAGGAGATAGATACATAGGGAATCTGACCTTATCTAGAGGTTTGATCCACTATTAGGATACCCATAACCTAGGATCAGCCCCATTTTGGACTAGATTTGAATATAAAGATTTAAATAATTCCCTTCTAAGCAAGGGTGGAAATGTAAAACCCCAATAGTTTTGGCATGTTCAGTGGGACCAAGTTTATTTTGTAAAAGTGAAGTTTGAATATTGAGAAGAAAAAATTGTAGTAGTAGGAGAAATCTACCACCATCAAATTTTGAAGATTCCTCAAGTTATAGATCTCATAGCATCTTCTAGACAATGCTTTCATGCTAAAAGTTACAACAAGAGCATCAAGTAAAGGTACTTCTTTTGAACATATTTAATTGAATTATACTTATTATAAAATATCAATATTAAATAGTACAAGGCCTTATCTTCCAAAGCAGAATTCATCCTCTAGTCAAGCTACTATTTTAGTCTAATCTATTGTCCCTATAAGCCAAATCATTTTTGCCCAAATGGTTATCAAGAATCAAGTATTTATCTCATTAATAAGGGTAGTCCCCTAAATTTGGCCCAATATGATGACATTCTTGTGTCTACCCTAAAAATTATCCATTTTTTCTTCTGGAGAATGGGATAAAACTATTTCTATTGAGGATATTCAAGATGTTGCCAATCTAGGTTCTATTCATAATGTTACTCAAGACTATGTGGCTATCAGATTACTTATTGCTTACTTTAAGGGAAAAGAATTGTAATGGTATATGAATCTTACTTTACTATCCATTGATACTTGGGATCAGTTAGGTGTAGCCTTGGTTAAGCAATTTGAAAAAAGGTCCAATCATTTATCTTTTGTTGAATAACTAACTACCATAAAAAGGTACACCCATGAATTCATGTTTGATTTTAACCTCAGATTTCAAAAGACATAAATTAGGATCCTTGTATTGGTTAGGTCATCCCTATAATATGAATTTTTATACTACCTTAAGGCCCTTAATTCTGATATAAGTGTCATGATATAGTCTATGCATGGTAATATCTTTGCCAAATGCTTATGAGATTGATATCAAATCCAAAAATTACCCGATTCAAGATGGTAAACTTGCAACAAGGCCTTTCATCCCCCCACCCTTTTTTATAATTATAAATTTTTACTCCTCATGTTCCTCAAGTTTCATAGATTCCAATTATAGATCCTATTCTATCTCCAAAAGTCCAAGGTGTAACCCCTCCTAATCAATCTAGTGAGATTGGTGATCTAAAAAACATCTTACAAAATTTTGGAAATGAGATTCTTTCACTCAAGAGATAGGAGTACCAAGGTAGCCTTTTTCAAAAACAAAACCAAAATACCTATTAGTATTTCAATAACCAAATACCTCTTTATCAAGGTTTCAAAGACAATAGGCAACCTTACCAAAATCAAGGAGCTATAACCCAAACTAAGCCATATGCATCCCTTGATCCTAATATACCTTCTAGTTCAAAATATATTATTCCCCAGAATAACTTGATGAAAGATCTAAGATAAAAACCTTCAAATCCAAATGAAATTCAAAATCAATCCATGGTATCACAAGAGCTTACCATGCCACAAATGACACAAGAAGAGTTTTATCTTTAATCTAGTCAGTATCAAGATATGAATATGGTAATTCAAGGAGAAGCTCAACAAGTTCCAAGGTAGCCTGGTGCTATCAATGTTAATTGACATTTGGATGATCACATTTCATTCAAACAATTTGGTGATGGAAGAATTTGACTCAAGAGAGGATGGTTAGTATGGTGTTAGTTCCAAAATGAAAACAAAATGTAATAAATGCACTAATATCATAACATCTCTAGGCCTAGACACTAGTGAGAGATTAGTTAACAAAAGTAAATGACAAACACAACTAAAAATCAAAGAATGAAAACACAAGAATTAATTCACCTTCCTTGGATGCTCCAAATACCTTTGTAGTGGTGGCTTGCTTGGCTTGTACTCATGAAGTCCTTGGCAATGAAAGCTTGGATACCTCCATCTCTACTTGGTACCCTTGGCTTTGGATTGGCTTGGCTTGGAATCAATTTGGCATGGTAACACTGTTTTCAATCGATATTTGAAGATATTTGTGCATTATAACTTTTCACCAAAATATCTTAGAAATGATGTTGTGAGGCCTCCTATTTATAGATTTTTAGCTTTGATCAAAATCAACCTCAACTCTCCATCTCAAGATTGAGATGTGTGGTTAAGGATTAATTAAATTTTTGGAATTAAGTTTATAATTATCCTCATAATTACATTGGAATAAGGGGAAATTAAGAGGCATGGAAGGCATTGATGAGACATAAGAGGCATGAATCTTGATATTTGTGGCATTTATGGCCTAGGGATGTCTTCCCAGGAAATAAGGTCACTTGATGATGCAGATATTCCATATTCATTTCCAAAAATAAAATTTCAAAAAATTTCCATGGAATTATTAATTAGGCCTTAATTTGGGTTAATTATCTCTTAAGCATGATTAAGCACTTTGTGCACAAATTACTCAAATTACTGAAATTGATCAGAATGCCTTGTTATTGGTCCTAAGTTTGATTGGATTAAAATTAGAAGATGATTTTAGATGCATTGGAACCGTATTCCCATTTAAGATGTTGCCAACAATAAATAACAAGGGCACATGTCTTGTGTAAAATAGTTGATATGGAAGAGCAATCTAGAGCACCCATGTGCAAATTTAGCATTTTGACTTGAAATGATCTTATCAAAGTTAGCTAGCCCATAAATTGCATTGCCCCATTTAGGGATACCATGGCCAAAATAAGCACTTGAATATGTCAGTTTCACATCATTTATCATATTTTAGTGTTTTAAAGCCAAATTATGCATTTTGGGTGGAAATTAGCCAAAATCCTGATTAGAGGTTATCAGTGGTCAGATTTAGGTGTCTACAGTTTGCCCCTATTTGGGAAGATGTTGCAAATCATAGGCAAATCAATGCCTTCTTAAATAATAATAATAAATGGTCTATATGCCAAAAATAAATCAATGGTTGAAGAAAAAAGCTCCAAATGGTTTTTGGAAGCCTATGATGATGCCCCCTTAAGGGAGTGGCCATAACATTTGTTGATGGATGGTCTCTCAAAAAGAAATAAGAAGAAAGGTGGAATTAATCTATGGTTGAGATTAATCCAAATAAGAAAATGCTTTCATGCATTGATGTAAAAAGGATGTTGATTTTCCCAAAAGTGGTTATAATCAAGAATCAAAGTCAAAATAATGATTTGCCCATAGGTAGTTATAATCATTAAGAGGACCTAGATTGCGTAAAGATGATTGTGCCCTAGTTAGGGATAATTAGAAAGCATAACTCAAGGATATAACCTAGAATATAGATTTAAAATGATCAGGTGTAAAGTGATGAAAGAGATGGATAGAGGAATAAGATTGATCATTATAAATATTAAGTTGTACCTGTTAATGAGGAGATGCTCATCCTGAATAATAATGATACAACTAGAATGGCCAATGGATTAATTTGATCAAAGGTGGGATGGAAGGATTTGCCAAGGTGCTAAGGATAGAATTCTATAGATCTATTGATTATAGACCTTTTTGAAGCTAATTTTTGCTGTAGCATGTGATGGTAGGTTTCATTATAGAACACCATGAAGACTTAGCCAAAAAATGCATAAGGACTAACTCCTAATCTAATAAACACTCACAAAATAATGCACCAATGATAAAAAAAACATGATGATATTGTTAATGGATGAATATGGATGGACTCAAGAATAATGTGCATAAGGAATCACCCAGTGAACACATATAAATTGAGTCAAGGAAACAGTGTTGAAAGTAAACAAATAGGTAAGTGAATAAACAAACAAACAAACAAAAATAAAAGAAAACAAATAAAAAACCTAAAATAAACAAACAAATAGAAAGCCTAAAAACAAAAGCAAAATAAATAATCCTAAGAATGACAATGCCCCAGTAAGGTGAATTGAGGATAACTGACTAGGCTTAAATAGGACAAGTGTTTTTGGATTTTAAAAAATTATGAATGTTTTTGGAATTTTGAGGTATCTTAATTCATTAGAGAATGACAAGATACTTGCTTGCAAAATGGTGAGAGCATTTGGCTTAGGTTTCTTATAAAAAAGTGAGAGCATATAGAAAGGGGGACTAAGGTCACCTCAACATGAATTGAGCATGACCCACATAGTCCTGAAATGACCTCAAATCAAGTAATTCCATCCACACAAAAGGTGTGGAAATACTAACTAGGTCCCAACAAGTTCTCAAATCCAGAAAATAGGCAATTATAACTAGGATACAATGGCATTGGTCAATGATACTAATTTTCCCATAGGTGGTTATAATTATTAGCAAGACTAGTGAAACACTAATTTTTCCATAGGTAGTTATAATCAGGATCACATAAACAAACTTGATAAGATGAAAGATATCTTGCCAGATCAACTGTCACACTACTTTCATAGATTGTCATTGAAACATGGATTGTATTGATTGTTAAAACTTGATTAGAATCCTCTCAAAAATAGTGCATGAAGAACCAAAGGAACCAAGATCAAAATAGGATTGGGTAGGATGACTAAAAATAGGATTTGGTCTAGATAGGAATGGAATGATAGGATGCTATGGTCTTGCTTAGGATAATGATGGTCTAGATAGATTAGATAAAATGGTAAGAAGGTTTCCCCTAAGTGATGGGGTAAATAGCTAGGTACTTTGACAATGGAAAATGGATATGTAGTAATGGCAATGGCATGGTAATGTGAAATGGTATGGTACATGTTGTTGGCCTGAGTGTGGTTTTTGATTCTATTATTGCTACTGATGGGGAGATGCATGTCCTAATCAATAAATGATACAAATAGAATACTTGATCATGTTAATTACTATCCCACACCTCATCTTAAAATTTACTATATCAAGAATGGCCTACATATTAGGTTATTGAGAATGCTTTTGTGATCTTCATTGGTCATTGATTCTAATTACTTCAAGTGTCGAGACAAGATATCTTTGTAGCCTCTGCAAAATAAAGTACGGACATGGATGGTAAACAAAGACAAATAATGGATAGTAGGTTTGATTTTGAAATATAATGGTAGATGATAATGGATTTTATAATGGTGGGGAAACAAATTAAGATCATGACTTTCAGTCACATGTAATGTTGTTAATGCTAAATTTGACATAACTTTCATTATGGTAAGGTCAAAGACTTGTTATCTCGATAAGACCATAAAATGTTTTTGTTGTTTGGGCCTAAGATTAGATACCATCTGATTAGGTTGTAGATAGGAAGCTATTTTGATTTGATCTTTGATTTCATCTTCATCAAGTAGTGAAGAACTTTTGTGCTCATCTATTGGTGCCTCAAAGAGGCTTTCGCCAATAAATTTATCTTGATTATCCCATAGTGCCTCTGAGAAGGTTTCACTAAGGAATGTGGTCTTTTAACTTTGATTATCTTCTAGCACTTTCAAAAAGGTTTCACTAGAAGATGCTGAGTTATGACTTGGATTGTCCCCTAGCACATTTGAAAAGGTCCCATAAGGAGAGTGTTCTTCTACTACATGAATGTTGTCTTGGCCTCCTTATTCTTCTTCAATTGCTATGTCACCATGGAAATAGTTTTACAAAGTGTGATCATGTCAGCCCCAATTGACACTTGTAGGAGATGGAATGCCAATAATATGGCTATTTTAGTTGATGGTAATGGCCTATGGAATGGTAATGGAATGGGGAGAGGCTACATAATCCTCGTAGAAGATACTAGGATAAATTTTATTGAAGCTGAAGTACTCATCTTCAAAAATTATAGAAGGATCATAAATGTATTCAAATTGATATATAAGGAATGCATAACCAATGTTGTAAAAATCATGAACATATTCTGTATCTAAATCTAATTCTAACTCAAGGGACTCTAAATCTAATGTTGATTTAGATTTAGATTTTGATGCTAGATCTGATGTCGGTCCAAGATTAAAACCTAACTCTAACTCTAATTCTTCATCTAATGGGTACTCTATTACAATGATGTCTTATTGAATATTTGGTTTTAGACAAGTAATGGCCTGTAATTGCATAATGGGCTCCATAAAGATTGGTTTGTCAAAGTGAGTCTCCTTTATAATGGGAAAAAGGTCAAGAGACAACTCCTCAAAGATTGGCTTGTTAATATAAGGCTCTTGAAAAATAGGCATATGGTTAAGGTAATGATTTTCCCAAAGGTGGTTATAATCATTAAGAAGTGACTCATCAAAGCTCGTCAGAGTGAGACTCCTCAACAACTAGTATAGGATCAATAGGCAATTTATCATATGTTGACTTATCACAAATGGTTGGTTCAATAGAAACATCTTGAATTGGTTGGTTCTCTTGGCCTTGTTTTTCAATGAGTTAAAAAATATTAGTTTTGAACATAGCTTGGTCTTCAAATTATTGGATTAGTGGAGGTTTGGTTAGGATTAGTACTAAATGAGGAATGGTCTGTGGTTGGATAATGGTAGGGCCTTGGGGAGCATGATTTCTTGCATGGTCCAAAGGATGAAGTCTTGAGATGGTAATGATAGGGCATTGTGGGATTGATTGCTCACATAAGCCAAAGGACTAGGTCCTAAAATGATGAAGGGGTGTTGTGGAGCTTGATTGCTCACACAAACCAAAGGATGAGGTCCTAGTATGATAATGGTATTCCTTAGATATTGTAGATCTTGATAGCTCATATAATCTAAAGGAGGGTTAAGGGTAACTGATGATTGGATAACAAAAGGATGTCCTGAATCTTGATTGCTTTCACAAGAAAAAACATCCAAGTCTTCCTCATAAACCAGATCATTCTAATCTTGAGTTGGATCATAAGCTAATTATTGACTATGTTCCGCATACTGATTATTGAAAAGATGATATGGATCTATATCCCAAACAACATTATCTATAGTTGGGTCTTCAAATTCCTCTTCACAAGCCTCTTCATACCAATCAAGGTCTCGAGTTGGATCATAAGTTTCTTCATGGCTTTGTTCCCATGAATGATTAAAATGAGGCAAATAGAAATCTATCTCACAAACCATATTAGCATCATTGGGGTCTAGAAAAAATCCATAAAAGCCATTTTTTGTGGCCATTATATCATAATTCAAATTTTAAGTGACTCCACCATAAGTGTAGTGAGACATATCTATGTAAATGATGAAAGCTCTAAAAATAAAAAGACCTAGAGTTCTACAAACTTTGAAAAACTATGTCTTAAGGATAAATGGCTCAAACTTGGTATAACTTGGTCAAAGGGGTGGAGATGTATCTCCAATATGGTCTTAAAGTGGAGTTGTATCTCCAAAATGGTTTGTGCTAAGACTTAGCATAAAATAGTCTTACATCAAATGTCTAATGTCAAATTTCATTCACATAAAAGGTCAAGTGTCTAAATAAAAACTAGTATGTCAAAGGTCTCTGTCAAAGTGTTCCAAATAAGGTCTAAACTAGGAAAGGGAAAAGTTGAGTTTCTAGGTTTTTTGTCCAAATGCAGACTCAAAAGCTAAGCTCAAACAAATAGGCATGTGCTAGGACTTTTGGCCAAATGGCATCAAAAGCTAGACTTAAAACAAAGGCTGATGTGATTTGATTTAATATAGTAAGTTTGGTAATAACTTTGACATATACCTAGCACATGGAATCAAATATAAACATGATCAGTTGGCATAAGGAATAATACAAAAAGGCTCTTTGAAGAAAGAATGTGTTTTACCAAATAAAGGCACAAAAAATGATGAGGATAGGTGTTGAACAAATAAACCATCAATAGTTTTCAAATATGGGTAATCAATTAACCAAAGTTATGTAACTCAAAAGAGAAATATCTATGTATCATCCCCATGAATTTAGGCATAAACAAAAATCAATCAATGTTTGGATCCAAACTTAGAAAGGCTAAATGAAAACTCAATGTTAAAAACTAGGATTTGACTAAACAAGCTAGACAAGATTGGACAACATGACAGCACAAGATAAAAGTCCAAATGGTATACACAAAATGGTTTGAAACGAATGGTTTTGATACAATGATAAACAAGTCTTGAAAAAAATTGAGTAACCTAACTGTGTAAGCATGCTCAAATGATGTGGTCAATGTTATGTTTCAAAACACTTAAAGGAAAAATGGTTTGACATGATTTGGGTAGCATAACGCTACCCTTTTTAACTCAAATACATGATTTTGACATGGCCTATGAACAAACAAACAATTTTTATCCTCAAAGCATACCAAGTAAATAATGACCAAAATATACTAAGTATAATCATCTAAATCGTAACAAGGGTATGGCAAAATGGGGTTGACTAAATGAGAAAGATTTTGATCATTCTAGGGGAATCAACTGTACAATGACTTTCATGCCACACAATGCAAAAGAAAAGCATAGATTTTGGATCTGTATCACTCGGCTTGTTGTAAAAATGTCTAGTCCTTTTTACAACCACTACATCCTATTATTTTCTCAGTGTAGTGCGATGTCCAAAGTACCACTATGTCCCATTTACAACTCCAAATGAGTCAAATGAAGTCAATGTTGGGAGGTGAAACCCAAAGTCAAAGCTTCCTTAAAGAACTCATGGGAGGTAATGATGTCCCCCTCGTAAGCCAAGTTTGCATGAAAATAAAGAAAACATAAAATAGAAAGACTTTAGGGTCATTTTCAAGATCACCCAAATTTTGATGAGTTTTTGGGGAGTGCTTTAGATGACATTATTTTTAAGCCTTAGACTAGACTATTTGCAATAGGAATGGCATTTTCGATTCTAAGGGTTCCCTATAGGGGAAAAATGGAAGAGCATACATACAACATTCCTCTTTTTGCCAAATAAAATCCAACTAAATAACTATTTGAAGTAAGAATTGACAAGTGTGTTCAATTTTAAACCCAAATAAAATGTTTGGTGGTGTTAATTTGACCCCATGGTCTTAGTTGCAAACTTTGAAAACATTCACCAAATCATCTAAGTTCTTTATTAAATACCCAAAATAATATTTCTAATTGATTTTTAAGTATGAAAAGGTGATTTAAACATGTTTTGAACAAATATCAAGCTTGGTCCTACAACAAAATTGTTATCATGTCCTTTAGCTTTGAAGCCCTTTTGAGTTTGAAATAATAAACTTTAAAAACTTAGCTCGCAGGTATGTGTTTTTAGAAAAACAAAGTGACCAACATCAGTTATTACCACCAAGGTCAATTGTTCTAGCTAACTGAGATTTAATTAATGTCAGTTCTATTGACTGATGTTGGTTAAGTCAGTAACTGATGTCAGTATTTCCTACTAACGTCAGTTATTGTGTAAAAATTGTGGCACCAAAAAATGGAAAAATAAAGTTAGAAAATCAATTTGTAAGAGTTTTAAAAGCTCAAATAAATATTTTAGAGTTACAAAAGGATCTCCTTTAGGTGTGGGATGAATCTAGTCTCATAGAGGGTGTCATTATGTGAGCTAGAAATTTGTCTCAAGAAAGGATGGTTAATATGGTGTTAGTTCCAAAATGAAAACAAAATGAAATAAACACTCTAATAGCATAACATCTCTAAGCCTAGACACTAGGGAGAGCTTAGTTAACAAAATAAAATTATAAACACAACTAAAATGCAAGCAATGAAAACACAATAATTCCTTCACCTTCATTGGATGCTCCAAATTCCTTTGTAGTGGTGACTTGCTGGGTTTGTGCTCATGAAGTCCTTGGCAATGGAAGCTTGGGTACCTCCATCTCTCCCTAGCACCCTTGGATTTAGCTTGGCTTGTATTGGAATCAATTTGGCATGGTAAAAATAGTTTTAATGGCTCCTTGAATATATTTTTGCATTATAACTTTGTACCAAAATATCTTAGAAATGATGTTGTGAGGCCTCCTATTTATAGATTTTTAGATTTGATTAGAGTCAACCTCAACCATCCATCTCAAGATTGAGATGTGTGGTTTAGGATTTAATTTAATTTTTGGAATTAAGTTCATAATTATCCTCATCATGACATTGGAAGAAGGGTTAATTAAGATGCATGGAGGGCATCATGGAAGGCATTGATGAGGCATGGGAGGCATGAATACTGATACTTTTGGCATTTATGGCCTAGGGATGTCTTCCCAAGAAATGAGGTCACCTGATGATGTAGATATTCCATATTCATTTCCAAAAATAATTTTTCAACAAGTTTTCATGGAATTCTTAATTAGGCCTTGATTTGTGTTAATTATCTCTTAAGCATGATTAAGTACTTTATGCATAAATTACTAAAAGTGATCAAAATGCCTTGTTATTGGTCTTAAATTTGATTGGATTAGAATTAGAAGATGATGTTAGATTCTTTAGAACCGTATTCCCATTTAGGATTTGGACAATAAAAAATAACAAGGGAACATGTATTGTACAAAATATTTGATAGGGAAGAGTAATCCAGAGCACCCAGGTGCAAATTTGGCATTTTGACTTGAAATAATTTTGTCAAAGTTAGCTAGCCCATAAATTGCATTACCCAATTTAGGGATACCTTGGCCAAAATCACCACTTGAATATGTTAGTTTCACATCATTTAGAATGTTTTAGTGTTTTTAAGCCAAATTGTGAGTTTTGGGTGGAAATTAGCCAAAACACTGATTGGAGGTTATCAGTGGCCAAATTTAGGTGTCTACTAAACTAGAAACATAAATGGTCAAGTGATAGCTCTGACTAGAACTAAAAAAATACTAGTTGAGGAAGCTCAAGATGTGAGCAATACTTCCAGTGTTACTAATTCTATGTCAAAGAATGTCAAAGATCAAGTTGTTGTTCTTGTAGCATAAAAGATTCAAAATACATAGACAATGAAAGTTCCCCAAATTCCCCTAACTAGAGAATAACCATTGGCTCAAAAATTGTAGCCAAAGTTTAGTGGAATATCTTTTAGAATTATTGATTAGATGAAGAAATAAAATGTTAGTATTATAATGTGGGATTTACTTTCCATTCTAGGGAAAAAGGACATGCTAATTCAATAACTTTTAGATCTTAAAGATATCTAAGGAACCAGTTAAAAAGCAAAGCACTATCTTGGCCAATTCAAACTAGAAAATCAAGAAACTTGATTAGAAGATACATAACATGACAAAGGTGGATAAAGATAATGTCAAATTGAATAAAACCCCTCCATTTTATCTCTCTTTGATAGTAAGTGAATGTTTAGTCCATAACAATATGGTAGATAATGGAGCTAGTAGCACTGTTGTGCCCAAACAAATTATAGACAAGCTTGGTCTTGTATATGAGACAAATACCAAAGGATTATTTAAATTATATGGATCACCAAAAAATACAATAGGCATAATCAAATTCTTAAAATTGACATTACCTGCTTACCTCAATGTTGTTATTCAACAAGATGTAGTTGTAGTGGACTTGCCTCCTTATTTTTCCATGTGCCTATCAAGATATTTTACTTCAAATATTGGAGGATATTTGTCATAAAATTGGAATTATTTAATTTTCATAACCAAGTATGACACTAAGGTGACAATAAGTACTAAACCTATTGCAATATTTCATTTGGAGCCATATATGGCAAGCATGGTGAAGACTAATTGTGTTATCTCAGACAAGGTGTTGGAAAATAGTGAGGTGGAATTAGAATTATCTCTAAATGGAGTCCAAAATATTTTCCTTAATGAATGGGACTCTGATTTACATGGAAATTATCCCTATAAGTTAATTTTATAAAAATTATTTGGTGACTATTATCTTCAAGAAAATGATGCTCCAATTCCTACATTGATGAAAGATGATCATAGTAAATTTTATCAGTGAATATTCATTAATTCATGAATATTCTAATTTTTGTATTTTGTTTTTGGAAAATTTTTAGGGATGATAGATGGGTTTGGATCACTGAAAATTTATGAATATAAATTATTTTGGGGTCATCTCACCAACTATTTATAACAATACCTTATATTACATTTCAATTCACTACATATTTATGAAAATATAGTATTAAAAAAATCTCAAAACTTAAATATTATTTTATATCTAGATTACTATAAAAAATTACATTGACATAACTTGATGACCTAATTTAATGACCTAACCAAATGACCTAATTCAATGACATAACCGAATGACATGATTGACTAGCAACTTCTGGAGGCCATAAATTTTGCATATAGACTTGAATTGTGATGCTTTTTTTCAAAATTGCATAGCTCTTCAAGAAGAATCCAAATATGAAATAATATTTAGGTTTTTAGAATTTTTTTATTCCTATTTTTATAAATAATATTTGAATCCATTTGGTTTGGCCGTTTGATGTAGCCAAAAGGTAGTAAAAATAAATAATAATGAATCTTATATTTATTTTCACTAATCTATAATATCGATGGATTTACCATCACTCATATAGAATTCACCATGCATTTGAAATAGTTTTTCATGTATTATCCAAATAATTCTAAGAGGGTTTTCTATAAGGGGTCTTAAAATTAACCCTAAAGATGATCAACCTAGTGATGGAATGTGGCAGTTATATTTTGATAGATCCAGCAATAATCATGGCACTAAGGTTGGAATGATGTTAATTTATCCAACCTATCAAAGGTATTTATCTTCTCTCAAGTTTCAATTTGGTTTTTCCAATAATGTTACTAAATAGGAATCACTAGTGCATGGTTTGCAATGGGTAAGAAAGATGAAGGTTAGTTCCTTACAAGTCTTTAGAGATAACAAACTAGTAGTTTGCCAAGTAAGGGGACTCAATATATGAAAGAACCAACTACTTAGGTCATACACGAATAAAGTATGGGACCTAGTTGAATACTTTAAAGCCTTCAATATTCAATCCATATCAAGAAATTAGAATAAGCATGTAAACAAATTGCTTGCTATTGGGTCACAATTCAGTATCCTAGATGACATTAGAAGGGAAAAAGTTCAATCACATATCAAGGTAGTTATGAGACCTCCTATCCTAAAAAACAATGAAAATTGGAAGGTTTTTGAATATGATATTCAAATTGTTATATTATTACAAGAGGAAGCTGAGTTCTCCTCAAGGAACCAAAACAAGCATTTACAATAGTATAATGACTAGATTATGTAGTTGAAGACAAAGAAGTTGCCTAAAGGTCTAGTCACTCTAGAAAATATATTCAACATAGATGATGAATTATGAAAATAAAAATTTTCATTTTCAACAAAATAAGAACACTACACAAATGTAGAGATTGTAACTGGCAAGAGTTTAAAGCTACGTAAACTTTGCACATCTTCAGAGAAAGAAGCTTTTATCAAGTTGTGTTCAACTTTTGTAGATGTCTTTGTATGGAAATACAGTGACCTTAAAGGTTTTGATCTAAGTATATATCAACATACCATTAAGGTAAAATATGATACTAGGCAAATCAAACAAATGCAAAGGCCAATTAATCCAAATCTTGAACCTCTAATGAGAGTTGAGCTGCATAATCTCATTGAGTTAGCCATAATATTTCTAATTAAGCACTCAACTTGGGTGGTAAACCTTATTCCAGTACAAAATAAGAATGGTTAAATAAGGCTATGTGTTGACTTTAATGAATTAAACAAGGTCTCTCTCAAAGACCATTATCCATTGCCATCAATAGAGTATATTTTATAGTTAGTAGCAGGTTAAAAGAGGTTCTCTTTATTGGATGGTAACAGTGGATATAACCAAATCTTGGTCAAAGATGAAGACCAGTACAAAATAGCCTTCACTAAAAAGTGAGAAACATTTGAATATAGAAAGATACCTTTTGGTTTATCTAATACTGGAACAACTTTTCAGAAGGCTATAGACATGGCATTTAGGGCCTCCTCAATAAGTGTATTCTTATTTATCTAGATGACATAACAATATTAACTAATAATAAAAATGAGCATATGATTTATCTTAGATAAGTGTTTGAAAGGTGTAGGGAATATGGAGTGTCTTTGAACCCAAAAAAATGTTTTTTCTTTGTGCACGAAGGTAGGCTTCTTAGACATGTCATTTCAAAAAATGGTACAAGCATAGATCCTAATAGGATAGAATCAATTATTTGACTATCATTACCTAAGCATAATAAAGCCTTACAAATCATTTTAGGTAAGATAAATTTAATAAGAAGATACATTTTAAATTTTACTACTCTAGCTAAGCCACTCACAACCATGTTAAATAAGTGTCATAGTTTTAGTTGGTCTAAAGGAGTGGGAAGCTTTGAAGAAATCAAGAAAGTTATAGTCAATGCTCCTACACTCCTGAACCCTGAATTTATAAAGGATTTATTATTGTATAGCTATACTAACATTAACACAATTTTAGGTATTCTTATGCACTAGAATAAAGAGACTTTAGATCAACCAATATCCTTTTTCAGTCGAGTCTTAGAAGAATATGAAACTAGGTATTATTTTATTGAGAACATGTTCTTTCAGTTATAAGGTCTCTTAAAAGTTAGGTACTTGATATCCAATAATAAGATACATTTGATTTTTGCACATCCAAGTGTCAACTACTTTCTTCTAAATAAAGATATAAATGACAAGAGAGCTTGTTGGATAAACAAGGTTATGGACTATGACATTGAGATCAAAGTCACAAAGCTTGTTAGAGGCAAAGGGCTTTGTGAACATCTAGCCTATGACTTGGAGGAGTCTAATGAATAGGTTATGGTGTTAAATGATGAAGAACTTGAAAATGATCAGATCTCAACTTCCATTTGGTTCTAAGATATGGTAAGATATTTATATGATGGTATTTATCCTCCTCATCTAACTCCTTCAAAGAGGAGATATTTTAGATTGTAGTCAATTATTTTTCTCCTTGTTGATAATGTGTTATTTAAAAAGGATATCAATGGTATACTACTAAGATGCATAGAAATATGTCAAACACAGAGCTTACTCAAGTAGTTCCATGATGGACATGGTGGAGGATATTATTCAACCAATATTACATCCCATAAGATCATGAGAGGTGGGTATTAATAGCCAAGTTTATTCGGTGATTGCCATGCATGGATCAGAAAATACAAATAGTGTGCCATGTTTATTGGAAAAGTGAAACTTGTAGCCTTACCTCTCCAACTAATTTTAGTTAATCCACCCTTTATCCAATGGGTACTAGACTTTATTAGTGTTATCAACCCCCAATCAATCTCAAGACACAAGTGGATCATGATTTCCATAGATTATTTTACCAGATGGACAGATGAAGTAGCATTAAAAGAAGCCAATAAAACTAGAGTTTTGGACTTATATGAAGGTTTACTTACCAGATTTGGGGTCCCTTAAACTATAATTTATTATAATACTATGTCTTTTATAAAATATAAGATTAGCCAATGGATAGTCCAACATAGTATTTTCCTCAATACCTCATCAAACTATTATCCAAAAGGTAAAGGCCATGCTAAGTCTACCAACAAGAATTTGTTGAAGATCATTAGGAGGACTGTAGAAGACAATCAGAGATCATGGCATCTCAAATTGAAGTCAGCTTTGTGGGCTGATAGAATCACCTATAATAGGTCAATTACCAATTCTCCATAAAAGCTAGTATATGGTAAGGAAGCAAGAATGCCCATTTCTCTTAAATTCCCTACTTTGGAATTGATGCATCATCTTGAACTTTTGAATAATGAGCCAATGAAAATAAGATATGCTAAGCTCATGAAGCTAGAGGAGACAAGGTATCATTCAATGTTGGCCATAGAGGCCCATCAAGCAATGATAGAGAGATCTTTTGACAAAGGAGATTATTAAAAAGTTTTCCAAGAGGGATATTTGGTCCTCAAGTGGGATAAGGGTAGAGCTAAGCAAGGAAAGCACACAAAATTTGATTCTCTCTAAAGTGGACTATATACAATCTCTAGCTTTAAATCTTACAATGCTTTCCAACTTACAAGGATGAATGGTGAAAAACTTCCTATCCCAATCAATGGGATACATCTAGAACATTGATACTAAAGAAATCTAAGTCCCTTGTACATAGTTAATGGTTCTTATTTTTCTCTAAGTATTTTCTAACACATTAGTTTTATTTTTTTGTCCCAAATAGGTGATTCTATTTGCACAATTATTCAATAATTTAATTACCTTTACTTTTTTAGGTTACTTTCCCTCCTTTTTTTGTTTTATTTCCCTATTTGTTGGAATTTTTATATTTTTGAAAGTCAAAAGACTATCTTGTAGTCATGTAAATGGTCAATACATTATCTATTATGAGTCAAAGTCATGTATATGGTCCAAGTTCTCAATCATAGAAGGCATGATACCCAACCTAATTGCCAAATATGTTGACCAAATTTGGTCTACATACCAAAAATATACATGGTCTAATGACTCATTGTGAGCAATTTTTTGAATGGAATAAGTAGACCCAAATGAGATCTTGCAAAATGCAAAGCTTTTTAAACACTTTGAGTTCACTTAAAGTGTAAGTTGTTAATGTCACAAGGAATAGGTCTAGAGTTATAGATCCCCATGAGGTATCAAAAGTGATTGAAATAGATATTGAAGTGCATGGAATTCATTTGGTCCTTCATTATATTCATCTTGACATTTGAGTCCAGTGGCAAAAAATACAATTAGGTAGTTTGTTGAAGCCAGATCTTGCACGTGTGGATGAATAAAGAGAAATGGTCATATGGGTTTATTCAATTTTATGCCAAGATGATATGCACCAAATCTTAGGTCCTCTATCCAAGTGAATCCAAAGTTATAGAGTTCCAAAATTTCCCTCTCAACTAAAATCCACATGTTTTTCCATACTTAGCCATTTTCATAAGAGTTTAAACAGAGGCAAGTGGGCCCTTTTTTTGGCATTGAATCTCATACATGTGATAGTTTATGGGAAAATTGGTCATATGGGTTTGATCATTTTGGTACCAAGTTTCTATGTGCTAATTTTTAGGTCCTCTATCGAAATGCAAAATAAGATATACATATGCAAAGTTGGGCTCCTAGGCATTTTTGCTAAAGTCTCCCATACTTAGCCATTTGAGCTCAACTGTCACCAGGACATCACAGAGAAGCAAGTGGACCAGAGAAATTGTGAATTTAATATCTTTACTAAAAATACTCTTGCAACTAGTGGAATAAGTGAAAATGTAGTTCTACATGCTAGGATCATCCTCATAAGTTTTTAGGCTTATATGAGATTTTTAGGTCAAGTTAGAAGCTTCTAAAGTTGGACAAAAATCATGATATTTTTTCACAGACATCAATTTTTAAATAGATCAAAATAAATACATGTGATTTTAAATTTGATGATCATATGAATATCAATTATGGTCATGTGAACATCAATTAATGAGAGCAAGGATATCAATTTTAAATTCATGAAGTAATAATTAGCTTTTAAACAGTGGGTCCTAGTAGATCAATGATTGGAATTTTATTAGGAATTGAGATCTAATGATGAGAAGAATTAAAAGGGTTAATGAATATCAAGAGTAAATGCATGGATGACAAGTATCATAAGCACATTTAATTAGTAGAAGATCAAAAGTTCATGGGCATCCATGGATAAATAGATTAACATAGCAAGGTAGAGTCAATAAGTCAACATATCTATGGAACTAATGATCATAAATATAGTTGGGCATGATGTAGATAGTTTGAGTTGGCTATCTATAGCCAATAAGCAAAAGTGAACTTAGGACATTTTAGACAAAACTCAAAAAAGTTATTTTAGAACCCAGGCAAAGTAATGATAAAGAGTCGAGCTCGAAGGTGAACTATAGTTAAACTAGGGCCATAGTTTGTAGACCAAGCATCACCTTTAAAATCTTCATGTAGGTAAAATATATATTTTGGATCTAATACAAAGGATGAAGATAAACTAATAACTATGAAGTAGGTAATTTACAGACTTTCATAGATATTGTGACTATGTGAAAACCAATAATCTAAGATTAGTTTTCACCTATAGTGGACCTATGTCTTGCCTCATCATGGATCATTTTTAATAATGCAAGAATAGAGGGCCACCTAATGCAGATGTGGCATTTTTTAACTAGTCTCAAAAGATGATCCTCATCAATAGATCAAATAAATAATGACATGGTTCTAAGAAAAGATCTGGTAGTTGGATAAGGGTAATGGATATTTAATTCTCTTAAAGAGTTGGTTTGTTATTGATAAGATCATAAGTCATCATCCTTGAGAATGATAATCCATCAAAAGTGGTTGGGCCTTTCCCAATTCACAAATCTTTCTCTCTCTTTCTATTTACTATAAGTACATAATTCTAAGCCTTAAAATTGATCCTTTGATCCCTCTTTTGGTATGACTAGACTCTGTTAAACTTTGTACTATGACATTATTTTGATCCAATAAAGACTGAATTCCATCTTTTTCTAAGCTAGATTGAAGTATGTTCTATAAATTCATGCACTACTATTAATTTAATGTATGTTCATTGCTTATGTCTGAGTTTCTCACCTTCAGGAAGTGCTTAATAGTTCTCACAAGTCATTACAAGTGCAATCTATAGTTTATTGTCTAGTTTAAAAGTGGATGTATGCCCTCTCTAGCTAATTAGGTAATTTATTAATGCTTTGTTCTAAAATATTTATGCGATATTGATGTTCTTTGGTCTCAAAAATGTCTCATAGTGTGTTTTGTGTGATTTGGTGTGATAAAATAATTGATGCATCACTAATTTTTACCTGATTTTATAAGTTTTATCAGATCTCTCTCCCTTTTCCAATCAAGTGCTAGTTTAGGTTTAGTGTAGGTGATAGATCTATAAGGAAGTTAGCCTTCTCCAAAGGTCTGATCAATTATTAAGATAATCATGACCTAGGATTAGTCCCATGTTAGACTATATTCAAGTAGGAATATCTAAAAAAACCCCTTTTTAGCTATGTTGAAAATCTAGAACCCCAATAGGAACTAGTTCCTAGGCTTAAAGACAAGAATGACATTGGCATAAAATGGGTGTCTAAAAACAAGTTGAATGAAGATGGAGAAGTCACTAGGAACAAGATTAGATAGGTATGAAATGGATATGCAAAATTTTATGGGTAAATATTGAGGAGAACTTTGCACCAGTAGTAAGGTTGGAGGCCATCATATTATTCCTAGAATATGTAGGATTCAAAAGGTTTAAGGTATACCAAATGGATTTCAAATCTGCCTTTTTGAATGGGAATTTGGAAGAGGAAGTGTACATTAAGAAACTTGAGGGGTTCTCATCATCAAATGACAAAGACTATGTTTGTAGATTGAAAAATGATCTCTATGGTCTAAATCAAGCTCCTAGATCTTGGTATGCTAGGTCGGATAAGTATTTGTTGGATCAAGGAATCAAAAGAGGAGTTTCAGACAATAATTTATACATCAAAATAAAATATGACCATCAATTGATAGTAGTTGAGTATGTGGATGAAATCATCTTTGGTGGAAATAATGAGAACATGATCAAGGCCTTTACAAAGGTGATGAAGAAATATTTTGAGATGTCCCTACTAGGATAACTATCATTATTTCTTGTGTTGTAAATCACTCAATCTAAAAAATGTATATTCATCTCATAAGCCAAGTACATAAGAGAGATGTTGAAAAAGTTTGAGATGGAATATTTCAAGGCAATTAGTATACCCATTATCACATGGTATAAGTTGAGAAAGGAATATGAGTCTTCAAAGGTCAACTAGACCTCATACAGGGCAATTATTGGAAGTTTTTAATACACCACTACCTATGGACTTGACATCATGTAAGCAAGTAGGTCTTGTGGGAAGGTTTCAAGTAGATCCAAAGGAGAATCATCTACAAGTAGTCAAAAGGATACTTAGGTATATCAAGGATACTATGGAGTATGGGTTATGGTATCCAAGAAGAGAGTTTAATTATGATGTCTTATATAGATACATATTGGTTAGGAAGTCTAGATGATAGGAAGAGTACTAACAGAGGATCTTTTTTATTGGGTGGGTGCCTAGTTTCATGGATAAGTAAGAAGTAACCATTTATTAGCATTATCCACTTGTGAGGTTCAATACATTGGAGTAGCTTCATGTTGCACTCAAGTCTTATGGATGAAATAGAGCCTAAAAGACTATAAAGTGGAGTATGATGGTCTTAACCCTATCTATTATGATAATACAAGTGTTATAAGCATCTTAAAGAACCTTATTATGCAATCAAGTTCCAAGAACATTCTCACCAGGTATCATTTTATTAGAGATTAGGTAAGTGAACAAAGTGGAAGACTTGAATATGTTTCTACATAGGATCAAATTATAGACATTTTTAATAAACCACTTTCAAAGGTAACATTTGAACACCTAAGATAGGAATTGGGTGTAACTATTTCCCCTAGCAATCATAGAGGAAACAAAGTACTTAGGGGAAATAATCATGATCATTAGATAAAATAATATGTGAGTTTTTCCAAGAGGTTATGCATGGAGATATGTGGATCATGTTTTTATTATGTCTCATAAACTCATAGTTATCTGTGTTGAGTATTTTGGTTATAAGGAGTGTGATCCAAGGAGTTACAACTATCACTTTGTCATTTATGTCAAAGGGGAGAAAGACCATGATGGGGAGACAAAAATGATCATTTTTTAGTGTATTTTTCCATCAATGACAAAAAGGGATATTGTTGAGTGTTTCTCCTATTGTTGAGGTTTGGCATTGATGTTGTCATTGATGTCAAAGGTTCTTGAGAAAGGTCTTCATGAGGTCATTGAAGAATGTAGTTATGAGAGAGAATATTGATTAGTGATGCATTGATTATGATAATGTCATATATGTTTGTTATATTTTATTATGATTACATGAGTGATGTGAAGGTCAACATGAAAGGTCCTTTTTGTCAAAGTTGTCAACTAATTTAACCTTGTAAGTGATCTGAGAAGGCATGTACATAAGATGCCTAGTCTTGTGCATAAATGGTAATGATGGATTGGTGAGATGAATGCACACAAGAATTAAAGTTTTTATGAGGTTGATCTATCATGTATATGAGACATTAGAGTAATCATGTGAGTCTCAAGGTGAACCTATAGGGGTAGGACCTACAGACTTAGTTTGCACCTAGACCACTTCTAGACCCTGTTTGGCCTAATGAACATCATGATCTATTGTCAAGACATATGAAATATGTATGGTAGTGGTTGATCATGGTGAGAGGTTATATGGAATGTAAATGAGGTTTTTAGATCTTAGAAAATGGTTAAAAGTGTTTCTCTATATTTTCACTAATTACATTTAGATAAGGAAGAAACTAAGGTTAAGAGTTATGGGTTTGACATTACCTAGATTTAGTGCACACTGTATCTAGGATTTGTGGGAGCTCCTCTTTGGCTATGGAGCAAACACCTGCAGTAAGAAAGAAACTTAAACAAGAAAAAAATGTTAGAAGAGGATATGGTGGACTACCTATCTATGCGCTCAGTCCCAGATGCGTGAAGCTCTATAAGGGATGACAGTCCACTGTTTAAAGATAAAAGAGTTGTACAAGAAGAAATGATAAATGACTAAGAAAGAGAAAAATAGATATAACGTACCTATTCCCTATAGTCTGTGTGTCACAATTGCTGATGTTGGTAGGTTTATCAAGGTCGGTCTGGTAAATGGTGCTGACGTCAGCTGAGTTGCTAATGTCGGTAGGGGTTGTTGGCCTTAGATGGCTTATAGAGTATTTTTGTGGTACACAGGGGGTTTCCAAAAGTTTAGAGGTTGGTGCAAGGTTGTGAGAAGGTGAATGAGATTTGAGGAAGGTTATAGGTGGAGGATTGGTGTGAGAAGGGGGTGAGAATAAGAGGAAGGCCTTTCTGCCCCTCCACGGAAGAAATCGGGCCTCTTGACAGTATTTAGAAATATCAAATGGAAACTAATTAACAATGTATTCTAAAATACTAAAATGAGAACCAGAATACTTAGCTCTATTAGGTGAAGAACCAGAGGTGTCAGAATGCTTATTCCCATTGTGGCTGATGTTGAAGTCCTCATATAATGTTTCAATCTAGTCTCTTGAATGACTTGTGCAAAGCTTCAGTAACCAGGAGAATGATAGTCGAGTTCTGATGCTTAAGGTCTCAGAGTGTGCACATCACTGTGTAAGAAGGTAGGGCTAGCTCTATGTTTAGATCTTGGCTTATGTAATCGATGTCGGTGATCTCATCGACATCAGCTGCAGGTTGACCAACGTCGGTAGAGATAGAATAGGTAAAAGGGATATTTTTAGCTCTTTACCCATTTCTCCACCCACCAAGTGCCTTTTACATTGGAGAACAGTCAAAACATGGGCTTATGAGGCATGAGAGTTGGTTAGGGAGTGAGAATAGGTCATGGGTAGTTAGGATTTGGAAGGCCTAGTCTCAGGGTGACTCATAGGCAAGGAAATGGTCTTAGGGTGAGGTGTCTAGGTGAGGTGTCCAAGGTGAAAGGGGTTCAAGTGTGGGTGAGGAGTGTTAAAATTTAGAAGGAGACCAAGGGGGGTTGACACAATATTGGTGTCTACATTTGCCCCTTTTTGTCTTATGGTTTGTTCTGATGAACTACAAGACAAAAATAGATGTAGGTTACCCCAAGTATGGGGTGAGGTATTCCCCCTCAAAGCAAGAATCAAGAGAGGGTAATCTAAAATTGGGTGCCAATTTGATAGGCAATGGATGTGCAGGATGAGGTTGGAGTGTGAACACTAGAATAGTTGAGATTGTGCATATACCACTTCACTTGATAGGCAGGTGAAATTGTCACAGGCAAGGTCGAGGAGGACTAAAATCAAAGTAATTGGTCCCCAACTTATTAGTGGTAGCAGATTGGGTTAAACAATCAAAGATATAGCTCCAATGGTCGAGAAGGACTAAAAATCAAAGTAAGCAATCCCCAACTTATTAGTGGTAGTTGACTAGGTTAGATCATCAAAGCTATAGCTCTAATGGGCATCGTGTTCCAAGTATCGAGGCTAGGAAGTGCTCTTGGAAAACATGAAAATGTCACAGATATTGGGGATCAACTGGGTCACGATCCGATAATAGGTGTGAGGGGTGCATACAATTTGCTAACTATTTGTGAGGTAGCATATGCAATCAAAACAACCAAGGCAAAGTTGTCTCAAAAGTGGTCGTGGTTTGAGGAGATAGTTGCAATCTCTGAAGTCATTTATCGAGTCAGGTTTGAGATATAAGTGATCTTGAGTATTGTTTGTTGTGGTTAGGGAGAGGTATATGATCTCCAATGTGCCCCATTAGAAGTCTAAGGTGACTTCTATAGTGTCTGAGCTGGTTGTTTGGTCATGATTTTAGGTAGGTTTAGAAAAGACCTATGTGTTTAGGTTGTCGATGTTAGTTAGGAAACCAATGTTAGTGGCCTAAAAAATATGACAAAAGTGGATTGGCAGCCCAAAAAAAGTCATTTGTGACTTTTGAAGGATTAAAAAAGAGATCTCTGAGTGTTGGAGTGATAAAGACCTCTATTTGTTCGTGTCAGTAGTGCTAGGTGTCAGGTTATGAGTGGTGAGTAGTGTGGGGAAGTTTTGGAGTGTTGGTAAATGTTTAGGAGCATTGTGGGCCACCGGTGATTGGTTTGAGGAGACAAGGTAGATAGAGATGGAAGATGTTATAGGAGGCCCTGTAGGAGGACCACCACCACTAGCACTCATTATACCACCTCGGTGGTGACGACGAGATGAGGTAGGATGTGTTTGTTGAATTTTTGATTGGTTTTTAAATTTGATGTTATTTTTGTTATTTGTTGAGTTTTTAGTGATAGACTGGGGGGAGGGGTATCAGAAGGGTGGGTAGGTTAGGTAGGGTATTTTAGGTAAGTTTTTAGGGGTAAAATGGGGAAGCCCTAATTTTTAGGGCTCACCCCATTCAGCCCTAGGGCCAAACCAATCACTGACATCAGTGGTGCTACCATTGTCAGCTGACAAAATGACTGATGTCAGTCAATAAGACTGACATCAGTTGCTTTTAGCTACCAATGTCGACAAGTTAGATGTCAATGTTGGTTATGTTAAAGCCATTGTCAGCACCCTAAATGATGTTGATTGACTATTGAAGGTTGTTTAGGCCTTGGAAAGATTGAAAATGATAATTTGAAGGAATGAAGTCATGCTGATGCACTCTTGGGTGTGGTAGTTTAGGATAGGTGATGAGCCTAAGGTTCAGGGTAGGTAGTGAGCCTAGGGTTTAGATAGTTGGTCCATTAGGTAGATGAATGAATGAATAGCTGAGCTAACCTTAGAAGACCCCATGTCAACTGAGTGCTGCCTATATAGCCCCTATTTTAAGGGCCTCAGGCCAATGTATTTCTCCTAGATAGGAAAGAAGAGTTAAAGATGTTAGTTGTTTGCATAACATTTACTAACATTGTTTCATGTGTGCTGGTTGGATGCAGCCTAGGTAGACATTGACACTATGAGATCATCTCCTGACATTGCTGATGTGGATGTGTTGAGACATCACAGGGGAGGAGTGGGAACATATGGCCATTGTAGGGCTCGGTGGGTTACAACGATATTGTTAAGTTGCCAAAGATGTCAGTTTGATGGTGGCATTGATCGAGCGGTGGGATCATACCACCAACACCTTTCACCTACCGACTGAAGAGTTGATTGTGATAGTAGAGGATGTGTATCAAATTTTGTAGTTGTCGATACATGGGGCAGACTTATATGCATGCTCATGAGAGGAGCATGACATTCATATGGTTACGCTATTTGGGGAGCATGCTGTTGAGGTGACCTACCATTCAGTGAGTTTTGTTTATGAGTCAATTTATGCTATTGATGAGGATGAGCATCAACTAGCCATCTTGATGATGATCGACATCACTGTATATGCCCTTCTAGATGTAGAGGGATGGAGATTCCCAATTGTGATGACCAGGGTTTTGATAGACATGTTAGTGGAGCAGACAGTTTTTACATGGGCTCTAGTATTTTTAATGCAGTTATACAAGGAGCTATGGGGGATTAGCCAGTGGTAGTGGTACAGCTTATGTGTGGGCCACCTCCTACACTATTGGGCTTACAAGCATATCATAGTTACACAACCTTTTGGCCTCCCAGTAGCAATCCAGACTGGCTTCAGAGTTGGTTTCAGATGATGGCAAGAGGTCATGGCACAGACATGTTTGGATGCCATCATTTGAGATATTGATTATTATAGGGGGGTATTAGATGCCTTGATCCCAATAGATATCATTTGGAGGTCGTATTTGTTATATCTGGCATTTAGAGATCAGGCAGAGCAACTAGTGGGGGTCTAGAGCCTGCGATGGGTGAGGGGTAGGTGAGCCGGTGAGCTCGAGAGAGTTCTTGCTGAGAGAGTGTGGCACTAGTACAGGATTTTATAAGATGTGCCACCTACTTTACCATAGTATAGATGGGATGATATTGAGACACCCTTCCCACTACCAATGGAGATAGAATGACTGGATTTTGAGGAGATACCCACAAGTCTAGGTGTGGTAGATCTGGGATGTACGATGGCTTACTCAGTTTGGTGGGTAGGTCAGTATGTTGGGATTCAGAAGGGACCACCTCTTGATCTGCAGGCAATTAGTAGAGAGATGCTGCCATCTAGGAGAGAGATGTAGCATGGGCATAGGTGGCAGTGCTTTAGGGACATGTGATAGTTTTGATAGAATAGGTTAATACATTGCAAGGGCAATTGGCCGCAACCCAGACATAGGTATTGGTAGGGCATGATTTTGGAGGGCAGGGCCCTATTTAACCACCACCACAATAACCAGTGTAGCAGCCAATTTAGCCACCACCACAATAGGTAGTGGAGCAACCACCTCAGCCACAACCACATAGTTCTTTATAGGGCATGGCATCGAGATTAATGGGTCCACCGCAGACTGTACCTATATCTAGGTACAATACTACATTAGACAAGATTGTGTATTATGAGGGTGCCATCAGGGAATTTCCATAGATCTAGTGGTATTCTAAGATGCTAGCTCAGTTTTGATCTGTGTCACATGCCACTGCCTCCAATTCCTAGAGATGGCAATGGTCAGAGGGTGGAGATGATTCAGCATCTTCACGACCATGACCACCACCATAGCCTTGAGGTCTTTGTAGTTAGTTGAGTTGTATGTTTATATCGGCCTACGTGCCATTGATGCGAGATGTACATACATTTTGAGAGAGGCACATATATATTGTACTATGTCAGATATTTTTGATGTATACCTTCATTTGATAGTTATATATAGATGAGATGTTTTGAGAGATTGACATGTTATGGATGTGATTGTGTGTTAGTTGTTTTGGTTATGTTAGTGTTTTTAGCATTTTACATATGTTTGATGGTACATGCTTGAAATGATGAATGTATGATGATGTTATATCCTTTTCCATATTGTGTGATGGTGTATGTTGTAACATAGGTTATGTGGTTTTTCATCCCTAGAAATTTTCCATTTTGGTGATGGTGTATGCTAAAAATGAAATGAGTTTATTTATGCTTCAGCAGGTTTCCATATTGGTGATGGTATATGCTTGACATAAATTGTGTTTGGTTGATAGTTTCCATGTGTATTGTTTTCCATAGAAACTAATGTGAATGGGCTATGATAATTTATATAACACAAATTGGTATTTGCATTAAATAAATCATGATGTTATGTTAGTGGTTTAGAAAATGTTTTGTTGTATTTTATTAGAAACATGTGATGTTTTAGATTAAGGTAAAAATAGGTTTTGAAGGGGCCCCGAAACCGTTTAACAGGAACAAAAAGGTTAAAGCATTACCATGCTCCAGAAAAAGACATCCTTAAACCTACTAAAAAGTAGCAACAAAAATAGGTTATACAAAGATAACCTCATAAAACCATTAAACAAACAACCCCCTAATATCCCGTAAGATTCTCTAGTTATCTATTTTAGGGGTAAAATCCAGAATAATTGCCTGTCTGCCATTAGCAATATTCTGCAAACTTTCTAGCTCTCTAGTTTTCCTTATGGGTCTTCTTCTGGGTTTTTCAGGAGAGCCAATATCCAGTTTCATCTTACGATGTTGTTCATCTCTTTTTCTGAGTGTATCCCTAGCAATAACAAGCAGTTTCGCCTTAGTTTTTTGGTCTTTTTTACTACTTATTGTTTCTACTCCCTTGGTATTTGTGTTTTTTCCACCCCTTTTTCTTTGGTTCTCCTGAAGCTCCTTCAAAGGGATAACAATATCAGCCTCCCTAGACTGAGAAAGGAGAACATCTCCCTCTTCTGAATTGTTTACATCTTCAGCGAAGATTTCTCCTTCTTCTAATACACTTTTGTCATCAGCATCTCCCTTTTGCTCTTCTATCCTTTGTTTGTAAATGATTTGTCTTGATAAATCCATCAATTCTTCTATTCTTTGTTTAGGATTTTTGATATCTGTTTGCTGTCCTTCTCCTTCTATTTCTGAATTTTCATTCTCAACAGAAAACTCCTTATATGCCTCAGTTTGTGGATCTTGGGGTTCTTCACAAGAAGGCTCTAAATCCGCCTCTTCATCTAAATCTTTAGGATCTACACTATTCTTTTGTTCTTGTCTATGATCTGCCTTTAGTTTCCATTCTTCCTTATGCTAAATTTTTCTCCCTTCCAATACACCTCTCTGAAGATTTTTGATTTTAAACGGACATTTTTTAATGAAGTGCCCCTGTTTCTTACAAGCATAGCATGAATTAGGCAAATCTTCAAAGAGAATCCCTTGAGTTTTTTTGCCCAGCTTGGATATTATATCCACTTTTTATGGGATGTGATTCAAATCTGCCACTTTGACATAAAGTCTGGCACTTAGAAGTTTGGATCTGGAAGCCGTAGCTTTATCCACTACCACAAGTTCACCAAAAGAACTGGCTATACCTTTAAAGATTTCCTCATGCCAAAACTCTAAAGGGAGTCCAGGAAGTCTAACCCAAATGGGAGTGGTTAAGAAAAAAGAATCTGATAGGTCCATATTGGGCTCCCATTTTTTGATTGTCAAAGAACATTTACCGAAAGACCACAGTCCTCCACCTAGAACCATATTCATGTCTTCCTTACAATTGAAAATAAATGAGAAAAATCCATTCGTCATTGGTGCCATTTCTATTTCTCCTCTAATTACCCATTTCCTTTTAACCATTTTTTTAAGAGTTTCCAGATCTGGTCTAGCTCCTAAAAATTTATCCACTAGGGTGAAATCCATGGAAGACATAGAGAAATCTATTAAAGGGTCTGGAGTGAAAACTTGAAACTCACCTTTCTCCCAGTAAGATTTTGCAGTCACCGGTGGGAAGATAGATTTTCCATTGGGTTTCTTGCCAAATAGAGATGACCACTTCTTTTGCTCTGCATTCTCTGCCTTCAGCTCTTCTGAAGAATTTTCCTTATTAGACTGAAAATTATCTTTCTCCTTTTCATGCTCTTGCCCCAACCCAACAGGAGTAGAATCCAGATGGGAGACACAGATCCCACTAAAAGGATTAGCAGCACTCAATAGTTTTCCATTATTTCCAATAGCGGCACATTCTGCCCCCAAAATTTTTTTTGCACCTCCTGTTGTCCCTCCAGGATCTATACATGCTGCCTGGTTCTCCACAAGCAACTTTTCTCTTACCTTCAACCCTGTGCTCTCCACCTTTGATCGGGCGCCTTCAGTCTTCCACCCAGAAAATTCAAATTCTGGGCACACTTCCTGCGTGCCCAGCGCATCCCACCTATACATGTTTCTTAAGTATACTTCCTGTGTCCTTTATGTGATGTTATTTATGATAAAATTGAGTTGAATGTTAGGTTCATAACTTTACAGTGAAAATTATGAGATGACAATATGCGAGCTATAATTTTAAGACACTGTGTCCTAAAAGATAAACTGACATGTGACGAAGGTGTGTAAGAAGTGAAAGGTGCATTGCTCTTTCATTGACAAGGACCATAATTATAACATAGATAGGATTTTTGCAAACAAAATCCCTGTTCATGCATTACATCATTGACCATTGGTTTGTGTTAGAGAATTACCCTAATCACTTGACGTTAAGTGAGCTCAAAGTCCCTTGAGTATGTTGGGGTAATAGGTGTGATTATGTGATATGTGAGGATAGCGTAGCCCTTTTTAGCAGGGATAACTTTGCCCCTTTTATAGGTGACCTTGAGAATGACTATAGGCAAGTCCATGACTTAATAGTTTTTCAGTCGGTTTTTTTTGGTAGACTGATCAATGTAGGAAGTCTACTTGGGGATGTTGTTTTGTTTCATGGTCATGTGAAGTTGATCGATATGGGAAGCTTCTAAGAGGGTGCTATTTTTGTAGCAAAATTTGGGCATAGCCATCCTTCGAGGGAGTGGTCTATATTTTGCTTTGTATGTTTTGATTTCTTTGAATAACTATCCATGAAGGGAGCAGTCTATTAATTACAACAATAATGTAGCTATCCTTAGAGGGAACAGTATACATTTATAGTTTATGACCTTTTAAAATTTTGTTAGGCATCCCAGTTTTATGTTTTTTTATTGTTAACTAAACTTTTAGTCATGGACTAGACTATAGAGGTTTAGGGGTTTCCCTTTTATTAAGACAAAGCATTAATGCTTAAAAAAAAGGGTTAACTAATTTTTGTAGGGAAAAAGGGTTGAAAGAAATAGGAATGAGGATGATGGGGGTTGCTCAAGGGATGAGCTCAAGGTAAAAATCAAGTGAATGATTACTTGATTAATAGTAGAATGGTAACAGATGTAAGGCATTAAGGGGCTTAGGTTCTGGCTGGCCTTTGAGAGAAGACAGATGATAAGTGCCTGATCCATACTTGTGTGTTATTATATAAGGTTTGAGCCAATTAGGAGCAAACTTGCCTCATTTGATTCTTTCCATATTGGTCATGTGTTGGTTTTATTTAAGGATGATATCTCCAATTTTGAAATCTCGCACTTTCAAATTTTTGTTGTAGGCACGCTTGATGCAATCTTGGTAGATATGAAGATGATTAAGAGTGGAAAGATGACGTTCATCAAGTAACTCAAGTTGTGTTAATTGATCTTAATGAAAGTCATCATTAGAGAGTATGTCATGCAAGGAGATCAACAAGTTGGTCAATGCTTGGCAAAAGAAAGTCATCCTTTGGACAAACTAGGGTGAGGTTGCGATAGTCAGTCAAAAATCGAATTCCCCCTGTTGCTTTTATGATAGGGACAATTTTTGACACCCATTATGGATAATCAATGGGTTGGATAAATGAGATGGAGAGAAGATGTTGAAGCTCCTCTTTGATAAGGAGTGTGATGCAAGGATGCATCCTACGAAGCTTTTGCTTGACAAGCTTAGTTTTAGAGGGCGTGATCCTAATCTTCCAAGTTGTAGTCTAGAATCTCAAAATCATTGAAGGTGACAGAGGCAACAGTGGGTAATGATTTGACTAAAGTAGCCAGTGGTTGGGGGTCTTCAGGTTGGACCTCCACTACCTATAAAGCTTTGATCAAGGCTTGGCGATGTTGTAGAGAGTTTTGTATTAGGTCATACAAAGACATCTTCATAGGGGTTTGGTGAAGTTATTTCACCATGGAGTCGCGAATTGCCTCGAAGATGTTGGTTGAGATGTGCCCAAGATAGAAATCTTGGGCTTTGGTGGTGGAGAGGGCTTGGCAAATGGAGATGTCAAAGGGGTAGAAACCTACTCTTTTCCTTTATCCTTTAGGGTTTGGGACCTAGTGGCCACATTAATAGTGTTGATTTTGAATAAAGGGGCAGAAGGTGGTAGAGGGACCATAATCTCACATTGGGATCCTAATTCAAGTGAGGAGGTTTGGGAGGCATGGGATGGTGTCAGTAGTTTGTCAAAAAGGTGGTCAAGAAAATTCTCAATGACAAGGGTGTCCTTTTATAGGTGTTGGTGAATGATAATTATAAGAGCATTGCAACTCTCAGTATTATGCCCAAGTGTGTGATGATATAAGCAGATTTGAGTGTCGTCAAACCAAGATGGTTTTGATTCGAGAGGTTGGTATGGCTTAATGGGTAGGAGAATGATGCTAGAAGACTACAATAATAGGTGTAATAGTGAAGCATAGGAACCCACTAATGGGTCTGTGCTCATTGTTGTAGTAGGGGTTGACAACTTCTATTTAGGAGTTGTAGGGAGAGTTTTTTGTACCACCTTTTTGGTTGGTGGTGTGATCACATGCATAGATGGCACTTTCTTGATGAGAGGTGTCAAATTTCTTCAAGGAAATGTTTTTTTGATGGGTAGAGGGAGTAATGGAGGTAGTTTGCCTTTGTGAGGTGTTGGAATGGGGAGCACTCCTATTAAAGTGGAAGGATGTAGACCCAAGATAGAGGGCAATGGTGAAGGTAGGGGAGGAGTAGACTAACATGGTTTATCATTCTCCTTTAGTTTAGTGTGAGGACCACTACTGTGTAGGGTGAGGTTCAAATCTAACTTCACTTGTGGGTGAGTTAGGTTTGATACAGGGTGAACACCGAGAGATCTAATCTATTTTAGCATGGTGGATGCCTACAAGAGTTTGGATTCAGAAGTGGAAGATTGAGCTTTTGATGATTTAGAAGTGGAAACCTGATCCTCATTAGAGACTTTGGGGTAAACCATCACATATGGGTTGGCAGTATAAGGCAAAGTGAGATGTGTAGGATAAGGAGCTTTATGTCACTCCCATAATGCCTCATACTCTAGGTTCATAGGATGGAGGAATCCTAAGTTTTTTGCCAATCGAGAGAAGGGTTTAGATGAGATTGTGTGAGGCCTTATAGTCGATCCTTTAGAGGATTTGGGTGATTGTGAGAGTGGAAACATGTTGGATGCAACAATCACGGGCCAAAGATGAGAGAGAACCATCACTGGATCTTCCTCAGCTGAAGTAGGCGAGATGGTGAGTTCTTCTCTTGATGGAGAAGGGATTGGAGATTTTGGCTCTTCAAGTAGATAGAGTGCAAGGATGATCATGCCTTCCACATGTGGTCTGGGAGCATGGAAAGTATGATCCTCTAGTGGTGATAAGAAGGATAAGGGTGGGGCCACCGATGTTGGTGCCATCAAAGCATCCTCCAATATGGGAGAGGTCAAAGTAGACTCTCCTATGTGTGAAAGTGGGGTGGATGGAGGACTATCCTCCATCGGTGGAATAAAAATAGGAGAGGAAGGCTCCTTTAAAGGACAAAGTAGAGGGATGATGGCCCCTTCTACATGAGGGCATGGGGTATGAATGGTAAATTCTTCCAATGGTAGAAGAAGAGGGAAGGTGGGGGCAAGAGGGATAAGTAATACGGGATCCTCATGAGGTAGAAGAATGGGTAGAGGAGGTGCTTGATGTTGTGGGGACAATACAGGTGAAATGGGTTCATCCATGCGAGGAAGAGGGCAAGGCAAAGGGAGCTCTTTGTTGCGTGGGGTTGGTATGGGTAAAATAGGCTCTTCTTCTCATGGTAGAGAAATGGGTTGACTAACCTCTTCAGATTGTGGGAGAGGTTGGGTAGGAATGAAAGGAAAGACCATGTCAATCGTGCGTATGTTGCATTCTTGAGGGTCATCGGCCATGGTCTGAATATTGTTTTGACTTGGGGGATGGTTAGGAAGTGGTTGCCTAAAGACATCCATGTTTTGGTTGGTTGAAGTATTAGGGTTATCCAAAACAAGGTCCCCTTTGTCTAACATGTCTTGAACAATGTTTTTTAGGGTCTTGCAATTATCCGTGTCATGACCCTTGACATGATGATAGTTATAAAAGTCCTTTTCCCTATACCATGTAGGGATGGCTCATGAGGGGTCAAATTGGATAGGTGGCCAGATTTAAGGGAGGTTGAGGACTCCCTGCTTCACTAATTTAGCTGATATGGAAGCATATGATTCTCCTATTGGAGTGTATCATCACTCTTCATATCATTATTGGAATTGTCTAGTGATGTTTTGCGAAGTGGGGGGCTCAAATTGGTTGGTTGTGGTAGAAGATGGTGACCTAAGGACCATAGCGTCCACCAATCCCTTGGACTTGGAGTGGGAAGAAGAAGGTTTGGAAGAAGAAGGGTCATTGTCTTTTGTGTTGGTATTTTTACTATGCAATTTGACCTTGTCTTCATTGATTGTGCGGAGTTCAAGCTTTCAGGCCATGGTGAAAGCTTCATTGAATGTGTAAAAAGTTGAAACCTGCAGAGTGGATGAAATGTGCTTGGCACATGCTCTTGAAAAGAGCTCAATGAGCTCAAGTTGAGGTAGTGAGAAGGAGAGTTGGTTGATCAAAATTATCTAACGAGCGACGAAGTCTGCTATTGACTCATTCTCAAATTGTCTAATGGAATAAAGGTCTGTGATGGAGACCTTCTTGGTAATATTGATTGAGAAATGATCGAGGAATAATTGTGTGAGTTGAATGAAGGTGAAGAGAGAATAACTGGTAATAGAGCTATACCAGTTAAGGGCAGTGCCAAAAAGTGACATATGAAATGTACGAAGCAATAATGCATCATCGTGTGCTATGAGGTAGCAAGCGTGTCTAAACGCTCGTAGATGTTGTTTTGGGTCCTTTTTACTCTAAAAGTGAGTAAATTTTGAGAGTTCCCACTAGCTAGGGTATGGTCAAATAGGAACTAAAGGGTGGATAGGTTCGTTGCATATTTGTTTATACAAAAGAACACTCCTTGAACCTGAAATAGATGTCTCAAGGTTGAACATCTTATCCATCAGCATCTTAATTAGATCAGCAAATGGATTGGTATGAGGGGCACCCCCTAAGTTATAGGGTACCTAGAAGGCATTGGGAGGGGTGTATGACATACTCGATTGCATTTGTGTAGGTGCAACATACTGATAGTTCATCATAGGGGCTGATGTCAAGGCCACGGGGGCTTGTGCCATGAAGTTGGAGGGCACAACTTGACTAGAGGCTGCCAAGGGTGGTTGAATGGTGGTGACACTAGTTAAAGGATAAGTGGTCACTCTCGTGTTTATAGGTGCAAGAGTGGATGGGATAGAGACAATCAAGTTTTGGAAGGTGTCGAACTTGTTTGAATTGTTTCTGGTTGAGGGGGTACGAAAACCCCGATGGAGGTAGGGCTAGAAAGAATAGAAAGGGACGTAAAATCTTGAATATTGGCCATGGTTGGGTTACTAGTTGGGGTAGTGGCCTAAGTGACCATAGGTTGGGTAGTAGATGATGTTGATATCATTGACGCTTTGACCAAAGAAGTTGGCATCCCATAAATAGGGTTACCTGAAGAATCTCATGTTTGGCTTCTAGCGAGATAATGTTGGAGAGCCTTGACATTGTGGTCAAGGAATCTCTCAAATTCTTGATCCCCTTTGAGAACAATAGGAGGTTGATCGGGGGTAGGTTGGATAGGAGTATGCTCATGTCTGAAGTATACTCCATTAGATGACTTGGCATGAAGGGTGAAGGTGGGAGTGGCTATTGACTCACATGGTCAACAAGGAATTTGGCTTGATTACCTGTCAGGACCATTCAAGGTGAAATGGGTTGAGGTTCTAAAAACTATGTTTTAATTTCAAAAAATCAAAATTTGTGTTTAACAGCAAGAAATTTGGGTTTTAAGCTTGCTATTTGGAAAGAAAATTTATTGACAGTGACCGATGTTAGTTGTTTAACCAATATCGGTTAGAAAATGTTGCCGACATCGATGGAGAAACTGATGTCGATTTCTGTGTAATTCCAGAAACACAGAAAATTGATAGTTTTTGGAAAAAGAAGATATTTTGAGTTGTTTTGGACTTCAGAATGGTATGACCTTACCAGCTCAAACACTCAGATAAAACTAGTAGAATAGATGATTAGGCAAACAACCTCTAAAACATTAGATTCCTAGGAATGAGTTTTAAAGTCGTGGTGGCTTATGCCTTAAGAGAATATGTTTGGAGTTGGGCTTGTAAAATAGGTCCTAGAGAGGAAGTCTATGGCTAGTTTTAGGTTGTGTTATGGTGCTCAAAAATATTTGTATTAGGATTAGTACGTGGCCTAGTGCTGGGGCTTGCTCCCTTCACTTCACGAACCCATAGTCGAGCTGGGCCACTTAGCCAAAATATACCTTGCCTATAGTTTATACTCTGCCAGAGAACACAGTGGGTTCTCCTCTTGGTGGTGAAATCCAAGTAGGATCGCTGGGTGGGGTAAGGTATCCACTAGGTGATGAAATCCTAGATGGGCCTTGTCTCAAGTAAGTTTATGTGTTTGATTTGAAGTGATTGTGGTTTGGTTGTGTAACATTTGTGCACTACGATTCATTCATAATGCTTTAATTAATAAGTGGGCTAAGTCTGCATCCAAGCAAGAATGAAATGCAATAGTTTTTAACCCAAATTGAAATATGTTATTCAAATGCAAACAATTGGAGAAGAGGTAAAGAGTATGAGTTTTTCACTACTCTATGATGCATGTAAGAAGTAACAAGAAGAAAAAGAGATGTTCTATTTAACTTATGCTAATGGTTTCCTTTTGAAACAAAAAGATAGAAGAGGGGATGCAAGAAGAGAATATTTTTCTATTGCATCTATATGAAATTTTGATTTTTTAAAAGAAGAAGAATGAACCCAAGGAAAACTCCAAGGGTCCCACCAGGCGTACCAGAATGTTTCTCTATATTTTCACTAATTACATTCAGATAAGGATGAAACTAAGGTTAAGAGTTATGGGTTTGGCATTACCCAGATTTAGTGTGCACCGTATCTAAGCTTTGTGGGAGCTCCTCTTTGGCTATGGAGGAAACACCTGTAGTAAGAAAGAAACTTAAATAAGAAAAAAAATGTTAGAAGAGGATATGGTGGACTGCCAAGCTACGCGCTCGATCTTGGAAGCATGAAGCCCCGTAAGGGATGATAGTCCACTATTTAAAGATAAAAGAGTTGTACAAGAAGAAATGATAAATAATTAAGAAAGAGAAAAATAGATAGGGCATACCTGTTCCATACAGTCTATGTGTCACAGTCACTGATGTCGGTAGGTCTGTCGAGGTTGGTCTAGTAAATGGTGTCGACGTTGGTTGAGTTGCCGATGTCAATAGGGGTTGTTGGCTTTGGATGGCTTATAGAGTATTTTATGGGTACCTATGGGGTTTTTAGAAGTTTAGAGGTTGGTGCAGGGTTGCGAGAAGGTGAATGAGGTTTGAGGAAGGGTATAGGTGGAGGATTGGTGTGAGAAGAGGGTGAGAATAAGAGGAAGGCCTTTTAGCCCCTCCATGGAAGAAGTCGGGCCTCTTAACAGTATTTAGAAATATCAAATGGAAACTAATTAACAATGTATTATAAAATACTAAAATGAGAACCAGAATACTTAGCTCTATTAGGTGAAGAATTAGAGGTGTTAGAATGCTTATTCCCATTATGGCTGATGTTGAGGTCCTCGTACAATGTTTTAATCTAGTCTCTGGAATGACTTGTGCAAAGCTTTGGTAGCTAGGAGAATGATAGTTGAGTTTTGATGCTTGAGGTCTCAGAGTGTGCACATCAATGTGCAAGAAGGCGGGGCTAGCTCAATGTTTAGAGCTTGGCTTATGTAACTGACATCGGTGATCCCATCGGCGTCAGTCATGGGTTGACCGATGTCAGCGGAGAGAGAATAGGTAAAAGGGATATTTTTAGCTCTTTGCCTATTTCTCCACCCACCAAGTGCCTTTTCCATTGGATAATGGTCAAAACATGGGCTTATGAGGCATGGGAGTTGGTTAGGGAGTGAGAATAGGTCATGGGTAGTTAGGATTTGGAAGACCTAGTCTTAGGGTGACTCATAGGTGAGGAAATGGTCTTAGGGTGAGGTGTCTAGGTGAGGTGTCCAAGGTGAAAGTAGTTCAAGTGTGGGTTAGGAGTGTTAACATTTAGAAGGGGACCAAGGTGGATTGACACAATATTGGTGTCTACAAAAAGGTTATTTTCAAGGACTAATGTGGTTTGCAGGTCAAAGTCTTGAGAGTAAAGAGAGAGATGGTGGCCAAAATGAGATTTGAGATTCAAATTTCAAGATGAGAATGATTATGTGAGATTTTTCAATGGTATTATAAAATTTAATAGACGTTTTTACCAATTTTGAGGTCAAATTTTGAAGGATTAAGCTTGAAAAAGTGTTTTTAAGGTCTCTCAAGTGCACAAGTTAAAGAGTTGTCTTCTCGAAAAGGTTTTTTAAGTATTAATTAGCACATATAACCTATGAATGGTAAATTTAGATATTAATGGTATATGGGGAATTGTATTAGATCAAATTTATATGCATTATTTTTTGTAATTAGGGGTTAAGATTTATAAATGATTCCTAGCAGTGGAAGATGGTTTAAACCCTCAAATAACCCTGGTAGTGACTTGATATGAAAGAAGTTGTTATAAATTTATCATAATGGATTGGTATAGATAATTTAGTGATTTTGTGTTGTATTAAACTCTTCCAATAATCTCCAAGTGTGATTGAGTCTTTAGGTGAGTGAATGGACCCTATAGTAAAGGCCTTATTTCTTAGAGATTTGTTATAGCAGTCAGAGTTGGCCAATTCAAAGTTGAAAAATGGATGGAGGAAAAAGTTTGAGAATTTTAGTTTGTGTCCATGAATGTTTTTTTAAAATTTATATCCCTCAGGTGTGCTAAATCAGTCATCCAAGTTAGCCAGTCGCTAACAGACCTAATGATGGAAATAGTGAGAAACCTAGGCATTGATGAGAATATGTTTAAGAATGTGTTATCATGAAATAGGGATAAATAAAAGTGAATGAAGGTGTTTTTAAGTAATTTTAATACATGATAATTTTTTTTATAATTTTTGGATTTCAGTGGTTATAGTGAAAAATTTGCTCACAAGTTGACTTATTTGGCTCGATGTGGTCTGTATACAGTGAGGTTATGAGATTGGTCTGCAAGACCAATATTAAAATTTAACCATATTATTTATCTATATAATAATGGTCTGATTATCTCCTAGTATCATTTACATAAATCAAAATTCATTAAAATTATCTACATAAGTGTTGAAGGTCATTATCACTATGACTATGCTTGAAGGTATTCTGGTAGTTTTGAGTAGGGTATTTACATAGAAGGGCTTGAGTCCTTTTGCCATGAATTGTGAAGTATAAATCATATTGTGATGTATATAAGGTCATATATATTTTGTAAATGTGTTTTATTTCCATGATTTTTTAGATAGTTTGTGTTTTATCTTTAGTAGTTCAAGATAAACTTTATAGGTATACACAGACCTAATTGTGAACAATGTTAATTGCATGCTTCAAGTGGTGGTTAGAGATAAAATGTGTTATGGACATAAGATGAGTATATTAGGTTTATGTTTTATTGGCATATTAATTTTTATTTCTACATTTTATTTTTAAAATTTTTCCAATAAGATCAAAGGGTAACGTGTACTAATGAAGGCTTAATTGAATTAGGTATCCTTAAGGCCTAAAGAAGGATTTGGTCCATTTGAGTTATGGATGACCTAATTTAATGTTTGATTCATGTTTTTGGAATTTAATAAGGCCTATTTTTAAAAAAATATAAGTTATAAAATGTGTATTTATGACCAAGAGGTGTATGAGCAAGAACCTAGTATAAGAATAAGGCCTAATAGGATTAATTAACTAGTTAAATAATTAGGGAGTTGAAGAGGACATACTACTTTGAAGAGATGAAGGAGGTATTTTAAAAATAAAAATGGTTCATAAAAAATATCATGAAGATATATATGGGTTACTATGAATGAAAATCAAGGTTAGATAACCTAATCAAGTCAAGAAGAGGGTTAGTTGAGTGAAAAGGCCTATAAGGCAATTTAAGAGGGATAAGAGAGTGAAGAGATAAATATATGGTAATAATAATTTGGTTGAGAAAAAAGGTGATATGAAATTGATAAAACCAATCAATTTTATAAGTTGGTGTTGAGTCATATATGGGGTTGGTACCTCCTTGCAAGTTGTGCATGCTAAAGCCTAGCTGAGTTGGTGCTGAGCTAGTTGGGGTTGGTGTTCCATGTGAAGCTGGTGATTCACTAAATTTTATATTTTGACTTATAAGACTATATTCCATTTTTATATATCTATGGGTTTTCTTCCCTTTGAGGGTTTCCCACTTATATGTGTATTTCTTGTGTTATGCTCATGTGAATGACTCTTTATACATTGCTATATCTTTGTATTTCTTTGATGGTTTAATGAATGTTAAATTACATATGAAAGAAAATTTTAAGAGATTTATATACCCCTCCTCTCAGTCATTTTGTTTCCAACAATTCTTCCTTAGCATACATGGACCATCATATCGACATATAGATCAAGCACTGTATAAGTAATCAACCATACAAGCATGAAATAAGACTACACAAGATAACACATCATATATGTGGGAAATCTTCATGGGGAAGAAAAAACACTAATAACTAAAAAAGGAATAAAGTCCTATAATTTAGAAGATCACAATTTAGTGAAGCACCAACTCCCAATGGAGAACCAACCCCAACTAGCTAGGCCCCAACCCAGCTAGGCTTTAGTAAACACCAACTTGTAAGAAGGCATCAACCTCCTAGATGACTCAACACTAACTCAATCACATGAAACTATTAATCATGAGATATAATGATATGGGGGGTGAATCAATATATCATATATCTTATAAAAATTTACTTAATCAAATTCCATTTAACCATTCATTCAAGATATGTAATAAAGTTGAAACAATAAACACTACTCAAAAGAAAGAGACACTAGATTTTAACATGGAAACCCAATGTGGGAAAAACCACAAAGAAAAATATCAAGTATATGAATGAGCACTAACTCAAATTAAAAATTTCACAAGCACTAACTTGTAGGAGCACCAACACCTTTGCCAAGCACTAACATAGTAACTATTTGTGAGCACCAACCCACAGGAGCACCAACCCCTCTTGTGTATAAAACACAACTATCTCTCAATGTTGCTTTCTCAAAAAATGATATAAATCTACTATATCTCTTTCTATTCTCTCCTCTTTTCTTATATAAAACAATTACAAACCATGCACACTCTTGCATATTACAAATGGATTCTCAAGCCTTTATTTATAGCTTTCCAAATGAAATTTGGCATCCACCCTTTGTGACCCTTCACTCCTCATGGAAAGTGGTGCCAAAATTGCATAACCTTTTATATCATTTCATTTGAAAAGTCACATGGTGACCCTTCATAAGCAAATTCATCCTTTTCCCTTTTGTCTTTATCTTGGTGACCTTTAGAATTCCTTAAGGTGACTCTTCATGGAAAAATGCACCATACCCTCTCTTGTCTTCACTTGGTGACTCTTGAAATTCCTAAAAATGACTCTTCATGGGAAAATGCATCCCATTCCTCTTTTGTCTTTACCCTGTGACTCTTTAACTTCTCCATGGGCCCTCTTTTGACTTTTATACAACCAAAAATATATTCGTTAATATTAAATAAATATTAACACACATTAGCTAAGATATGAATATTAAAAACACCATTAAATTCTATGGGGCATTTATCACCAATGCTAGACCTTTGACATCAATGACAATATCCCCAATTATCATTGATGGTAACCTCAAACTAAAACTTCAACATCCTAAACCCTGTATTGCACATGCCATCTAAAAAACATACAATAACTCCCCCTAATTGTAGCATCTTGTATCTGTTCCCTGTCCCTATTTTTGCACTTGCTCCCTATACCTATTTCCTATTGTTATCCCCCTTTGAAATCAATGGCAAAGGGCCTATCTTGGAGCTAACACTTAGCTCCCCCTCAATTGATGCTAATCTTCAATGGTAGGAAGTAAAAGAAATTAATCTCAACTTCTCTAGTAGATACTGGAATGTGTCTTTTGGTAGTGCCTTTGTAAAAATATCTAAAATATATTTTATAGTACTAATATATTCTGTCTTAACCTATTGATCTACAACCTTCTCTCTCAAGAAGTGATATCTAATAGGAATATGTTTTTTTCTTGAATGCATCAATGGATTCTTAGAAATACTAATAGCACTTGTGTTGTCATAAAAAATAGAAATAGGTTCATCATATTTTACCTTGATATCTTCCAAAGTTTTCTTTATCCAAAGCTCTTGAGTACAACAAAATACCACTATAATATATCCTACTTCACTTGTAGAAAGTGATACTAAATTTTAGTTTTTACTTAACCATGATACTAAGCTATCACCAAGGAATAAATCTTCTCCACTTGTACTCTTCTTGTCATCCAATCAACCTACCCAATATAAATATGTATAGGCAACCAAAGTGAAATCTCTACCTATGGGATACCACAATCTATAATTCAATGTCCCCTTGACATATCTGAATAGTCTCTTCACCAAATGAACATGACTCTCCTTTGGAGCTGTTTGATATCTCACAACCATGCCCATTGCATGCATAATCTCTAGTCTTGATGCTGTCAAATATAAAAGACTACCAATCATAGATCTATATAAAGATTGATCTATAATAGGTGAATCTTCATCCTTACTCACCTTGTTCCCTATACTCATGGTGTGACAACTAGTGCATAATCCTCAAAACCAATTATTTTCAATATTTCCTTGGCATATTTAGTTTGAGATATGAAAATTCCTTTATCTGACTAAAATATTTGCAACCCTAAGAAAAAAGACAATTCTTCAAGCATAGACATCTCAAATTCTTTTTGAATATTATCAAAAAATCCTTTTGTCATTTTTTTAATGTTTTCTCCAAAAATTATGTCATCAACATATACCACAATAATCAATTGATGCTCACCTTCTATTTTGATGTATAGATTACTGTCAGCAAAACCTCTCTTGAAACCTTGATCTTGAAAGTAATTATCAAGTCTTGCATACCAAACTCTAGGATCTTGTTTCAATACATACAGTGCTTTATTCAATCTACATAAATGGATACTATCATTTTAGAGAATAAATCCCTCAGGCTGCTCAATGTAGACCTCTTCTAGATTCCCATTTAAAAAGGTAGATTTGACATCCATTTGAAACACTTTGAAAATTTTAAACACTACATATGCATGGAACATTTTAATAGCCTCTATACTTGATACTATTGCAAAAGTTTCTTCAAAATCTATACCCTCAATCTGAGCATATCCTTTACATACCAACCTAGATTTATTCTTGGTAACTTCACCATCTTCATTTAACTTATTTTTTAATACCCACTTTGTTCGTATCACATTTTGATCCTTTGGTATAGAGACTAATTCCAAAGTGTCATTATTTTCTACCTAATTTAATTCTTCATCCATTTCCTTAACCCAATATTTATCATGTCTAGCTTCTGAAAAATTTCTAGACTAAATTTGGATAACAAAGAAAAATTTACTTGCTCAAATTCACTTACCATCATCTTTCTAGTGCGAACTCCTTCATTTATGTTCCTAATGATGTCACCCTTATCATTATTTCTATGAACATATTTGGATGGGTTTTTTGTGTCTTTTTGCTTCTCCTTCTCATCTTCATTTGACTCTTCGAAATCTTCTTCTTTAATGACTTTAGGAGCATCCACTGGATCACTATAACTTTGTGCTACGTCCTCTTCTATCTTGACACTTGCAATTTCAAAAATATTCTTGGTTCTTTTTTTATAACATTTATAAGTTTTAATTTTGAAATAATATCCAAAAAATACATCTTCATCTATTCTAGATTCAAACTTACCCAATTTGTCATCCATTCTCTTTATGAAGCATCTGCTACCAAAAACTCTGAAATAATCAATTGTAGCTAGTTTGTCTTTCCATAGCTCATAGGGAGTCTTTTCACTATTAACTCTTAACAATGATATATTCTAGATGTGAACTACTATACTTAATGCCTCTTTCCAATATTATTATAGTATCTTAGATTCATTTAACATTGTCCTTGCCATCTCTTGAATTGTTTTATTTATTTTTCTCAACTACTTCATTTTACTATGGAGTTATAGATACTAAATACTATCTTTTTATCCCATGGTCTTCACAATACTCAATAAACTAATCTAACATGAATTATCCTCTATAATCTAATATTAGACACTTGATCTTCAATTCAGTTTCATTCTCAACAAGAGCCTTGAAAGCTTTAAAGTGGATGAAATCTTTTGATTTTTTCTTCAAAAACATTACCCAAGTCATATGTGTAAAATCATCAATGATCAACATAAAATATTTATCACCTTGAGTACTTTGAGTTCTCACATGTCCACACAAATAAATGTGAATAAGATCTAACATCTAAGTGGTTGAGTATTCTTTTGTCTTGAACCATCTTCTGACCTGCTTCCCATGCTGACATGGTTCACAAAGTGTGTTAGAGGGCTTTGTAATCTTTGGAAGATTTCTGACTACTTGTCTTTTGATGATATTGACAAGATTGTCAAATTTTTTATGTCCCATTCTCTTGTGCCATAGATAACTTTCCTCAACCTCACTCAAATAACATCTTTGACCTTTGATATCTGATAACATATATAAATTATTGCCTATTCTTTGAGTATCTACAATCAACACATCTGAATCTTTTCTCCTAATTTCACAACATTCTACATAAAACTTTAGTGTGTGTCCCTAATCACATATTTGAATTACACTAAAAAGATTAAGCTTAATACCTGCTACATAAAAAACATTTTCAGTCTTAGTTATACCATTATCCAAATTTAGTGTACATTTTTTGGTAATTTTGGCAGTAGTATTATCTTCAAATTTTATTATACCACCATTGATCTTCTTCAAGGTTATGAACTTGCTCTTGTATCCTATCATATGCCTCAAACATCCACTATAAATGAACCATGGCTTTTCTTAATTTCTTGCATGCAAAGCTATTTGGACCAATATAGACTTTTTAGGTTGTTTCTTCTGCCATGAACCTATCTAAACTTTCTTTATGATGAATGGAGCCTTGAAACTCTGGTCCTTCTTGACTGACTCAAATATGATTATACAATAACGAGCTATGTGTCTAAAGTTATTTCACTTGTAACATATTATGGCCTCTTCGTTAAAGCTTGATAGAGGAGAAAAAGAGTTGTGGCTTCGGCTTGACTCTGCATGAGTTTTCTTCTCCTTATTTTTGAAATTGTTATCCCTTTTTTGACATTCTATTTTCTTATGACCATATCCATTACAATAAAATAATAACCATACAAATATAACCTATTTGTGTATCTCTGACTTAAGTGCCTTTTATAGCTCTGTTCCTTCTAACCTTCTTTGTTTGAGATGTCCTCTGTATTATTAACTTCTTCCCTTTATTTCCTCTTTTTTAAAAGATTAAACATATCTCTTTCCTTTTTATGTGTTAACCTTTTTGGTGAAAGTAGTGGTCTCTCCTTTCTATTTTTTAAATTTGATACCTTTCTTATCCAACTTTGATCTTTGACTTTTAATATCTTATTCACCATATTAGTGTTATTCTTAAATTTTGAACCATTGGTTGCTCTATCATTGATTGATTGATTTATTTTCTCAAGATCTACTTTTAAATAAGCAATCTCACCAACATACCTTTAATATTCTTCAATTTTTGAAATTGACTTATTAGATATTCTTTAGTCTTTTTGGCTTTTTTAATGTGTACTTTTAGATCTTCAATTGTTTCTTTTGACTCTTTTTCATTTTTCTCGATCTGGAGCTTCAATATCTGATTCTTCTTCTCAAGATCTTAAAATTATTTTAAGGCACAAATGAGTTCACCTTCTAGATTCACTTCAACTTCATCTTCTTCTTCTTCTTCTTGATTATCTATATTTTTGCTTATAAAGGCATCTTTATATATGACCATGAATAAAATCTCTTCTTATTCTAAATTATTGACTCCACTATATTCGACTGAGTTAGGATCTTTAGAATATAAACTCTTCTTCTCAAATCCCTTCTTAAATTTTCCTTTGAAATTCTTCTTCTATGTAGACTTTCCTTCTTCATTTTCACCATTACCCTTATCTAGGAACTTAACTATAAAATGTCCAATCTTTCCATAATTGAAACATTTAAAGATAATTTTCCTTGATATTTACCTATACCCTTTTTTGGATTGTAGATGAATAGATATCCATTTTCTTAATCCTCATCACTAGAGTTGTCACTTGATTCTTGAATCTTAGCCTTGTCTTTCTTTGATGTCTTGAAAGTAGCTTCTCTTTTTGAGGATTTCTCTTGTTCAGTCCACATCTCATATGTCTAAGAATACCATGTAGTTCATCCATATTTATCTTGTCTAGATTTTTTATCTCTTTGATTGTTGAAACCTTTGCATCATATCTCATTGGTAGAGATATTAAAGCCTTTTGCACCACCATTGATTATTCTAACTTTTCTCCAAGGCCTAGAATATGATTAACTATTTGATTAAATTTTAGAAGATAACTCATTATATTTTCTTCCTCTTCCATTTTTAAACTCTCAAATTATCTTCTAAAAGTTTGGAGCTTAGCTTGCTAAACCTTTCCATCACCTTTGTAAATATTTTCAAGATTTACCCAAGTCTCATGAGCAGATTTGCATTGCATAACTTTAACATTTTTTTATTTATATAAACCATATAAAATAGCATTTAAATCTTTATCATTATTTTCACTTGCCTTCTTTTTTGTTGGAGTAGTCACAAGCGTCTGTGGCTCTTCGTATTCCTCCACAACTAATTGCCAATTGTCAAATATAAAAGACATCAAATAAGACCTCATTCATATAATCTAAAAATCATAATTTTTCCCATGAAAAAAGGTTCCTTATTTTTAGAAAAACCTTCATGTGATCTAGCCATTGTGCTTTCCCCGATCTACCTTCAAGCTGAAAAACTCTTTCCAAAGGAACTTGCTCTGATACTAATTTTTAAGCATGGGATATACTAAGGTGGGGGGGGTGAATCAATATATCATATATATTATAAAATTTTACTTAATAAAATTCCACTTAACCATTCATTCAAGATATGTAATAAAAATGAAACAATAAACACCACACAAAAGAGAGACACACCAGATTTTAATGTGGAAACCCAATGTGAGAAAAACCATGAAAAATAATCTCATGTATATGAATGATCACTAACTCAAATTAAAAAGTTCACAAGGACTGACTTGTAGGAGGACCAACCCATTTTCCAAGCACCAACATAACAACTGTTTATGAGCACCAACCCCTCTTGTGTATAAAACACAACTATATCTCAATGTTGCTTTCTCAATAAATGATAGAAGTCTACTATATCTCATTTTATTCTCTCCTCTTTTATTATATAAAATAATTATAAACTATGCACACTCTTACATATTACAAATGAATTCTCAAGCCTTTATTTATATCTTTCCAAATGACCTTTGGCATTCACCCTTTGTCACCCTTCACTCCTCATGGAAAATGGTGCCAAACTTTCATGACCCTTCGTATCATTTCATTTGAAAATTCACATGGTGACCCTTCATGATTAAATTCATCCTTTCCTATTTTGTGTTTGTCTTGGTGACCTTTCAAATTCTTTAAGGTGACTCTTCATGGAAAAATGTGCCATACCCTCTTTTGTCTTCACTTGGTGACTCTTGAAATTCCTTAAAATGACTCTTCATGGGAAAATGTGTCCCATTCCTCTTTTGTCTTTACCCCATGACTCTTTGAATTATCCATGATCCCTCTTTTGATTTTTATGCAATCATAAATATATTTTTTAATATTAAATAAATATTAACACACATTAGCCAAGATATAAATATTAAAAACACCATTAAATGCTATGGGGCCTTTATCACCAATACTAGACCTTTGACATCAATGAAAATATTTCCAAAAAAAAACCTTTGATCACATTCAAGACACCTTGTTTCTCATACAATAAATGATGATAACCTTTTTTTATCTCTTCTCATTACTCTATCCCTCTCAAATTGCATTTTAGGCTTCTTCACTCAACTAGGTTTCTTTAAGATAGATTAGGTCATATTTCCTTGATATTCATCTAAAGTACTCATTATAGTTTATATACACCCCTATTATTTTATATGATACCTCCTTCTACTCAATAATGTGCTATTTTAGTTTCTTTCACTCTCTCCTTCTCTAACTCACCAATGAGGCCTATTAGGCCATGTTCTTATAGAATCCTCTAGCTCACACACCTCTTGGTCATATATACACACTTTCACACTTGTATTACCTTTAAATAGGTCTTATAACACATTTAATACATGAATAAATCATTAAAATAGGACATACATAACTTAAAATACCAAAACCTCTTTTAGGCCTTAAGGAGACCTAATTCAATTAGGCCTTCATTAGTACATGTTATCTTATGTTCTTATTTAAACAATTTTACTTCATTTAAAAACAATATACTTTCATAAATTGTTAAAATATAACCCAATAAACATATTCTAAGGTTCATAACACTTTTTATCACCAACCCCTTCATGAACACTCCTTATAACATTATTCATGATTAGTCTTGTGAACCTACATAAAGTCTGCCAAAAAAAAATGAAGGTTTTACAAAATTTATTCACATAACCATGATAATAAATCACATGAACATAAAATAAATGACCTTATAAATATTACCATGTGATTTATAATTCACAACTCAGGTCAAAAGGACTCAAACACTTTTTTGTAATAAGCCTACTCAGAATTGTCAGAATACTCCAAAAACCAGTCATGAATAACTTGATCTTAAACACCCAAAATATTACTTCTCATGACCACTAAAACTTTAAAAATATCATTTTAAATATATATATACCAATATAAAATACAAATAACACAAGTTATAATGTCAAATATTGGTCTTTTAGACCAATCTTTTGACCTCACTACACATAGTCAAACCAGAACCAGACAAGCCATTTTGGCTTCAACATTTCAACCACTTTAACTGACTAACAAAACTTAAACAAAGAATGGATAGTATATAAAAGTTATGAAAAAAAATACCATACACTCCAATGCATTATTATTTCATGAAATCATACCAAAAACCAACTTCTTAAAATGCCTGGGTTTTGCACTATTCTTCTTCTTTAGGCCTATTAGTAATTGGTCAATATAAACAATACTTAAAATAAAAGGGACATAAAATATGAGTATCAAGCTTCAACCTTCATTAATTTGTAAACTTTATCCAATAATTTTTTTTACATCTACAACTTCTTTAGAAATAAGCTTGTATTTTCACATTTTCTCTCTCCTCTATTTAACCACCACTACTTGGAGGTAATTGGGAGAGTTAAATAAAATTTATAAACACTTGAGTAAGAAATCCAAACCATCCTAAGAAATTTTTAATCATGTCTTTAACATCAGGTCACTATTAGGGTTCTAAGATGGTTTAAACACACTTCCACTATTAATGATTGTTCATAAAGCATAATCCCTCAATATAAAAAATAATACATATATTTTTAATCTAGGGCCCTTCCCCATCTACCACGAACATCTTAGGTTCCCATGAAAAGGTTTTACAATCTAAAGAGCACAAGAAAATCCTTCTTAGGTTGAGCATCTTTAATTATGTGCACTTGAGAGACCTAAAAGCACTTTTTCTTGCCTTAACCTTCAAAATTTGTCTTATAAATTAATAAATACACCTAGGATAACCTGTAACACATATGATAAAGCTCAACTATGCATACTTGCCTTGGAAATTGAATTTCATGCCTCATTAGGCCATGCTCTCACCACCCTACTTTTTGCACCTAAGTCTTCACACCTCATTAGGCCTTCAACTTACCTTCAAACCTATTTTAAATATCTCAATACTTCACTCACATGATTACACATCTCACATGCTCAAATAGTGTCAAACATCTTCTTGCAACATTATCTCACTATGTAGTCAAGCTTATGCCTTCACACAAGGTCTCTTCATGCCATAATTAAGATTCATAAGACACCTTGTCCTCAAATACACTTGATATCAATATTATATGACCTTTAAAATCTTTATAACATCCATATCACCATGCTATCATGCCTCTTCATAGACAAGACTAGGCATCTTATGCACATACCTTCTCAAAACACTACTAGGCTCAAGAAATTGACAACTTTGATAACAATAACCTTCCATGTTGACCTTGACATCACTTATCTTTTGATCTTTGATCTACCTCAAAAAACCACCTTAGTTTATGGACTGATCATAACCCAATTTGACTATATTTGTATTTTATACCTTGGTTTTCTCTTTCTCTTGCACTTTATAAGTTTCAAACCTCACTATTATTATATCACTCTTCTTTAATGATATGAAATTTATTTTGTCTCCTTTAGTCTTATGTTCTTTCTCTACTTTATCCATAGGATCTCAATTATTGATCCACTTCTTATTGGCATAACTAGACACCTTCATGTCTTGATGGATTTTCCTCAAATGCCTCATATTATAGTCCTTTAAAATATGACTAGTATTATGAAATTTGAAACAAAAAAAATTACTATACTTGCCTCTTGATTGATCACTCCTCCCATGGTCTAATGATAACTCATCCCTTGATACCATTCTACAATCACTTACTTTATGACCAAAGATATGACAAGAAAAACAATAAGCATTGAAAGAATTGGAATACCTTATAGCATTGGGATGTCTGATTTATCTCTTTATGTTAACTTTCAAGTTGGTACTCTTGACTTGTTATGACTTCTCATGGTCTTTTTCAACCTTTCTCATCTTGTCTATGAGTTGCTATGCTCAAACCTCAAGGAAACTAGCTCCATATTCAACTGATCATAATCAAATTATTTTGATTTAAAATTTTTATTGATACTTTCTAACTATATTTTGAGATAGTTGATGATATTATCATCTCTTTTGGCATCTTTGATCCAATCACTATTCAAGGTACATATATGTTCCTTAATATCCTTTGCCATAGATCTCAATTCATTCTTCTTATTATTTTGGTGATTCGAATAATCTAGGGTACTTATGATCTTAGATTCAAGGTATACTTCAGCTTCTCCTTCTTTACTATCATAGTAGATGACTTTATCATACATGTTATCTTCTTTCTTGGAACAACTTGCTTCTTTAGCCAATAATAGAACTTCATTACAAACTTGATCAAAATAGTCATTATCATCATTATAAACACTATTATTACTTACCTTAGATGAATTATTAAACCTCTATCTTATATAATTATCTCGTGAACTGGAAATATTTGTATTTCTATCATGATAAAATTTGTTATCATCATAATCCATGTTTGTGCTTCTTAGGATCACTTTCAAGATGTTAGGTCTATTTTAAAGGACCTTGCTGTGATACAAATTATTGGAAACATAATGAATGAGGGGGGGGGGTGGGTGAATCAGTCTCTAAAAAACTTTCTTTCAATTCCTTCTTAGCATACATGAACCATCATATTTACGTATAGATCAAGCAATGCATAAGCAATGAACCATACAAGCATGAAACAATATTACAAAATACAACACATCATATATGTGGGAAAACCTCAAGGGAAATAAAACCCAATAATCCCTATAAATGGAATAAAGTATTATAAGTCAAAAAATCACAATTTAGTGAATCACCAACTCTACATAGAACACCAACCCCAACTAGCTAAGTACCAACCCAGCTAGGCTTTAACAAGCACCAACTTGTAAGGAGTCACCAAATCCCTAGATGAGTCAGCACCAAATCATCCACCTAAAATTTTTTATCACATTAATAACACATTTTTTCTCATACAAATATGATGATCACCTTCTTTAGCTCTTCTCACTTCTCTATCCCTCTCAAACTACCTTCTAGGCTTCTTCACTCAACTAGGTCTCTTCAAGACAGATTAGGTCATACGACCTTGATATTAATATATAATAACCCTATTATATATTCATGATGATTTATCTACACCCATATAATTATGGTTTAAAATACCTCCTTCTACTCAATAATGTGGTATTTCATTCACTTGCACTCTCTCCTTCTCTAACTCACCAAGTAGGCCTATTAGGCCTTATTCTTATAAAATCTTCTAGATCACACACCTCTTAGTCAGATATACACACTTGTATTACAATTTTAATAGGTCTTATAACAATTTTCATACATGTATTAATAATTAAAATAAGTCCTCCATAATTTAAAAGACCAAAACTTTTTTTAGGCCTTAAGGAGACCTAATTCAATTAGGCCTTCATTAGTACACATTACCTTATGTTATTATTGAAAAAAATTAACTTTATTTAAAAATAATATAATTTCATAAATTGCTAAAATATGCCCCAATAAACATCTTATAATGTCCATAACACTTTTTATCACCAACCCCTTTATGAACACTCCTTCTAGCATTGTTCACAATTAGGCCTATGAACCTACAAAAAGTTTGTCAAATGAAATTGAAGCATGTACATAATTTAGTCACATAACCATGAAAATAAATCACATGAATAGAAACTGTATGAACTTGAAAATATCATCATTTAATTTATACTTCAAAACTTAGGGCAAAAGGACCCAAACACTTCTCTATAAATATCCCACTTATAACTGCCAAAATAATCTAAAAACCAATCATGAATAACTTGATATTAAACACCTAAATTAAAACTTCCCATTACCATTGACACTTTAAAAATATCATTTTACATCTCTATACCACTCTAAAATACAAAAATAATAATTTATAATGTCAAATATTGGTCTTGTTGACCAATATTTTGACCTCATTGCACACAGTCAAACCAGAACTATACAAGCCATTTTTGCCTTTAACATTTAAACCACTTTCACTAACCATAAAACATTATAAAAATCATGGATATGACATAAAAGTATAAAAAAACAACATGATACACTCCAATGTATTATTATTTCATGAAATCATACCAAAAACCAACTTCTCAAATTGCTTGGGTTTTGCACTGTTCTTCTTCATTAAGCCTATTAGTGACTGGTCAACCTGGATCACAAATTTGGAACACTTAAGCACTAGAACCAATTATTTCAATTAATTTTCACTTATTTTATTTGGAAGAAAGAGAGAATAAAATTAAGAATGGTATGGTTAGTAGAACATGATATGTTGTGCGGATCTAGATGGTTATAGATACTCCTCTTTGGCTTGGGAGGAATGACCTATAGATAATAAAGCACTCAAATAAATGGTTGATTAATTAGATAGTAGGGTGGATTTCCTAGAAATATATAACTAAGAATCATGAAATTTTTTAGAGGCTATCAATCCACACTTTTAGATAATCAAGTTCAAAAATCAAAAGATAAAGTACTTACATAAATAACAAAAGATACTGAAATGTAATACAAGAAGATGATTTGACTAATTATAGCAATAAATAGATTGATATTAATTATAAATAGATTGGGTGTAGTTAAAAATATAGGGTAGGGTTCTATGATCAGGTGAAAGGTCAAAAATTGAGATTTGGTTAAGGTCTAGTGGGCAAAAATAACTTGTTATTGATTTATCTAATAGTGACCATCAACGGTTGGGTATGACTATTGATGATTAGGGTGACCATCGATGGTTGGGATAGACCATCAGTGGTTAGGGTGATCATCAATGGTTACTATGGGTTCTGATCTAGTTTAGTAAAATTGGTTGATGAGGTTTCTAGAAAGTGGGTTTGGGCTGGGTTGGTTGCAAAATAGGAATAAAGTAACTAATTAGTGAACATAAATACTTAGCTTGTCAGTTGTTGATCTAAAGAAAGGTTTAGGGATATATTGGTGAAGCTTAGAGAAAATTTTGGTAAAGCAATGATACTTGGATATTAGCTGATAGATGGTAGTACTTTAACTCTTTTTTGTACTTAATGGTTTTCTAGTCTGCTGGAAGAGTGACCTACCAAAGAAACTATGATACAATAAGCTCTTGATAGATGTAAATCCCTTTTCACTTCTTGCTCCTCTTTTTTTATAAGAGGAGGGGGGAGATGGAAGTGTAGGTCCAAAGAGATGTTTAACTTATTGTATAAATTTAACTTTGACATACGTTGATCTATGAATAGATTAGGTAAGCTAATTATAAAATAATAAGTTGTAGATGAAGTTATAGTTAGGTTTTTAGGCAGTAAAAACTTGACCATTAATAGTTAGACCTAACCATCGATAGTTAGAGTGACCATCGATGGTTGAGGGCCAAAGGCCAATTTTGGTAAAAGGTTTAGTTAGTTAGTTAGCTATTCAACTAACCTGACTTAGGTTTATGATTGAAGGGTTGTGGGATGGTCCCTATGGGGCCCCAAGGTGGTCTAGAGGTGTTTTGACATCTAGAACCATTGTGTGTGGTTTTCTAGTTTCTATATTTTCCCCATTTTTGTTATGTAGTTTATATAAATAAGATACAAAACAAAAATGGATTATGAGTCATAGGTTTGGTTGCCTTGAGAATGGGAGAAGGTGTTCTCCCTCAAACTAGGAATCGATGAGGTGAAACAAAATTAGGTGCATGTTTGATAAGTGGGTAAGTTGGTAATGAAGTGGGTGGTAGGTTGGACACTAGACCATGAACACATGCACAAAGTATGACTAATTATGATAGAAAAGATCATGTAATTGCTAGGTTATCATGTTTGGTAAAAATCTAAGGTTTATACTAGAAGGATAGGTGACAAGTGGACCACATGAATATATATGATAGTAGGTTTACATTAGTAAACTCAATTATTCTAGACAAGGTTAATATTTTCATGGGTATCTAAGGTAGGAAGTGCTCCTATGAAGACACAAATTGGTCAAGTGTGTGTAAGGTAGAGAAAGTTAAAAAAATTATTCAATATGGTAATTTAGTTGGTGTGGTCAAAAGGAATAAGGCAAGATCATCATAAAATATGTAATAATTTAGTCCAAAATGGCTAGTGGTAAGGTTTGACATGGTTGGTGGAAGTATAAATGTTGGTGAAGAAGGTAATCTCCTATGGTTGGCACTTAGTTTGGGGTGTTGAATGAAGATGTATTTGATAAAGTTGTGAGGGAAAAAAACCTAAAAATGTTGACCGTCAATGGTTAGGGCTGCCCCTTGGGATCGACCATCAATGGACATCTTGACCATTGATGGTCACATGTCATCCTTAAAATGGAAAGACAAAAGTGTCATTGTGGGTCTTTTTATCTCATTGTGAAGTTTGATATTTGATGATGAGTTTTTAGTGCTTTGTAAGAAAATGGTTATAGTTTGCTAGCATTTGATTGGTTGAGTCAGATTATTGAGGTAGATTGAGTTTGTCATAGGTTAAACCAATAAGGATGTAGTATGGATGAGGGAGAGCATGAGGCTAGGTAGTGGGTCCCAGGGTTCCTCTTTGATGGCAATTGAAGAATGAGGTAGGCATTATTTTGAATTAGTAGACTAGATTTAAAGTTACAAATGCATTATTTTTGTGAATTTTTGGTGGTTTGTTGCTGGTGTGACCCAATTATAGGGTTTGGGTAGTTGTGTTAATTATGTGGTTGAATATGCTATTTTGAATCCAAAATTAGAAGGGCAAGGTAGATATGGGTGGTTTTAGTAGGTATAGGTAGAAATTTCAAGTTGTTACAATGTTTAGGTAGGTAGTTTGTGAGGTTAAGGCTTTGGCTTGATTGTTGGCAATCACTTCATAGTGATTATCGATGATCTTTTTTGGTTGTCACTAGTCACTACCAACCATCAACAGTCAATAATTGACTATTTTAGGTTATTATTCAATGATCATCGATGGTTGATCTCCTAACCATCAGTGGTTGCCTTGACCATCGATAGTTGACAAGAGTTGGGTATGTTTTGAAAATTTGTTGAATGTTTATGGATTAAAGTGTAATGTTTAAATATTTGGGTAAAATTGAGGGCAAGGGTAATGTTGTATGTTTGGGAGGTAATAGTTTAAGGGTTTAGGGTTTAGGGTAAATAGTTTAAAGTGAATATTTTAAAATTATGTTTGGATGTTTGTAAAATTTTATGTGAATAGAAAGTATTAAGGTTAATGGTGAAGGTTAAAGGTTAAGGGTAATGGGCAAGGTTAAATTCAAGGTTTTGAATGTCTGGATAATGGTCAAATGATGTAGGTTGATAGGTTGTATTTTAAGATTGGTGCTAGGTGTTTTAGGTAAAAGGTTTATTGTTTAGGGTTTAGATAAGATAGGTTAAGGTTTTGATGTGGTAGATAAGCCATGGATATAGGTCATAGTAGGTAAATGTCATGAGTTTAATAGATGAGAATAGGAGGTAGGTGTAAAAGTTAGAGTTCATAGGCAAATTATGTTAGTATACTAAGGTTGTTACTATCAATCCTTGTAGGCACGTGAGAGGATACTTATGAGAAATTGGGTGCCCTATATATTTGATGAGGTTTAGTGAGGGATGCTCAAAGATGATTGGGAGCACATGGAGGATGTA
>JARHVA010001345.1:722500-880000 GCA_037957365.1 Torreya grandis | reverse complement strand
GAATTATACTGCATTTTTTTGAATACTTATTTTTAGAAATGAATATGGAATATCTACATCATTAGGTGACATCATTTCTTGGGAAGGCATCCCTAGGCCATAAATGCCACAAATATTAGGATTCATGCCTCCCATGTCTCATTAGAGCCCTTCCATATATATTCAATGCCCGTCTATCCCAAATATTAATGAGGATATTTTTAGAATGAATTTAATATTTGGATTTATCCATGGCCACACATCTCAATCTTGAGATGGACAGTCATGGTTGATCCTCAAAACATTCCAAAAGTTTATAAATAGAGAGGCCATGAACATCATTTCTAAGCTATTTTGGTACAAAATTATTATGCTCAAATATCTTCAAGAATCTTGGATAACCCAAAGTTATAATGCACAAATAATTCCAAGAGCCATTGATATTAGTGTTACAATGGGCAATTTTTGAGCCATGCCAAGTCACAAGCCAAAGGTGCCAAGAGGAGATGAAGGTAACCACACTCCATTGAAGAAGATCTCTTGAAGCACAATCTGAGCAAGCCAAAGAAGGATCCTTTTGTAGAAATCAAGGATTTGATAATAAATTTTTATTTTATGTTCATATTTCTTATTTCTTTCCATTTTTAGTTGTGCTTTCAAATGGTTTTTCCTCACTAAGCTCTCCCTAGTAACTAGGCCTAGAGATGTATGTTAGCTAGTGTATCAGTTTTTCAATTTGATTTAATTTTGTCACTAATAAGATACTAACACCTATCTTGAGTCAAATTCCTAATTCACATAATGGCATGTCTGGTGGGACCCCTATAGAGAAATATTTTCTAAGTTTTATTAGTCTCCCTATAATACTCCATATGGGGAACATAGTCAAAACCCACAAAATCCAAATCAAACTACCAATTGGGATGATATGGTTTATGAGGAGGAATTTGAAGACCCAACTATAGTTAATGTTGTTTAGGATATGAATTCATACCCTTTTTACAGTAATCAATATATGGAACATAGTCAAGAACCAACTTATGATCCAACTTAAGATTGGGATGATATGGTTTATGAAGAAGACTTAGATGCATTGATTTGTGAAAGCAATCAAGCTCCATAATGACCTATTATCATTACAAGACCTCATCATTTGGATTATATGATTAATCAAGATCTATAATACCCCATTATCATTCTATGACCTCATCTTTTGGCTTGTGTAAGCAATCATGTTCCACACTACCCTAGTGTTACCATTTTAGGACTTTGTCCTTTGGATCATGCAAAAAATCATGCTCCCCAATGCCTACCATTATCCAGCTATAGGAAATTCCTAATTTAGTACTAATCCCATCTAAACCTCAATTGATCCAATCATTTAAAGAATAATCTATGTTTAAAACTAGTATTTTCCAACTCATTAGAAACCAAGGCCAAGAGAACCAACCAATCCAAGATGTTTGTATTCAACCAACCAGTTGTGATAAGTCAATCTATGATGAATCACCTATTGATATTATACCATTTATTGAGGAGTCTCACTTTGATGAGATAGTCTTTGTTGAGTCACTTCTTAATGATTATAACTACCTTTAGGTAAATCATTACCTTGACCATATGCCTATTTTTCAAGAGACTCCTATCGATAAGCTAGTCTCTAAGGAGTTGTCTCTTGAATTTTTTCCCATTATAGAGGAGTCTCACTTTGACAAGCCAGTCTTGGTGGAGCCCATCATGCCATTACAAGTTGTTACTTATCTAATACCAAGTATTCAACAAGACATTGTAATAGAGTACCCATTAGATGAAGAATTAGAGATAGAGTCAAGTTCTATTTTTGGATCGACATTATATTTATCATCAAAATCTGAATCAACATCAGATTTAGAGTCCTTTGAGTCAAAATTAGATTGAAAAGAATAATATATTCATGGCTATTACAATATTGGTTACACATACCTTATAGATCAATTTTAATACATTTATGATCCTTGTATAGTTTTTGAGAATGAGTACTTCAACTTCAACATGAGTTATCCTAGTATATTTTATAAAGATTATGCAGCCTCTCCCCATTCCATTACCATTCTATAGGGCATTACCATCAACCAACATAGCCATATTATTGACATTTCACCTCTCATAAGTTTTGATTGGGACTGATAGAATCACACTTTTTTAAACTACATCCATGGTGACATAGCAGTTAAACAAGAGCAAGGAGTCCAAGACCACATTCATATATCAGAAGAACACTCTCCTAGTGAAACCTTTTTAGAGGCACTAGGAGACAAGAAAAGTTTAAACTCAACATCTTTTAGTGAATTTTTTTTGGAAGCACTAGAAGACAATCAAAGTCAAAAGCCAATGTTCATTAGTGAAACCTTCTCAGAGGCACTACAAGACAATTGAGATAGATTCATTACTGAAAACCTCATTAAGGCACCCATAGCTGAGCATAAAACTTCTTCACTACTTGATGAAGACAAAATCAAAGGTCAAATCAAAATATCTTCCAATCTACAATCTAATTAGATGGTAGTTACTCTTAAGATCAAACACCAAAAAAATTTGATGGTCCTATTGAGAGAACAAGTCTTTAGCCCCACCACAACCAAAGTTATGTTGAATCCAACATCAACAACATTATGTGTGATTGAAAGTCCTGATATTCATTTATTTCCACATCATTATACATTACATTATCATCTACCATTCCATTTTAAAATCAAACCTACCATCCATTATTTGTCCTCATTTACCATCCATGTTCACACTTTCCTTTGTAGAGGTTAGAAAGATACCTTATCTTGATGATTGAAGGAATCATAATCAATGACCATTGAAGATTACAAAAGCATTATCAACATCCAAATCTATATGTAGTTATTGATGGAGGAGCTATTTAGATGAGGTGTGGGATAGAAATTATCATGATTTATTATTCTATTTGTATCATTTGCTAATCAGGATGTGCATTTCCACTTCAAAAAGAACAAAAAAATCATGTCATTTATCACACCCAGGCCAAAAACATGTACCATACCATTTCATTGCCATGTCATTATCATTGTTACATATCCTTTTGTCATTGTTATGCATCCTTCCATTTACCCCATCACGTAGGGGCATCCCTCTTACCATTTTATCTAATATATCCAAAAACCATCATTATAATAAAGCAATACCATACCATCCTATCATTCCATTCCTATCTAGACCAAAGCCTATTTTTAGTCATTCTCCCCAATCCTATTTTGATATTGGTTTATTTTGGCTCTTCCCATACATTTTGTGAGAGAATTTTGATCAATTTTTAACAATCAATCAAATCTATGTTTATAATTATATTCTATGAAAGTAGTGTGATAGTTTATCAATCAAGATATCTTGCATCTTCCATCTTATATCAAGTTGGTCTATGTGAGCTTAATTATAACTACCTATGGGAAAATCAGTGTTTCACTAGTCTAGATACTAATTATAACCACTTATGGGTAAATTATTATCATTGACCTATGCCATTGTATCCTAGTTATAACCACCTATGGACAAACTAGGGGTAATATTTATTTATCATACATTGTTGCATCACCTTGCCATCATTATTTTCATTTGACTAGCCATTTGCCAAATTTGAGAACTTATTGGGACCTAGTTGGTTTTTCCCCACCTTTTGTGTGGGTGGAATTAATATGACTTCAAGTCATTTTAGGACTATATAGGTCATGATAATTTCATGTTGAGGTCAACTCAGTCCCCCTTTCCATGCGCTCTCACCATTTTGTGAGCAACCTAAGCCAAACACTCTTGCCATTTTAGAGCAGGTATCTTGTCATTCTCGATTAAGTTAAGATGCCTCAAAAATGGCAAAAACATTCCTAACATTTAAAAATTCTAAAAACATTTATCCTGTCTAAGGCTAATCAGTTATCCTTGATCCACCTTACTAGGGCATGGTCATTATTAGGATGCTTTTTTTTAATTTTAGGCTTTCTATTTGTTTGTTTGTTTTTTTATTTGTTCACCTCCCCATTTGTTTCCTTTTAGCACTATTGCCTTGACTCATTCTATATGAATTCATTAGGTGATTCCTTACATATTATTCTTGACTCCATACATATTCATATGTCAACATTGTCATCATGGTTTTTATCAATGGTGCATTATTTTCAATTGTTTATTAGATCAAGAGTCAGTCCTTATGTATGTTTCAACAAAGTTTTCATGGTGTTCTATCATGATGCCCACCATCACATGCTATAACAAAAATCAACTTCAAGAAGGTCTACCATCAATGAAGCTATAGAAATTTCTCCTTGGCACCTTGGTAAATCCTTTGACCCATCTTGATCAAATCAACCCATTGCCCATTCTATTTGTATCATTGCTAATCAAGATGAGCATCTCCTTATTGGTAGGTATAATTGAATCATTTATAATGATCAATCTTATTCTTATTTTCATCTCTTTCCTCACTTTGTACCAACTCATCTTTAATCTATATCAAGTTATATCCTTGAGTTGTGCTTGCTAATCAGCTCTAATTGGGGTACCATCATCTTTAGCCAATCCAAGTCTTCTTAATGATTATAACCACCTATGGGAAAATCATTATTTTGACTTAAATCCCTGATTATAACTAACTTTCGGAAAATTATCATCCTTTTTAAATAAATGCATGCAAGCATTTTCTCGTTTGGATTAATCTTAACCATGGGTTAATTCCACCTTTCTTCTTGTTTATTTTTGAGGGACCATCCATCAACAAATGTGATGTCCATTCCCTCAAGGGGGCATCATCTTAGGCTTCCCAAACACTCTTTGTACATTTTTATTCAACCATCATCTTCTTTTTGGCATATAGGCCATCTCTTATTAGTTGAGAAGGCATTGTTTTTCCTATGGTTTGACATGCCTTCCCAATTAGGGGCAAACTATAGACACTTAAATCTCACCACTGATAAACTCTAATTAGGCTTTTGACTAAATTTCATTAAAATGTACAATTTGGCCTAAAATACTAAAAAAAGATAAAAGATGTGAAACTAACATATTCAATTTCTAATTTTGGCCAAAGTATCATTAAATAGGTCAATGCAATTTATGGGCCAGCTAACTTTGATCAGATCATTCTAAGTCAAAATGCTAATTTTGCACCTAGGTGCTCTAGAATGCTCTTTTCTATCAAGTATCTTGTATAAGACATGTGCTTTTGTTATTTGGTTTTGGTAACATCCTAAATGGGATAATGGATCCAATGTATCTGACATTGACCTCTAATTCCAATCCAATCAAATTTTGGACCAATAACAAGGTATTCTGATCAATTTGAGCAATTTGTGCACAAAGTGCTTAATCATGCTTAAGATCTAATCAAACCAAATTAGAGCCTAATTAATAATATCATGGAAACTTGTTGAATACTTGTTTTTAGAAATGAATATTGAATATCTGCATCATCAGGTGACATCATTTCTTGGAAAGGCATCCCTAGGCCATAAATGCCACAAATATCAGGATTCATGCCTCCCATGCCTCATCAAAACCCTTCCATATCTATTCAATTCCCCTCTATCCCAAATATTAATAGGGATATTTTTAGAATGAATTTAATATTTGGATTTATCCATGGACACACATCTAAATCTTGAGATGGATCATCATGGTTTATCCTCAAAACATTAAGAAATTTATTGAAGCACAATCTGAGCAATCCAAAGAAGGATCCTTTTAGAGAAATCAAGGATTAGGTAATAATTTTTTTTTGTGTTCATATTTATTATTTTTTTCCATTTTTAGTTGTGCTTTCAAATGGTTTTCCCTCACTAAGCTCTCCCTAGTAACTAGGCCTAGAGATGTATGTTAGCTAGTGTGTTAGTTTTTCAAATTGATTTCATTTTCTCACTAAAAAGATAAAAACACCTCTCTTGAGTCAAATTAATAGTTCAAAAAATTGATACTGAATTCATCACAAATACCTTGGACATGTTTGTTTTTGAAATATTTACCATTTTTAGTGATGATTTTGTGGAGGACACTAAAATAATAGATAATGTGATGGTTGATAAAGTTGTTAATATTTTTAGCTTTTATTGAGATAATAGGAATAACCTCTACCCATTTGGTAAAATATTCAGTTGTAGTGATGATAGAATGATGTCACTATGGATAATGGGGGTTAATTTATCTGATGAGATCTAGATCCCATTGTGAGAAGGGCTAGAAATTTGTGGATACACAAAGACTATGGATAGGTACATGATGTAAATTAGCTTATTATTGACATTTTACACACTTTTTCACATAGTCACAAAAATCTTGGCTAAGGGTGGGCTAGTAATATCCAAGGCAACTGATATATTTAGCGATGGATAGGCTACTAAAGTGTCCCCCATAGATCCCATCATGCATTTCCCTGATAGCATGAGAAGCTCCATGACTACATAGGCAATAGAAAAGGAGACCATCAAAGTCATGTTTATAAAGAACTCCCCCTAGTATGGTATAATTTTAGGTGCTCTGGATAATGATCTTTGATCATTTCTAGAAAGATTGGAAGGAATGATGGCAAGGTTGAGTAGTCAAAGGTCTACTGATACCAAAGGTCAGGTTGGGCCTCCTCCACATTAAAGATGGTGGGAAAGTCTGATTTGACATAAAAGTATTGGGTGAATCTATGGATAATGACATATATCTTAGATTCAAAGGGGGAAGATGGGATCTGAGAAGTGAAGGAAGTCATCATATTAGCAAACTTGTTTATAGATCCTAGAGTGGTTTGGATACGATAGTGTTTAAATTATGTTAAGATTATGTCAGATAATTATTTGTAATATTTCAAAACATCATTATTACACTATTAAGATCCATTTATTTGATTGACCACAAGTTGGGATTCAAGAAAGATCTTGATCATTTTGACTCCCAAGGCTAAAGTAGTTTGGAGGTCTATCACTAGGGCTTCATACTCAGCCATATTATTGGTGCATTCAAAAGCTAGATTTAATGATAAAGGAAGAGGTTCAACATGAAAGGGGATAAATATGATGCTAGCTCCCCTTCCATGGTGACATTTTGATCCATCAAATAACATGGTCACTTTATAGGTGAGGTCTGCCTGAGAGAGGGTCATGATGGACTCATCAGGAAACTCAAGAGGAGGAGGTTGATCATATGCTAAGGTTGCATCAACCAATTAGTCAGTAATGAATTGACCTTTAATTAGATTTTTTTAAATAAACTCAAGGTTAAAATCATCCAGAAGCATGATTTACTTAGTCATACATTAGTTTTGGTATGTCTTGGAGTGCATACACTTGAGTGGATCAGTATTGGTTATGACATAGGTCTGGTGGTTGAGAAGGTAATGGAGAAGTTTAGTGGCCATGAAGACTAAATATAGGCAAATTTTCTTGGTATGGGTGTACCAAGTCTCATACTCTACAAGCATATAGCTAATATAGTATATGACTTGCTCTTTATGTTCATCTTAATGAGCAAGAATTTACCCTAAGGAGTGGTCGGTGGTAGATATATAAAGGTAAAAAGGTTGATCTTACTTGGGAGGAATAAGGATAGGTAGAGATAAATGGTAATATTTAAGTGAATTAAAGTATTTTTGATAGTAATTATTACACTTAAAAGATACATCCTTCTTTAGAAGGTGATGTAAGGGTTTGCATCAGTCTGAGAGATGGGAGATAAATTGATGAATAGATTAGATTTTCCCCTACAAGATGTAGAGTTACTTAAGGTGGGTGGGAAGGGGCATGTTGAGGATTGATTTGATTTTTGTAGGATCAAATTTGATTCCTCAAAAGGGAGATGATAAATTCAAGGAGCTTTCATAACAAGACCCTAAAAATACACTTCTTGGGGTTAAGGTGGACATGGTAATAGATGAGTTGCTTAAAGATAATATTAAGAATGTCCAAATGGTCTTTATGATATTTAGATTTCCCAAGAAGGTCATTGATATGGTCTTATATGATTTTTTGAATAAGGTCATAGAAGATGTAGGCCATAATACATTGGTAGGTTTCACCAATGTTATTTAATCCAAAAGGCATCACCCTATAGTAAAAAGTCCCCTATGGGGTGATGAATGAAGTTTTGTGTTGATCTTTAGGGGTAATTAGGATTTGATTATAACATGAGAATCCATCCATAAGAGATAACATTTCATGGTCAACTGTAAGATCAACTAGATGGTCAATGCTTGGTAGAGAAATTCATCCTTAAAGAAAGCAAGGTTGAGGTCATGAAAGTCCACATAAATACATAATCCCCTTATGGCTTTGGTGATAGGTATGAAATTTGAGACCCATTGGGGGTAGTCAGTGGGTTTAATGAAATTGATAGATAGGAGATGTTGAAGCTTTTATTTGATGAGAAGGGATATGTGATGATGAATTAGTCAAAGCTTTTGACTAATGATATTGGCATCATGGTTGGGGACTATGTTATGGGTAGTGATGGAGGGTTCAATTCCTAGAATGTTTCTATAAGACCAAGAAAATGCTATGTTTTAGTCTTTTATTAAGGAGGGGAAGTCTTGAATCTCCTCAAAATTTAGTAAGTGGCTAATTTTGATAATGCATAGGTTTTTGACAGTGCCCAAGTTGATATCTATGGTGTATTTATTCAACATGGTTGAATTCTTAAGAGGAAGATATTTGTGGATAAAAGAATCTTTTACACCAATATAGGTGAGAATGAAATCATCACCTTGACACTGATGGTATTAATGGTAGGAAAATTGTCTCATATCATCTCAAGGTGGGTTAGGGGAATGGTTATGGTCACCCCATCCTTTTAATAAGTCAAGGATCTAAGGATAATCATGTCGATGAAAAAAATTTAGGGAGATGATATCAAAATCCTTAGTTATCGATGGTGGAGTGGATGGTGAGGATGGGATTTACTCATTAATGATGGTAATGAGAGCTAGGTTGGTTTGTTGTTTAGGTGGCATGAAATTGAGGCCATGATTTTTGTGAGGTTTTTAGGTTTTTATCAAAAATAACTTCTGTAACCCATGTTCATATGGATCTAGACCAAATCCTTTCCAAGAACACCTATAAAGGTATGTTTGGGTAAACTTTGGTTTATCTAGATAGGAAAAATTGGAGGTGAATGGTTGAGGTGAAAAATAAGTGGCAAAAGTGTCAAGGGGTTTATCGAGTCCCCCATTTATGAAATTAGTTTGATAAGTTGAAGGTCCAAAAGGAATAATGGTTTCAATATTAGGGTCATAGTCAGGTTGTTGGTCAATATTACCATACTCTTGAGGATTAGGAAAAGCATCAAGGGTCAAAAGGCCATACTCCCCTAATGAAATATTTTGGAAGGTTGATTCCAAAGGGTCTATTATGGGGATTTACATAGAAGGGATGAAAGAACTTGTTGATGGTTCAATGGTAGAAGAAGATGAGGTTTCATCTTTTACTAATGAAAACTTATTGGATGCAGGAAGGAGAATGTCATTGGGTCAGTATGTCATGTTGTATGATGTAAAAGGACTCAGGTTAGCTTGTATGGTAACAAATTGATCTTTGTATTCAAATTTGATGCATCAGTGTAGGGTGGATGACACACAACTCATAAAATATATCTAAGGTCATCCTAGAAAAACATTATATTAGAACTCACATTATACTATGTAGAAGAGCTTCGAAAGTAAGTGGGGTCCTAGATGAATGTGAAGGACAATAGTTTTTAGAGTTGTGGCCATGGTATTTTTGAATGATCAGATCCACACTAAGGTTTTTGACATAATGTTCTTAGGTAAGTTGATTTGGTTGTATGCGTGGGAGGAGATAATGTTGATACTATCTCCCCCATCAATTATAACCTTCTTGATATGGGTTTGGTTGATGTATGCAGTGATGAAGAGAGGATGATCTAGGTCATTTAGATGGATGGAGGGTATTTTTGAATCTTTATACGTAATAAGGTTAGAAAACTATAGAGCTCTGATAAAAGTTTCTAAAGGTTGAGGGTCTTCTAGCCTATTCTCTATGGATTGCAAAGCCTCTATCATCACTTGGTAGTGATGGGGTGAGGTTTTACTAAGTTCATACAAACTCATATTTATCGATTTTTGGTGAAGCTATTTTATAACTACTCATTAAATTAATTCAAAAATATTAGATTGAGAGGGTCCCAAGATGGACACTTTGGGTTTGGTTGAAGGTAAAGGTGTTTGGTATTAGTTGGGTGATTAGGTGGTGGAAGAGAGATATGTTTATGAAATGGAAACTTTAAGTTTTCCCTTATCTTTTGGTTAAGCTTTTGATCATGTGACCACATGGATGGTATAGATTAGGGGAAGAGTCAGGCTAGATGATTTATTTAGTTCCTCTTCACTCTAAGGTGAGAGTGGATGAGTAGGTAGGTGTTGGTTGATGGATATTGGTTCTTGGATCAATGTTAGGTTCATAAAAGGATCATCTGATAATAAGTCATCCTCATGATACAGTTGAAGGGATATCATTTAGAGATATTTTTAGTTTTTTGTGTCATGCCTAGGTGTCTTATGGCATGAACATACTAATTTATCATTATACTAAGATAGTTTAAGAGTACATGGGTTAAACGGTATGATAGGTGGCAAGGCTAGGAAAGATGCTTACAATAGCCTTTGTAGGATGGCTGAGTAAGACTCAAAAAATGATGGAAAAATCATAGGGATATTAGGTCTGGTAGTTGAGGTAGAAGCCCTTTTAGGAGTGGGATTGGTGGTAGAGGTTTTGGGTAAATTAATGTTTTTGGCAGATAGTTTTAGCTTTAGTAAAGAGGTTGATAGCTTGGGGTTAGAAGGTCTTGGAGTAGACATTCAAGAGATAAATGATTTATTTATAGATGATTGGGAGATAGGAGGTATGTTCATGGGTGGTTTAGTGAAAATAGGTGTGGATAAAAGTAGGAGGGATGACATAACAAAAAGTGGTGAATAGGTTTTGATTGGGATTATTGGTTTCCCAATTAAGGTAGAGGGACGAGGTTCCAAAATAGAGGGAAAAGTGGAAAGGGGAGGTAGAGTTTTGGTTTTTGGGATTTTAGTGATTTTACCTTCTTTGTTGGCTTAGCTTGGGGTTTGTTTGACAGGTCTAGTGGGCTTAAATCCAAATTTATTAATGGGTGAGTAATGTTATGAGTAAGAAATATTACAAGGTTCTTGGTAGGTTTGTTTAGAATGGTAGAAGGTGATTTAGTAACTTTGGGTGAGTCTGGTTTTGATGGTGATACTATAGTTTAATAGGTAAAGGTGTCTAATGGTTGGGTTATGGTGATAGTAGATTTTATAGTGGAAAGGGTAGGCTATTTTGATGGCAAAGGATCCAGTTTGGTTATATATGGGAGTCCAAGCTATTGACAAAAGGTGGCTTGATCTAGTTTAGGGTCAGATATGAATTCTAAGTTTTTCACCAATCAAGAGAAGGGTTTATAGATGGGTTTAAATCCCTCAGTAGTAGATTCAAAGGATAGACCCAAGGGTTAAGTGGGAGGAATGATTACCTCATCCTTTTCTTGGTCAAGAGGTTCTAATATCTGGGAAGGTAACTATTCAATGGGAGGTGTAGGCAAGGTAGTTTCTTCCTTAGGAATGATCACTAAAGGAAGAGTGGATTATTGTATGATTGAGGAAACTAATGAAGTGGGAATGGTTTCCTCCTCTTATGTGGATATCAAAGAAGAGGTTGGTGACTCCACTACCTCAATAAGTGGAGTAGGGGAAGAGGTGATTTTGTTAATGGTTTTCTTAGTATTGAGTGCACCAATAACCATATTGACTGCATGGGCCTTGTGATTATGAGAGGATTCTACTTTGCTTTCATTGTTGGTAAAAGGATCATGGTTTGGAAATGGTTGTCTAAAGATGTCGAGTGATTAGTTTAAGTGTACATTGGGATTATCCAACACAAGTTCTCCTTACCATTAAGATTTTGGAAAATGTTTTTGAAGGTGTTACACATACTAATGTCATGTCCAATGGCTTGATGGAAGGTGCAAAATTTGTTCTCCTTGTACCAAATAGGTATAGGATGAGAAGAAAAAAATTATTGTATAGGTTTGATTAGAGGGAGTTGTATGATATTGGGTTTTAAAAATATCTCCAAGATCAAAGCATATAACTCTCCAAGTAGAGTAAATTATTTTTGGGTGTTGTGGTTTGGGATCTTGGTATTTTGACTAGAGGAATTAGAAGAGTTAGATTGGTTGACAATGGGTAGAGGGGTTGTCTTAAGGATAACTACCTTTATGGTTCCCTTATTTTTGGAGTTAGTGTTAGTTTGGATTTTAGGTTTGGAGGAGGAAGCCTCATTTGGTTTGAAGGTAGAATTCTTGTTTCTCAATTTCAACTTCCCCTCATCAATGGATCTAATCTCTAGTTTTTGTGCCATGGTGAAAGCTTCATCAAAGGTCCTAAAGATTTGAACTCATAAAGTAGAGGAGATGTGTTTGGTGAAATCTTGATCAAAGAGTTTAATCAACTTGGGTTGGGGTAGAGAGAAGGAGAGTTAGTTTATTAGACTTATCCAATGGGCTATGAAGTCAGTAATGTATTCATCATAAAATTATTGAATGGAGTAAAGATCAGTGATGGAACTTTTCTTAGAGATGTTTATGGAAAATTGATCTAAGAAAATTTGAGCTAGTTGGTTAAAAGAAAAGAGGGAGTGTTTTGTAATAACACTGTACCAATCTAGTTTTGGCCCTGATGGAGACATGGGGAAGATACGAAGGAGAGCATAATTGTAGGTAATCATATAACATGAATGCCTAAATGATCTCAAGTGTTGTTGAGGGTCCTTACTTTGAAAATTAGAAAACTTCAGAAGTTCCCATTGATGAGTATATGGTCAAATGGGGATGCATGGTTGAATTGGTTCATTAAAGATTTGGTCACATGATAATATATTATGAGCTCCAAAAATGGATGACTCCAAATTAGTCATTTTATCTATTAAAATTTTGATAAGGTCAGCTTTGGATTGTGCACCCCCATAGTTGTAAGGTAGATTGTGTTGGGTTTAGGTAGGTGCAACATATGTATAGTTGGTGGGGGGTTGAGATGCTACCACATATTGGTATGTGGACATGGGTGGTTAAGATGATGCCACATATGAATACATGGAGATAGGTGGTTGGGTGGAAGGTAGAGGTACATACCCTTGTGGGTTAGGAATGTAGCTGGGGTTTGGTGCAATGAGGACCTATTGAGAGATTAACACAAGTTGGGTAGGAAATATGGCTGGGTTAGTAGATAGAGGGTAGGTGGTAACTTTAGTACTAATGGGTAGAAGGGTGGAAGGTATGAGAACCACCAAGATCTGAAATGGAGTGGAAGTAGGTAGGTTGGAAAGGAGAGGAGTGGTGGTGATACTAATAGAGGGTAATCTTATAGTAAGGGAAGTGTTGGAGCTTAAAAGTTGGATTACTCCTATACTATGAGGTTTGTGAGTTGGAGAAGAAGGTGCTTGGGTGTTGCTTCACTAAGTGGATTTATTTTGGATGGTGGTATAGATAGGGTTATTGGTAGAGGATGATGCCCAGTGACTAAAGGTTGGGTGGAGATGCTGGTAACATAAGTGTTGCCTACAAGGTGGGATGACATGTTATAAGGCAGGTCAATAGGTAGAACTAAAGCAAGGGTATGATGGGATATGGTGTTGAGGTAATGCTAGAGGGATATGGGGTTGTTATCCAAAAAGGTGACAAAATATACGTCACCTTAGGAAACCATGTAAGGGATTGTAGTATTCCCAAAAGGATGAGGAGAACTCTCTACATCTTAGATGTTCTCCATGTATGAGGGAGAAGAGGAAAATGGATGATTAAGAAGTGGGTCCTAATTTATTTAGTTTTTTATTTGTTGCCTAGTTAAATCCATGAAGATAAGGAAAGGAGGAGGATACAATCAATCTCATAACTCAAATAAAGACAAGACAATAAAAAATCAAGGAAACAAAACACACACTAAAGCATGTTAAATACCAAGGTTCTTTTTAGTCTCTCTTGTGATTTATGCCTTAAGTTTTGATAATTGTGTGACTAAAAATGGCTTATAGAATAGGTACTAGAAAATAAGTATATGGTTGGTTTAAGGTTGTGTTTGGGATCTCAAAGGGATCTATGCTTGAAATCAATACATGGCTTGATATTGGGGCATACCTCCTCACTTCACACACTACATCAATAAGGGTATCAGGTGATTAGCAAAGATATACCAATTGGTAGAAATTATACTCAATTAGAGAGCTAAGTTAGTTCTCACTTTGGTGATGAAATTCAAGTAAGATGGTTAGGAAAGGTGACTGTTAGGTAATGAAATCCTAGTCCAGCCTTATGTCAATGTTTTTATTCTTGATTAAGTGTAAGTGGTTTGGTATTTTTTGTGTGATAAAAGTGAAGCTATAATTAATTCATTTGATTAATTAAGTTATCTGAGATAGAATAATAAATCAAATAATGGATGAATTCAATTTGAATCCTAAAATGAAATTTTAATTTAGTTGTATGATTAGAAAGATAAGAAGAAGAAGCACCAAGATGCAGCTATGAGCCCAAGAAAAGACTCAAAGGTTTCATCAGGCATGCAAAAATGTTTTAGTGAATTTTTGCTTATATTCTTTGGAAGAAATAGAGAAGACACTAGAGAAGGGTATGGTTAGTAGAAATTGATATGTTATGCACATGTTGATACAGATGATTATAGATATTCCTCTTTGGCTTGGGAAGAATGATCTATATATAAGAAAGCACTCAAAGAAATGGTTGATTAATTAGATAATAGGGTGGATTGCCTAGGAAGATAGATCCAAAAAGTATGAGCTTCCTTGGAGGCTATCAATACACACTTTTAGACAATCAAGTTCATAAATCAAAAGATAAAGTACTTACATAAATAATAGAAGATATTAAAATGTAATACAAGAAGATAAATTTGACTAATTATATAAATAAATAGATTGATATTAATGCTAAATATATTGGGTATAGCTCAAAATATAGGGTAGGGTTTTGTGGTTAGGTGAGAGGTCAAAAACTAAGATTTGGTTAAGATATGGTGGGTGAAAATAGCTTGCTTTTGATTTGTCTAAAAGTGACCATTGATAGCTGGGTGTGACCGTTGATGGTTAGGGTGACTGTCAGTGGTTGGGATAGACCATTGGTGATTAGGGTGATCATCAATGATTATTGTGAGTTCTGATCTAATTTAGGAATTTTTTTTGATGAGGTTTCTAAAAAGTGGCTTTAGGCTAGGTTGGTTAAAAAATAGAAATAAAGTACTTAATTAGTGAAAACATATACTTATCTTGTTGGTTGTTGATCTGAAGAAAGGTCGAGGGATTTATTTATGAAGCTTGGAGAAAATTTTAGAAAATTAATGATACTTAGTTTTTATTTGATGGATGATAGCACTTTGGCTCTTTATCACACTTTTTAGTTTGTTGGTTCACTAGAAGAATGACCTACCAAAGAAACTCTGATAAAAGAAGCTCTTAATAGTTGAAGATCCCTTTTCACCTCATTCTCCTCTATTTTTATAGGAGGGGGAGGTGGAAGTATAGGTCTAAGAAGTGGTTTAACTTGTTTTCTAAATTTAAATTCAACATACATTGATACGTAAGTATATCAACCAAGCTAATTATAAAAAATAGGTTGTAGTTGAAGTTGGAGTTAGGTGTTTAGGTAGTGGAAACTTGATTGTCAGTGGTCAAGCCTAACCATTGATGATTATGGTGACTATCAGTAGTTAAGGGTAAAATTCTATGTTTGTTAAAATGTTTAGTTAGTTAGTTAGTCAGCTAACCTAACTCAGGTTTACGGTTGAAGGGTTGTGGGATGGCCCCTAAGGGGCCCTAAGGTGGTCTAGGGCTGTTTCAACATCTAGAACCATTGTGAAATTTTGTAGTGTCTACATCAATCCATAAACCACAAAGGACATCAAAAATGAGTCTCAAGATTTAACCTTCATTAATTTTCAAACTTTGTCCAATATAAATTTTTATAATGATAACAACTTCTTCAGAAACAAACCTGTATCTTCACTTTTTCTCTTTCCTCTCTCTAACCACCACCACCTAGAGGTAATTAGGAGAGTTCACTACAAGCTCCATATACTTACCTAATTAATCTAAACCATCTTGAGCACTTTTTAATTATATCTTCAATAATGGGTCACTATTAGGGTATTAAAAGGGTATAAACACACTTCTACTATTAATGATTGTTCATAAATTAAATCCCCTCAATCCAAAAACTAATGTTTGGACCCTTACCTATATACCATTAACATATTAGGTTCTCATGCAAAGGTTTGATAATTTAAAAAGCACAAGAAAATCCTTCTCAGGTTGATTATCCTTCATTATGTGCACTTGAGAGACCTCAAACAAGTTTTTCTTACCTCAAGTTTTGACCTATAACTTCATGAATACACCTAAGAAAACCTATCACACATCTGAAAAATCTCACTTATGCATACTTTCCTTAGAAACTTAACCCCATGCCTCATTAGGCCATGCTCTTACCACCTTTATTTATACACTTGAATATTCACACCTCATTAGGCCTTGAACTAAACTTTAAACATCTTTTCTAGATCTCAATACTTCACTCATATGATCACACATCTCACTTATTCAAATAGTGTCAAACATCCTTTTACAACCTTATCATCTCAGTACTTCACTCACATGATCACACATCTCACTCATTCAAATAGTGTCAAACATCCTTTTATAACCTTATCTCACCATGAAGCCAAGCTTATGCCTTCACACAAGGTCTCTTTATACCATAAATAAGCTTCACAAGACACCTTGTCCTCAAAGACACTTGATATCAATCTTCTATAACCTTTACAATCCTAAGAACATCCATATCACCCTTCCAACATGCCTCTTCATGTATAAGACCATGAATACTATGCACATACCTTCTTAAAACATTACTAGGCTCAAACACTTGATAACTTTGTCAATAAGAACCTTTCATGATGACCTTCACATCACTCATATAAACATAAAAACATATACCAATCATATCTTACATACTTAAAATCATTGAAACATTGATCAATATTATATCTCATTGCTACACTCTTCGATGACGTTGTGAAGACCTATGAACTCATGACCATGCCAACAAACCTTCAACACTTTAGCTTATTAAAAAACAACACTCACTAGAGCACCACTAAGATATCAATTACAATAATAATGATATCAAATAAGAAAAATATTTACATAGCACTCTCACACCACTACAAAAATATCTTTCTAATCAACATTCTCTTATGCTCAAACATTGCCATACATACTTAAAATACCTTGATAATAGATAATGATATCTCATTAGGCCAGGTAGAGTATAGGACTGGTGTAGTTATAGACTTGTATTGAAGGTCTTACCCCTATAGGCTCACCTTGAAAATTTCCTTGATACCTCTAAACCTTGCTCATATGACTTACATGCTCCTTAGAAAATTTCATACCTCTACACATACCTATGCATATAAATATTTATACTCACCATGCACATGCTTCATGACATGACTATGCTTGCTATGCATTGTACCTTCCATGCTTGTCCTATACCAATGATTTTAGATATTAGTTATCTTTAAATTATCTTTCAAGAATGACCTGGTCACATCACATAATGTCAATATGTACTTGATCACCTTGTCATATTTTACACTACCAACCACATTATTTCTTTCATGAATGACCTCAACTCTTTCATGCACCTAATCACTGCCAATTGAACTAACATACTTTTCATCAACTTATTCACCATGATTACACTTTCTCTCATAGAAATAACACTCACTATGTTTGCATAATAAATAATCATACACATACCTCAAAGCTTACATGACCATGCACCTTCATAATAACCTTTGACATCAATGACAACATCAATTTAAAAACTCAACAATCAATGGCAATGCTCACAATGTAAGTTGTCTTACTAGTGGAGTACCTTTGGTCTGATACAAAATAGAGAGAAATTATTAGATTATTCCATCCTAGATGAGACCATAGAGGTTTAATTTAGGTCATTATGACATTTTTTACCAATTCTCAAATCTATATCATATATCTAGATCCATTAACATCTCAAATTCTCAAGACTAGCTTTTAAGACTGTAATTGTGTGTAGGGTTTAGAAGCCTAGACTGAGGATGAGGTTTTAAACCAGTTTGATCAGCCTTTTCTATTATATTTATCTCTAAGAATCAAATAGAGTGTGATATAATCACTCTAAGAGTGGCTTAAATGTGTCCATTTCATCTTACACCTATGTCAAACCTCCAATCCAATATTACTCCAATAGGTTAGGCTAGTCTATAGTCCTTACTTCAAACTATAGGTGATCATTTAGGAATATAAGGGATTACTATCAGTGGTGATATGTATATGATAATTTTATTTCAAATTTTGGTTTCCTTTGAGGTAACTAAGGCCATTTTATACCTATATATAATCATTTCTTCCTTCACATGCTATTATCTCTCTATCACCAATGCACCGTAGGTCACTTTCAAGTTCTAAGTTCATTTGACTTCTTAACACTATAGTTCTCTGAGTGTTTACATCAATATTTTGAATTATTTGAAACATCACTCACCACCATTATATCTTGACCTACTAACTTCTTCTTATTTCAAGACATGACCTCTCCATCTAGGCTACAAGAATGAAAATATTAGACTTGCCTAGACCTCATAGACTTCTACCATGAGATGACACTATATGAGGTAGGATTCCTTCTCAGAGAAGTTAAGGTGAATTTTCCCATTGTAAATTTATTTAACTTGACTAAATTTAGGCATTTTTTTGGGAAGTCTTAACTATATTGATGAACCTTGAATTACTTAAGAATTCCTCTCAAGTCCTGCACAAGTTGTCTCTTAAGTTTTGCATAGTCCTAAAATTAATTATACATAACTATAGGTGATTGTAGGTGACTGTCTGTTAAGCATGTGAGTTAAATCTTCAAATTCACTTGGTTTCAAATGATTTTATATTTATATTGGTCAATTAAATTATTATTATACTATAACTATGCTCTGAGAGGTTAAAAACAAGTGTAATACCTTTGATCTGAATCTGCTCACAAGAGAATAAACTCTATAACTACTAAAACATTATTATATAGACCATTGGTGTTCAATCCTAATACAAGAGAGTGATTCTACCTATCCCTTCATGAACACACATGCAAAAATAGTTTAAATCAACATGAAATGGGTGAACATGCTTTGCAATTCTTCATACACTTGGTTTTCACATATCAATGCAATCAAATGAGAAAATTGAGCCATTGGGTTTGCATAGGTAGTTTGGAGGTGTTAAAAATATTAGTGATTATTCATACAGTACATATAATAAATATTTAAACCATGAACATGAAATGGAAGGTAATAAATACTAATAAAATCCCCCAAGTGCACTCACTCCAACTCTTCTTCTCCTATCCATACCAAATGAAAATTGTTAACCTTTCTTAAACTATCCAAGGGAGTGATAGGAGGTAAAAATTGGGTTTTGACAACTTTGTGTCTATTGAAACCACCTAAGCTTATAAATGACTTGTGTGGATCTCAAAAAATCTTTTTAATTATCCACATGTACTATATGAGTCACCTTAGTTTTTATAACATTTGAAACTACCCTTTTTGTAGTTGATATTATTATATTTACGTTAGACCTACACCATTTCAGTTTTAAAATTGTCCTCTAACATTATCTAGTAGGAAGTATGTTATATTTATTCTTGACACATTTTTCCTTTTGTGGAAAACTATACAATTCCTTAGCATTACCAAAAAGATGGTATACAAATCCATAAGATAAACTAGATAAATGTGACCTAGGTGAAAAAATATTATGTGACCTTTAGGGTGTGACTTGACCTCACTTAGGACCATGGTGACCATTTTTGAACCTATGTAACCCTATAAAAAGTTTGAATATATAGGGGGGTTAACCTAATTTGATTTAGGGTGAAATTTGGTCAACATTTTGGTGATTTCTAGGGGGTAGCATTCCTATTATGTTAAGGACTAGTTGCCTTATCCTATCCTTATGAAATGGAGTCACCCATATGCTAAAATTAACACTAGTATGATTTTGAAAAGACACAAAACTCACACCATACATAATAAGAATAAAACAAATAAAATAAGGCACCAAAACCCACACTTGTGCTCTCTTAACACTTAGGGAAAACACACAAACAACTCAAAGGAAAACACACACATATCCTAATATATACAAGACCTCAAGACACTTTTGGTGAAGAACAAATTATTGATTGTTTCAACTAGGGTCAAAGACAATACTTCTAGAATAACCATTTTTAAATGAAAAAAACCATCATATGATGCATGTTTGTCAATGAAAACTTTCTTATGAAGATAGTCAAATGACTTACCATATTTAGGGGTTTTGGTAACTACAAATGTATCACTTTGATCTCTGATGAACACTCTATATAACTCTTTTGGAGTTTTGTTTAACTTTGTAGCTTGCTTGACTTCTATCTTGTCCTCTTTGTACTCTTCAATCTAATCATTGGGAGTCATGATACCTTTCCCAATTTCAAATGCATTTGAATCATGTTATGCTTATTGTTGGGAGTCATCAAGGATTTGTGCTCAAAAAATTCATGGTATACCAGAATTATTTCCTACTTAGTAGACACCTCATGTTTTCCCTTATGCTCATTAGATACATAATTGACCTCATCATTAGGTCTGTATTCCTTTTGAATATTTGTAGACTTGATTACCTCCTCAAATTCCTACACTATGGCATTGAATTATTACCACATATCATCCACCCTTTCTTGAGGTTCATGTTCATGAACATTATCTTCTTTAGTAGGCATAACTAAATTCTCACTTGGATTGTAATGCTTTGTTACAGATAGGATACTAACATCATCATCCATATGCAAAATATAATTTCCACATGCAACTTGCCTCGAGATCCATCATATTATTCATGGATTATGTATGTACCAAGGCTTGTTTCTTCAAAACCATACTACTTAGCTCCCCATTCATCAAGGTACAAGTTAACTATGCCATCAAGAAGTGTTAGAGGTTCTTGATCACTAGGGTTATCTTCTTCATTACTAATATTGAAATTTATGTTAGTGTATAAGGCACGCATGTATCTACATGAAAACTACATAGAGGTTTAAATTTGATTGACACCTTAACACCATACCTAGTCCTAAATTCCATATAGGATCAATTTGAAATCAAGCATCCTCTAATATTAGAAGTAAAATATATTAAAAAACAACGTGTAAAGTGAGGTGGAACATCCACAACCACAACATATTGAAGAATAGTGAAATTAGGATAAGCATGAAGAATAAGCTTCAAACCTTTGATTATGACAATTATCTTGGTAGATGACCCATACAATTATAGTACTCCTTTAGAATGAGTCTCATACTTCAAATTAAATTTATCAACTACTAACTTAGGCATAATTGAGGTATTATCTATACTATCAATCAAGCAATTGTGAACCAAAGCATCCTCAATGATGATAGAGAGATATAAAGGAGGGGGTTTGTCTAATTTATCAATTTTATTTGGTTGTCTTTCATTATGCTTCAATATTTTTGTCAATGTTACCTCTTTTACACTAGGCTACTTGTTTATCATGATGAGTTTGGATAGTTTTTCTTGGAGAAGGTCATATTGTCCAAGTTTTGCTAATTTATCCTACATTGATACATTCACATGAGATTTATTCATATGCTCTAAAATCTTAGTGAAATAACCAATAACCTTATCTTGTCCATTAATAGGAATAGTAATACCCACAACTTGAGAATTATGAGGTATGAAAGAACTCCTAACATTTTACATTCTTTGATCTACTTATGTACTTGGAATAAAATTATACATACCTATGCTTTGGGATATTTGAACACTCATTGATAAACCATTACTAGCCCCTTGAACCTCTTCAACTACCTTTCTCTTTGACATTTTTTTTGCAACTATAAGACTTGGATGTTTGCTTGATTGCCCTTAGTAATTCATAACACATGAGTCATATTTTTTCCAATTGACCAAACTAAGCACCTCTTTATCACTCTTCCCATTATTATCTCCTCAATTAGGCACCTTATCTTGAGTTATGGCTAGCATTGTTCCCAAATTTTCCATGAAATATTGATTGAAATAATCATTTACATAGGTAGATGGATCATGAGGTTGATCCGATGAAGGCTGAACATCATGCTCTTAGACAAGGTTATTTTGAGTAGGAATTGATGTTATTGAAGTGGAGGGAGCATTAGGAGTATAAACATTATATGAATTTGATTTAAATAGTTATCCTTGACCTTGAGGATGACCTTGAAAGGGTAGTATATTGACTTTATAGTTAGGGTATGATTGATTATGCTAATAGTGGCTTTATAAAGGCCTCACTTGCTGATGTTGTATGATCATTTAGAGACCTAGAATCTCTTGTTCAGTACCTTCACTCTTTCTAATTCATTTGGCTTAATTAACTAACTAGGGGAAGTAGGCTTATGTTTTGGTGTAGGGATGGGAGAAAAAATAGGTGTAGAAGTTTGTAAATTAGGGAATAGAGGCATAGGGGTTCTTGGAGTAGTCTTCCCAACTGAAATCAAATAATTCTCAACCCTAGTAGCCGCTTAATAGGCATTAGGTAATGTGTTCCCTTGCATATATTGTACCATCATAAAAATATCACTATCAAAAGCTTTAAAATAATAAAGGAAATCATGATGAATAGTGGGTCTTACCAAGATTGGGATCCTATCCCATGTCATCAAAAACCTTGTGTTAAAGTCTTGAATATATTCTTAAGGTGCTCTCCTTATATTGTTCAGTTGCTCAGTTAATGACAATTTATCACTCTTGACCTTAAACCTTCTCCTCAAAGCATCACCCAACTCATTCCATGTGGTGATAGATCAAGGAGCCAAAGTACCATACCAGTCAAGAGATTTCCCTTTGAAAGAGACAACCAACAACTTAATTGCTATGTTCTCCTCAATGGCATGATATATATTCTAAAAGTTAGAAATGTTTTTAATATACTTAATAAGGGTAATGACAGTCTCAAAAGTATATGAAGGGACACTTCTGAGGGAAAATATGGGAATACCATCATAATGGGAAAATATTAGAGGACTATATCCATTGAAGGATATAAAAGGTAGGTTCCTTGCCATGATGGCTTTAGGCTCTTACAAGATTGGGCCAATCAAAAAAATTTCTTATAGATTTATGAACAAGGTATGATATTTTTGGGTAAGGATGGGTATTAGAAAATCTATATGCTCTGACTAAATAATGAGGAAGCTCTTTAAACTCAAAAATAATGCCTTTATTATGAGATCTTATGCTTACCTTAGGCATGAAATAATTCACTAGTCTACCACCATGATTCAAATGTTAGAGTTGCTAGATAATGCAAGAAGTAGACTGTTACAACCTCCTTGTTGTCAACACCAGCATCCACATTAAACAACATTCTTAGACTTCAATTTCCATTAGGCATTTCATAACTACTATAGCCATAATTTGTACCCTAAAGAAGTAAATTAGACCTTCTCAGATTTGGGATAACATGGAACTATCTCAAATTATTTGTAAACTATTAAAAGAGATAGATCTATATATTTTTGGATAGCTCCCTTGATTTATCTATTTAGGATCACACATTACACTAAGATAATTTTAGACACTTAAAACTAGCCACAATTGGTTTCCATTTGAACTTCAGATTGATTCCTACAAACCATTGAAAATTAATCCCAAAAATCATTGAACATCCCAAATTTGTTTGTGCATCATTCAAAAAAGTTTAGAATCATGTTGAGACATCCCTAATTGGGGTATCCTACTATATTCAATAATAACCTCTCATCGATTCATCCCTAATCACCTTAAAACATCACAACTATCAATTTAGCTTATAGACATATTAAGTAGGGTACTTGCACACTTGATTAAATATTGAAAGAGCTAAAAGGATAATCAAAATTAATTAACAAGTTAAACAAGATTAAATGCATATTTGAATTATACATTTGAAATTAATGAATATATAAAAAAGGAAATTCAAAAATTCAAAATATCCTTGCCTTTCATCATTGCCTTTATGAGTTATCAAAATCGTTAAAAATATCCTAAAATGTCCAAGTTGAGAGCCATGCTTAGTAATTGCAAATCATAATTAATTGATAACCATTAACTAAAATAGAGTTAGTTTTAACTCATCAAGGTTTAGTTTTAATCCCTTCCAAACCTAAACCCAACCTTAACGTACCTTTGGTGAGAGTTAATTCTTAAGGCTATAAATATAAGGCCATACCCCTTCATGTTTAAGATTGGATATTGTAGAGTTATTATGTAGGATTTGCTCCATACGACTCATGCCAATAGTGTCATAATGCCAATATAATAAGCCAAGAAACATCAAAGCCAAGGTGCCAAGGAGAGAAGGAACCAATCAACCTTCACTGTTAAAGACTTCTTGATGCACAACTCAAGCAAGCCACTCAATAAAGTGATTTGAATATCCCAAGGAAGGTAAAAGAGTTATTGTCTTTTAGGTTTTTGTTGTTCTTTCATTTAGTTTTTGTTACTAAGTTATCCCTAGTGTCTAGGCTAGAGATGTTAGGAACTTAGTGTGTAACTTTCATTATTTTATGATACTAACACAAGACTAACCTCCCTTCTTAGATTCCTTGATCACAAAAGGGCACATTTGATGGGACCTCAAGCATCTCATATAATTCTATTTTTTTATCAATGCATAGGTTACACAAAAACCAATGTTGATTATATAAGACCTAAGTCAATTCTACAAGAATGATATAAATTATCCCTGATCGACATTAATCCTTGTGTCAAAAATAGAGTATGATATAAATGTGTTTAACATGTTTTTTTCTTAAGTTTTTTGGATTTTATTTTATGTTTTAGAACTTGAATATTGTCTTTTAAACTATTTTCCTATAGGATCCAAAGAGATATTTATTTTTAGGCTTGTTTTTCTTATAGTATTTTATGAAATCCATATTGTATTTTTATATATTTTGAAGGAGCTGATATCGATCTTTATCGATTGACATCGATCCATATGTGGATCGACTAACATTAACCTATGTAGATTGACATCAATCCCTACATAGATCAACATCGATTTCTCTAAGCTAGAAAATAGGAAACTAGAGAGTTCATTTTGAAATCTTGTTATCTCACTCACTTTTGGGATTATAAGTAGGAAATTCCTCTAAAAAATTATAGGTCATAAGGTGGAAAAAAAAGTTTGAACACGGTTATATCTTACACACTTTATCTTTGGTGTTTATAACAAACCTAGATATTTTCATACCTTAGTTATTTTTTGAAGTTCTTACAAGTTTTTTTAAAAATACCAAGGGGCATAAAAATTCACAACACACTCTATTTTGTTGAAATAAAATGAACTTTCACATGTGGTTACACACTCTTAATATTTGTTCATTTTATTCTTATTTATTGAAAAGTTGTTTGTTTGAGAAAATTAAGTGATGTGTGTATGCTTTCCCCCATACCCTTTAGGGAACTCAGGTGACAAAAAGATATTATTTATTTAAACTCAATTGATTTAGTATAAAATCATTAAAATAACATCATTAATACCCTCCTAAAATTTGTATGGTTTGGGTGACCCCAAAATAACCAAAAAGTCTTTTCACTTGTGTTTTAATTTGTACATTTTGACTTGTAAGCAGGGGTTCATTACCTCCTCATAGGTTCTCTAGGGAAATTTTGACCCAAGAATTCATCTCCTAGAATCATTTAAACCCCAATACATAGTGGGGGTATATAAATTAATCTGGTCAATCACTGGGGTGGTAGTTTGAGTGGTTTAAACTACCTCCATTAGTGATTGATGCCCTCAAAAAATATGATCAACTCAGACATCACACTAAATTAAGCAAGTGATGGATGTAGTGGTTATGAAAAGGATAAGACATTTTAAAAATAATTTAGTTGACATGAATATAATTTAAATGAGCATATTTTTGTGTTAACCACACTTGAGACCATCTAAAAAAGTGAAAAAATTAATAGTTTAGAACAACCTCACTTGCTGTAGACATACTATTAACGTAGGGTGAGTAGCCCAAAGTTCCATGTCATAGTAAAACAAATTGAGAGAAGAGGGAACCTAAAAACCCTTCTTTTTATGTGTTTTTAATTATTTATATTAATAATTAAAATCCTATTAAGAGATAGTATATTGATGGAGTTTGACAAGTATTATGCAACCTTGTCAGTTTTAAGATCTAGGATGTTACACTTAGGTGTTTATGTCAATTTTATCCTTTCTTTCATGGTTTTATTGAGAAGTGTTGTCATTGATTGTTGATGTAATTTGATTTCAAGGTTGATGCCATTTATGCTAAGGTTGTATCTATTGAATATTCTTGGTGAGTGATCTATTAGATATGTGCATGTGTGTTTGATGCGATAAGGATGTCGTATGAAAAGAGAGAATTTGAAGGCAACCTAATTTATTTCTATTGAGATATAATTTTAATGAAATATAATTATTATTTATTTGTTTGTTGTAAATATTTTAAAAATGTTTTAAGAGTGTTTTTTGATGAATGTTCTTTTTGATAGCATCATTGAGGTAAAAATGTTTCGAGTACTAGTCCTTGAGTATAAGGTGTCTTGAGTAGCCTAGTCATAAAAAACATAGTCATATCTTGAGTATGTGCATGGTGATCATGAATAGGTATATGTAGAGTATATAAGGCATGTGATAAAGGTATATAATCATAAAATAATGTTTCAATATCAGTTGTCAAGTTTTAAGTGCTTAAGAAGCCTAGTCATGATACTAGTCATAACATGTAAAATCCTAGTGAGATAGTTTGAGCATAGTGGCTTGGTGAGATGTATACATAGAAGAATAAGAGGATGTATGAGTTTAATTGAACATGTATGTGAGGTATTTTATCACTCATGAGAGTCTCATGCTGATCCTATAAAGTTAGGGCCTTTAGACCTAGTTTACACCTAGACCACCTCTAGACCCTGCCTAACCTAATGAGGCATCATGAGCTGTTGTCAAGGCATATGAAGAATATATGGTAGTGTTTAATAATGTATGAAGTTTCTTAATAATTTTATATAGGTTGAGAATTTATGTAAAAATTCTTGAAGGTTATATTCAAGACCTAGTATGGTTTACAAGTCAAGGTTTAAACAAGCAGAGAGAGAGAGAGAGAGAGAGAGAGAGAGAGAGAGAGAGAGAGAGGAGAGAGAGAGAGAGAGAGAGAGAGAGAGAGAGAGAGAGAGAGAGAGAGAGAGAGAGAGAGAGAGAGAGAGAGAGAGAGAGAGAGAGAGAGGCCTTATGGGGTATCAAGATTAGTTTACAATGAAATTATAAGTATGTGAGAATGGATAGAGGTAGGATATTATGTTTAAATTATGTTCATAAATTTTAGGTCATGGTTTACAATAAAAGGCATGAAAAGTGTTTTTGAGGTCTCTTGAGTGCACAAAAAGAAGGGTTATCAACTCAAGGTCTTTCATGTGTTTATTTTCATGTGTAACCTCTACATTGAAACCTAATATGTTAAGGAGAGATGGGTAAATGTCCTATGTAATATGTCTAGGCATTATTTTTAGAAATGAGGGATAGTCCTTTATGAACAATTATCAACACCATAAATAGTGTTAACCTTCTCTAAAACCTTAATAATGACCCAATGTGAAATATATTGTTTAAAACAGCCCAAAATGGTCTCAAATGACTATAAAAACTATTTTATAATGTATTAAACTCTCCTAGGCATCTCCAAGTGTGATTGGTTTGTCATGTGTGTAGTAGACCTTATAAGAAAGTGTTAGTTTCTTGGAGATTTGTTGTAGTAGTCAGAGTTGACTAGGTCAAAGTTGATAAATAGATGGAGGAATTTTTTTGATAATTATATTTAATTTAAATGGTGGTTTTTGGATATGTTATAGTCCTAAATTGTTCTAAATCAAACATCTAAGCTGACCAGTCATTAACAAACCTAATAGTAGAAATAATGATAAATCTAGGTAGTAATGAGAAGGTGATTAGGGATGTGATATCATGGAATAGGGATGAATCTAGGTTATTATTTCTTAGGAATTTTATTAAATTATTATATATATTATAAGTTTTTGGGGATAGTAGTTATTATGAAAAATTTGCTCATAAGTTGACTTGTCTAGCTCAGTGAGCTTTGTGTATAGTGAGGTAATGAGATTGGTATGCAAGACTAATATTACAATTTAAATATAATATATATCTATTTAATAATGGTATAATTATCTCATAGGATCATATACATGAAGTTTAAGTCTCTGAAAGTGGTTCTATAGGTGTTGAAGGTCATTACCACCATGACTATGCTTTAATGGAAATTAGTAGATCTAGGTAAGTAAGTTGTAGTGATGAATTGGAGGCTCTTTACCCTAAGTTAAAATATCTAATTTAGATGGTGTTTTTATTTGGTACTTTTATTAAATATCCATTTTTTGAATAATATTTGATATAAAGTGAAATTGGTTGAAAATTTGAAGTCAAAATGGCTTGTTTGGACGAGTGAGGTCTATGAGAGAAAAGGTCAACAAATTAGTCTGAAAGACCAATAGTTTCCATTATATATTATGATATTTTTTTTGGATGTTGTTATTATGATGTTTTAGGATCATTTTAATGAATTTTAACTCCTTTATTATGTTCTTTTAGGCGTCATAAGTTTAAGTATCCATGACTGTGTTTTGAGGCTAGTTGGTAGTTCAGAGTGAGCTTTTTGTAGAGAAGAGTTTGAACCTATAAACCCTGAGTTAAAGTATCTAATTAAGTTTTTTATGACCTTGAGGTCATTATTTTTTTGAATATGTGATTTATTTACATATTTTTTTATATAATTAGTGTTTTATCTTTAGTAGTTCAAGATAGACTTTCTGGGTATGCACAGGCCTAATTACGAAGTGGTGATTGGATTTGAAAGATGTTATGGAGAATATATGAGATTAGTATATGTATATTTTATTTATGTTTTGTAGTTTTAAAGTGTTCCAAGGAAGGCAAAGTGTAACGTGTCCTTTAGTAGACCTAATGAGATTAGGTCTTCATGAGACTTAAAGATGAAATGAGGCCTAAATGAGGTATGCCAGACCTAAAGGGACTAAATTAATGTTTGATTCATGTTTATGAGATGTAATAATATATATTACATGGATAAAATAAGAGGTTAAGTGTGTTTGGCCAACCAATAAGGATATGAATAAGAGGCTTGCATAAATACAAGGAATTTTTAAGCCTATTGGTGTGTGAAAAAATGTAAGCAAATAAGATACCACTTTGTTGATTATAATGAGGTATTATAGACCATAATAAGAGTGTATAGGATTAGTGATGAATATTTTACATAAGTTATATGTATTAGGATCAAGGTCATATGACCTAATTAGTCTTAAAGAGACCTAGAAGGTAGTTTGAAAGGGCTAAGAGTGTGAAGAGCTGAAGAGGTGACCACCATTATTTGGTTGAGAGAAAGGTGTATTTAAGGTTATTAAATAAGTTATGTGGATATTTTTTTTTGATTCATCTAGGAGGTTGGTTCTTCCTTGCAAGTTGGTTCTTGTTCAATCCTAGTTGAGTTGGTGCTTAGCTAATTGGGGTTGGTGCATCATGTGAAGTGGGTACTTCACTAAATTTGGTATTTATCTTATAGGACTATAGTCCATTTGTATATATCAGTTAATTTTCTTCCCATTTAGTTCTTCCAGCATATGTAATGTTTTCTTACTTTTCATGCTTATGGGGATAGGTGTTTATGCTTGCTATATCTATATACTTATTTGAATGGTTCTTTATTGCTTAAGTGAAATTGATAATAATTTTTTTTAAGACTAATCCACCCCCTCTCTCAGAAATTTTTTATTCCAAGATTTGATATCATAGTAGGTAATTTGAATTAGGCCTAATAGCCTAAAGGATATTCTAGAAGCAAGGATGGCTAGCAAGCACAAGGTGGTTTCTCTACCAGCAAGGCTATATTCTTAAATGAGACTAATTATGCCTTTTAGAGCATTAAAATGAGGACATATCTTATGTCAATGGTACATGACATATGGAAGTATGTTTTGGATGGATATACTCCACCTATTACACTACCAATTATTGCAGTAGGTAAGAAAGAAAGTGAGAGGAATTCCAAAGCAATGAATGCCATTCTATATGACCTATCAAAGGTAAAATTTATGAAGGTGATTCACTATAAGTTAGACAAGGTGATATAGGAAAAATTAAAGAGTATATATTAAGGATACACCAAGGTAAATATGGCCAAGTTGTAGAGCCATAGGAGATAATTTGAAAGTCTAAAGATAATTTGTAGACCTATAGGAGAAAATTATTGAGATCACTAACTCCTAAGTTTTATTCTAATGTGTCTATAGTAGAAGAGATGAAAGATTTGGACAAGCTTGAAATGGATGAGCTTCAGGTAATCTTGACTACTTATGAGATGAGAAAAAATTAAGGAAGACCTCCCAAAAAGGAAGCAACTTTCAATGTTGAAAAGAAGTCAAAAGCTAATAAGGTCAAGGATGAGGTATGCTCAAATGTTTATGATGATTAAATAATAGCCATGTTTGCTAGGAAGTTGAGGTTTGGATCTGATAAGTATAAGGGTAAGTTTCTTTCAAATTTTTCAACAATGGTAAGATTGGTCACTTTGCATCCAAGTGTCCTAATAAGGATAAAATTGAGCATGATGAATAACATCATGGAGATGATAGGAGTAACAAGCCTAAAAAGAAAAAAAAGAGTTCAATAAGTATGAAGGTAGGAAAGGGTCATTCAATAACAAGATAATTTTATACACCAAATAAGATAATAACTCTTATGATGTAAGTGACATAAGTACATCTGATAGTAATGAACCTAAACATGATAATAATGAAAACTTATTCATGTCCATATAAATTGATAATGAGGGTTGTTCAAATGAGAAAGGCCTTATGGTTGATGAAGAATTAGATGAAGAGCATAAAGTAAACCTAGAGGTAGAATTGGTTAGTGTTTTAGAGGAGTTGAAACTCCAAAAAAGATAAAATCAGAAACTAAGATCATTAGTTAAGGACTATGAGGAGTAGATTGGTTTATTTGAAGAGAGACTGAGATACACATCCAAGGAGTATGATGAGATCATAAATAAGATTGAAGCATAGATGGAAGTAGTCACTTTTAAATTAAAATCTAAATAAGAAGAATGCACCAGACATGGAACTAAGATAGAATCCTTGAAAGCTATGTTGCATCAAGCATCTAGCAAGTTGAATACCTTTGTGAAGTTTGAAAATAGTACTAAGGTGATGGATGACATCTTGAGTAGTCAAAAGTATGTAAGAGGCCAATGAAGACAAGAATATCAATATGAAAATACCAATTAGATAGCCTAATGAAATAAGGTATGCTAATTCATTCAATTATTACTATTATACATGCAATCAATTTGGTCATAAATCAAGAGAGTGTATAAGACACTCTAAAACTGAATATGCATGGGATTATGAAAGAAATCATTGGTACATAGGTATGTATAAGTTTATTTTATATAGCTATCATAATGTGAGACACATTACAAGATTATATCCTAATAGAGGTAGAAGGCCATCATATCAAAAAAAGATTTTTGAAGCCCCTAGAGTGCAATAAAGAAGGAAAATGAATGTGCAAAAACCAAAGACAGTCAAGATTAGTCATGATCAGTCTACAAGATCAAATGGGCTATTTTCCATGGTAGAGCATATTTCAAATGAGAAATCAATTCAGGAATGTCTATTGTCAGCTCATATTAGTGATCAAATGGTTGATGAAGAAGTCAATACTATATTTCCAATCAAGCCTAAAAGGATACTGAAGGATATTCAATATTGTGAGAACATGGAGATCTAGGAATTTTTTGACCTTGTGTTGTTTTAGTGACCTATGGAAAGGGGTGAATACATTAGTTTTCATGGAGCCACTATTCAACTAGTAGAAGCATGGTGGATGTTTGGTTTGATGGGGAGCTATTCAAGTTGTTAATTGAGCTTGATCTATGTTGAAAAGTGGTCTTGTAATCTAAATTCATTTGAAGGAGGTATGTATAGAGTAAGGGGAAGATTGTTCCTGTAAAGCTTCATATTTTATGTGTTGAGATTTTTTGTGCAAGAATATGTAGTTCTAGAATTTTTAGTATGTATGACCCTTTATCATTAATATCAAATGGGGAGAAAGTTACAAAAGGAAGATTGACCAGATTGGGGGAGATGAGAGTGATTAGATTAAAGAATATTTTGCCATAAATGACAAAGGGGGAGTTTATTGAGAAATGATATCATTTATGTCAAGGTTGATGTCATTGATGTTAATGTGCATTTGGTAAAGATGTTTGGTGAGTGATCTTTGAGATATGTGATTGTGTGATTTATGTGACAAGGAGGCCATATGCTAAGAGAGAATTTGAAAGAAACCTAATGTATTTATATTAAGAGAGGATTTGAAGGAAACCTAATTATTATTATATTGGTTATTGTCAAGGTTGTTGTAGTGGTGTAATATTTTTATTTGATTAATGTTCTTATTTGATATCATCATTGAGACAATAATGTTTTGAGTACTAGTCTTTGAGTATAAGGTATGTTGAGAAGCTTAGTCATTATAGCTATAGTCATATCATGAACATGTGCATGGTGAACATGAAGAGGTATGTTCAGAGAATTTAAGTCATGTGATTAAGGTGTATAAGCATCAAATAATGTTTCAATATTAGTTTTCAAGTTTCAAGTTCTTAAGAAGACTAGCCATGACACTAGTCATAACATGTAAAGTCCTAATAAGATGATTTGAGCATGGTGTCTTGGTGAAATGGATGCATAAAGGCATAAGAGGCTATATGAGGTTTTTTGAACATGTATTTGAGGTAATTAAACACTCATGAGAGTGTTATGGTGAGGCTATATGGGTAGGACCTTCATACCTAGTATGTACTTAGACCACCTCTAGATCTAACATGACCTAATGAGGCATCATGAAATATTGTCAAGGCATATGAAGAATATATGATAGTGTTTAATCATGTATTAAGTTTCATAAGTATTTTATATATGTGGATATTGCATGAAAAGATTCTTGAAGGTCAGCTTCAAGGCCTAATATGGTTTATAGGTCAAGGTCTAAGCAAACAAAGAGAGAGTAAGGCCTAATGGGGTATCGGGATCAATTTCCAAGGAAAGTGTGAATATTTGAGCATGTAAATAAGTATTATATTATTTTTAAAGTATGTTCACAAATTTTGAGGTCATGGTTTACAAAAAAAGGTATGAAAAGTGTTTTTGAGGTCTCTCGAGTGCACAAAAGGAAGGGTTCTAAACTCGAGGAATTTTAAGTGTTCATTGGCATGTGTAGCCTCTACATGGGAAAATAAGATATTAAGGAGAGATGGGTAAGGGTCATAGATAATATCTCTAGTTATTATTTTTGTAAATGAGGGGTCATCCTTTATGAATAATTGTTAACACTAGATACAATGTTAACCCTCTTTAAAACCCTAACAATGACTTGATGTGAAATATCTTGTTAAAAATAGCCTATAATGGTCTCAAATGAATATAAAAAATATTTTTCCATGTATTAAACTCTCTTATGCATCTCTAGGTGTGATTGGTTTGTTAGGTGTGTGAGTAGATCCTACATGAAAGTGTTATTTTCTTGAATGTTTTCCATAGTAGTGAGAGATGAATAGGTAAAAGTTACTAAATATATGGATTATAAAGTTGTATACTTTTATTTAATGTCCATGGTGGTTTTTTTTATAGGTTATATCCCTCAATTTTTCTAAACTCATCATCCAAGTTGACCAGTTGCTAAAAAAACCTAATGGTGGAAATAATGAAAAATCCAAGCAGTAGTGAGAAGGTTATTAGGAATGTGTTATCATAGAATAGGGATAAATAAAAGTGCATGGATGTTTTTTTTATGAATTTTAATAAAATTTTATGTCTATTAAATTTTTTTGAGGATAGTTTTTATTGTGAAAAATTTGCTCATAAGTTGACTTGTCTAGCTCAGTGAGGTCTGTGTATAGTGAAGTTATGAGATTGGTCTGCAAGACCAATATTTCCATTTGACCATATTATATATTTATCTAATAATGGTATAATTATCCCATATGATCATATAAATTAATTTTTAGTCTCTAAAATTGGTCTTATATGTGTTGAAGGTCATTCTCACTATGACTATACTTTAAGGGAAACTGATAGATCTAGGTAAGGAAGTTGCAGTGATGAGTTGGAGGATCTTTTTCCTAAGTTGAAGTATAAAATATACATGGTGTTTATATTTGGTAATTTTATTCCATATTAATTATTTTATTAATATTTTATATATAATGAAAGTGGTTTAAATGTTGAAGCCAAAATGGCTTGTCTGGCTGAGTGAGATCTGAGAGAGAAGGTTAACAAATTGGTCTGCGAGACCAATAGTTTCCATTAGAGATCATGATTTTTTTTTAAGGTTATTATAAGGATGTTTTATGATCATTATAATTAATTTTAAGTCCTTTATTGTTTTTTTTTAGGTGTTAGAAGTTCAAGTTTCCATGACTATGTTTTGAGGCTAGTTGGCAGTTCAAAGTGAGTTTTTTGCAGAGAAGAGTTTAAACCTTTATACTATTATTTGTAGTATCTAATGAAGTTTTTGATGACCCTAAGGTCATGAGGTTTATAAATATGTGATTTATTTTCATGTTTTTTTGGATAATTGGTGTTTTATCTTTAGTAGTTCGAGATAGACTATATGGTATACAGAGGCCTAATTATGAATAGTACAAATAATGTTCTTCAAGTGGTAATTGGACTTGAAAGATGTTAAGAATCATAAAAAATATTATTAGAGGTATATATTATTATTTTATGAAATGTTTCTTTTGTGTGTGTAGTTTTAAATTATTCTAAGGCAAAGTGTAACGTGTCCTTTAGTAGACCTAATGGGATTAGGTCTCCATGAGACCTAAAAATGAAATGAGGTCTAATCAAGGTATGTTATACATAAAGGGACTAAAATAATATTTGATTCATGTTTATGAGATGTCATAAGATCTATTCCATGGCTGTACTAAGAGGTTAAGGGTGTTTGGCTGACCAAGAAGGATGTGACCAAGTGGCTTGTATAAATACAAAGTAGTTTTAGGCCTATTAGTGTGTGAAAAGGTTAAGAAAACAAGATAAAAATTTGTTTATTAGGAGGTATTATATACCATTATAGGAGTGTATAGGATCACTTATGAATATTTTATATAAGTTTTGTTCATGAGGATCAAGTTTAAACTTAATCAGTCTTAAAGAGACCTAATTGAGCGAAGAAACCTAGAAGGTAGTTTGAGAGGGCTAAGAGCGTGAAGAGATAAAGAGGTGGTCATCATCAGTTGGTTGAGAAACAAGGTGTTTTTAAGGTGATAAAATAAATTATGTGGTTGAGTTGGTGCTGAGTCATCTAGGGGGTTGGTGTCTCCTTACAAGTTGGTGCTTGTTAAAGCCTAGCTAAGGTGGTACTTAGTTAGTTGGGGTTGGTGTTCCATGTGAAGTGGGTGATTCAATAAATTTGGTGTTCATATCATAGTACTATATTTCATTTATATATATCAGTGGGTTTTATTGCCCTTGAGGTTTTCCCACATATATAATTTGTTATTTTTTTTCATGCTTATGTGGATAAGTGTTTATGCTTCCTATATATCTATATGATTGTTTAAATGGTTCATGATTACTTAAGTGAAATTGATACAAAATATTTTGAATACTGATTCACAAACCCCACTCTCAATCATTTTACTTAAAATAGGTTTTTGAGTCTAAACTATATATTTTTCATACCATGTTAAAAAAAATTCTTGTTTATAATTTACTCCTTTGTTTGAGGAGGCGTTACACTACCCATTTGACATCATACATGTACCTTAATATTTTGTAAAATTTGTTTATGTGTGTCATTTGATTTGAAATGGGAGTTGTTACACTACCCAATTCATTTACAAATCTTGTGCCTTTTAGTCTTGAAATAAAAATTTGTAACCTATTTAGAGCATGATAACATCATTACGCTATTGGAATCATTTCAAAGAATTATTTCCTTGTGTCTTAAAATTCCAATTTCAAAACCAAATCTGCATGTGCATTTTAGATCTTTATCTAGTGTTGTTATGTTTTTCAGTTTTTTCTAGCTTGTTATTTGTTTAAATAATTCTAGTTATCTACATTGAGTTCTAAATTAGACTTGACAAGTTCAAATACAAGCATTGATTGGTTTCTACCTAAGCCTTGTGTAATTTTGGCCTAGACATAAATCTTTCTCTTTTAGGTTGTGTAGCTTAGGTTCATTCTTTATTCAATTTGAAAACTATTATTTGTGCCTAGATTTGGGGAGGTGGTCTATCTTCCAAGTGCCTATTGTTTCATGCCTTATACCAATAAATCAAGTTCATATTTAAATCTAAATGCCTATTTAATGCCAAAGTTTTTCATATTTTTTAGATTAAATCTCGTATTACCTTGTTTTTCAAGTATAGATTTTGTGCCTTTTCCAAAAGACCTATAAAATGACTTTTTTGAGCCTAGAATTTGTGCCTTCTCTAAAAGACCTAGTAACTTTTGTTTTCTTAAACTAAACTTGTTTGAAACACTTTTGACCTAGATTTTAGTATTCTAGTTTTTATTTATCCAATTGACCTTTTGTGTGAGACATTTGAAGTTAGAATTTTTTATACCAAGTTTTAACATAGACTGTTTGGAGATACAACTCCTCTTTTTAGGCCAAATTAGACTATGTTTGGACCATTTTTCAGTTGGACCTTATTTTTCAAATTTTGTATAAATCTAGGTCTTTTTTCAAAACATTTATCATTGAATTAGATATGTCTCATTACACTCATAATAGATTCATGTGAAATTTAGGTTATGATAACATGGTCGCATATGATGACTTTGTTCAAAACCCCTACTAAGATGATGTGGTTTATGAGATGTATCCTTATCACCCTTACAATACTTAATCTAGGGAATGAAGCCAAGATCCTTAAGGGTAGTATGCATTGATACCTTCTATCAGTTGATTAATGTACTAATTCACCATTTCAATGCTAATGGTATCCTATCTCCCACCTATACCATTAACCCTCCTTTAGATTTTACGATCAATAAAGTTCCAAAATGTCCAAGGATTACCATTCCAATACCTCATCCTTTGGATTGTTTGAGCAACCAAGACTCATAATGCCATACTATTATCATTATATGACCTCATCCTTTGGCTCATAATAGAAACCAACCTTCAAAACACCCTACCATTACCATTATAGTACCTCATCCTTTGGATTGTGATATCAACCAATATTCACAATGCCATATCATTACCATTCCAAGCCCTTCCAAGTATGGTATCTCATTATCCCAATAAAGTTATGCAAACACAACTATATGATCATAGTTATTATCCTAGGATAAAAACTAGCCTTTGTTAAGCCCATCATATATAAGCCTAACATTATCCAACCACTAGTCATTATTAATCCCTTGACAACCATCCCCCACTTTAGAAAACCCATACTAATTTTTGATCCATAATCGAGCTAATTAGTACCTCTCCAACTAAGCCAATCATTTGAAAACTAAGATGTATTCAAAACTAGTATTTTACAACTACTTGTAAATCAAGGCCAAAAGAACCAACCAATCCATGATGTTTTTTTTGAAACACCTATTTTTGATGAGTCAACCTATGATGAATCACCTTTTGTTACTATTATAGTTATCAAGGAGTCTTACTCTAATAAGTCAGTCTTTGTTGAGTCACTTCCTAATGATTATAACCACCTTTGGGAAAATAATTACATCAATCATTATCCTATTTTTAAATATCCTCCCTTTTACAAGCCAATCTCTATGGAGTTATCTCTTGACTATTTTTACATCATTGAGGAGTCTCATTTTGGCAAATTAGTCTTTGTGGAGCCCATTATGCCATCATAGGCCATTACTTGTCTAATACCAAACATTCAATAAGACATCATTATAGCAACATCCACACCAAATAAAAAATCATAATTATATTTAGGTTATATTCTTGAAATGACATTATATTTAACATCAAAAATAGAATCAACATTAGTCTCAACATCAAATTTAGATTCCTTTGAGTCAAACTCAGCTTTAGAATTATAATGTGTTTGTGGATGTTACAACATTAGTTACACATGCCTTTTAGATCAATTTGAATACATTTTTTTATCCTTATATTATTTTTTAGGATGATTAATTATCATCAACACAAGTTATCCTAATATGTTTTATAAGGATTATGCTTCCTCTTCCCATTCTATTACCATTCCACATGCCATTACCACCAACCAACCTAGCCATTATATTGATGTTCCACTTCCTACAAGTGTTGATTGGGATTGACAAAATCATACCTTTTTAAACTTCATCTATGGTGGCATATAATTTGTATAATATCAAGGGGCTATAAACACATTCATGTAGAAGAAGAGCAATCTCCTAGTGAAACCTTTTTAGATGTGCTAGGGGATAATCAAAATCCAAACTCAACATCTTCTAGTGAAAAATTTTTAGAGGCACTAAAATAAAATCAAATTAAAAATTCCACATTCCTTAGTGAAACCTTTTTGGAGTCACTATGAGACAATCAAGACAAATTCATTGGTTAAAACCTTATCAAGGTGCCAATAGCTAAGCACAACAGTTCTTCACTGCTTGTTGAAGAAAATTTTAAAGATAAAATCAATAAATATTCCAATATATATTAAAATATATAACATAATTATATGGTATCTAATCTCAATCCTAAACACCAAAAAAATCTAATGCTCCTATCGAGACCATATTTAAAATTATTTAGCCCCACCATAACCAAAGTTATGTTGAATCTAGAATCAAAAACATTGTGTGTGATTTCAAATCCCAATATTGATTTGTTGCCAAACCATTATACATCCCATTATCATCTACCTTTACATTTCCAAATTAAACCTATCATCAAATATTTAAATGTGTTTACCATCTTTTTCTATACTTTCTTTTGTATATGTTACAAAGACATATTGTCTTAACATTTACAAGAAATATAATCAATGACCAATGAGGATCATAAAAAAATTACTAGAGTCCAAATTATAGTAGGTTATTTATAGATCAACTATTCAAAATAGGTGTGAGATATAAATTTACATGATTGACTATTCTAGTTATCTCACATGTTGATCAAGACGTGCATCTCCACATCAATAAGAACAACAAAAACATTTACCTTGCCATTTCCATTTTCTATTTAACTTACCATTTCCATTTGCCATTACTCTTACCATTATTTCATACCCTACCATTTACCTTACCTTATCACTTTGGGTAAACCCTACTACCACTATAACCAATTATCATAACATCACTGTCCTTGAATAATGATATATCTTATGCCATTTTACCATACCTTTATTACTAACCAAAGCCTATTTTTAGCCACCCTAACCAACCCTTTTGATCTTGGTTCCTTTGTTTCTTCACTCACCTTCCATGAGGGATTTTGATTGAGTTTTAGTATTTTCATAATTCTATGTTTAAATGACAGTTTATGAAAGTAGTGGATCTGGCAAGTTATCTTTTATTTACATTTGACTAGTGCCACTAATTATAACCACATATGGTAAAATTAGTATCTAACCTTATGTTATTAATTATAACTACCTATGGGAAAATTAGTATAAATAACCTATAATGTTGTCTCTTAATTATAACTGCCTATAGGAAAATTAGGAACAATACCTTTTACCATGCATTACCACATCACCTTACCATTACTATTCTCATTTGCCTTACTATTTGCCTTATTTAATAAACTTTTTCTTACCTAGTCAAATCTCATTACCTTTTGTGTAGGTAGAACTACTATGACTTGAGGTCCCATCTTGGAATGATGTAGGCAGTGCTTGATTCACATTGAAGTCAACTTAGTCATCCATTGCCATGTTCTCTTCATTTTGTGAGCAATTTCAAGTTTGAATGATCTCTCCATTTTGTGATCGTGGACCATTTCATATCTCATTATTATCTCTTGAGTTGAGATGCTTCAAAAAATTTAAAAACATTTGAAAATGATCTCCAAAAAATACTAAACAATCCTAAACATCGACCACTTATTTGCCTTAAAGATTATAGGCACTCTTAAATAATTCATAAGACACCACTAGTCATTTATTTTCCCCATCCTTATTATCATTCATCCCATTCTCTTTCCATTTTATGAGACCATTCCCATCTTCCTCTACAATCTCAATCATGTTTTCCTTCTCACCATTTTCTTCTATCCCATATCCTGAGAGAACTACATTTAGATTGAAGTTTATATTAGAACTTGCATCCATAGAACTATGTAAGAAATGCCCACTTATCTAGTGCATATGTAGCTATCTTGGACACACCCTTTATTTTCTTCTATTCACCCCATTTTGTTTATTTGTCTCATTATCTTCTATCACATAGGGGAACTGATTGTCATCTTGTTTGTCCACTATTTATGCTAACATTATACTTAACCATTGTTTGCTAGTTTTCTCTTTGTTTTGTTTTGTTCTTTCTTTTATTGTTGTTTTATTTATTTTTTGATTTCTTATGGTTCTTTGATTTAGTTTAGGTATGTCCATTAGGTGGTTCCTTACACATTATTCTTGAATCCATCCATATTCATATGTTAATATTGTCATCATGGTTTTTATCATTGGTACATTGTTTTCATTTGAATATTGAATCTATGTTAGTAATTATATATAATTTTGGCTAATTTATCATGGCTTTTTATCATGATGCATACCATCATGTGCTATAACAAAAATTAGCTCAAGAAGTCTTATAAGTAATGTAGCCACAATAATCCTTAGCAACTAGAAAAATCTTGATCTAACAAATCATATCCCATACAGAGTAACTAAATCATGAAATAATTTTCCTCCTTTTTAGTTAGGACATGCATCTCCATACTAGTAGGTTGAATAAATTCATCTTTCTCCTCTGTACCAATTTTACATCATCATAATACCAATGATTCTAACTACCTCTAAGTAAATCATTATATCTTACCCCACTTACATTACCAGTGATTCGAACCATCTCTGATTAAATCATTATATCTCATCCCAATTGCTAAACCATGGTTATAACTACCTATGGGAAAATCATTGTGCTTTGATCTATTTGGAGTTTAATGATTATAATTACCTTTGGGGGGAAATCATTATCTTTCTTCTGCCCAACTGGGCACATTTTCATTGTGATAATACTTATAACGACCTCTAGTTAAACCATTATTTACCCAAATGGGGTATGCTTTTATCTTGCCAATGATTATAAATGCCTATGGTAATATCATTATTTTTTATTTTAATAATTCTAACCACCTTTGGTAAAATCATTCTCTTGTTACCCTAATCCTTCTTGTGGCTAATGATTATAACCATCTTTGGGAAAATCATTATCTTTTATCCCACCTATGTCGATGGCTATAACCACTTTTGGGTAAATAATCCTATTTGTCTACCCAATTAGGTCATCTCCATATGCCACTGATTATAATTGTCTATGGGTAAATTAGTCTTTTCCACCCATTTTCTCTTTTTTGGTCCTATTATTTTGACCTTTAGAGGGATGAAAGCTAACCCTTTTTATTGATCTCTCCTTCAAGGGGGCATCTACTACTCATCCATTGCTATTTAAGTCATAGGCATACATGACCTTTTCATTCTTTTATAAGATGTTACTATGCCTATAGCTTGTAACACCTTCTCAAACTAGGGTAAATTATAGACAATTAAAACTGGACAACTAGCTTCCAACCAGACTTTAGATCAATTCCTACCAACCATTGTAAATTAAGCTTAATAATTAATGAACATCCTAAATTTACTTGTGCATCATTCATCAAATCTCATAATCATGTTGAGACATCCCTAATTAGGGTATCCTACCATATGCATTAATAACCTCTCATAGATTCATCCCTAATCACCTTAAGACATCATAACTATCAATTTGGCTTATAGACCTATTAAGAGAGGCACTTGCACACTTGATTAAATATTTAAAGAGATAAAAGAATAATAAAAATTAATTAATAAGTTAAATATGATTAAAAGCTTATTTGAATTATCCATTTAAAATTAATGAATATCTAAAAAAGGAAATTCAAAAATTTAAAATATCCTAGCCTTTCATCATTGCCTTTATGAATTGTCAAGCTCTTTAAAAATATCCTAAAATATATAATTTGAGAGCCATGCCTAGTAATTTTAAATCATAATTACTTGATAACTATTAACTCTATTGGATTTAGTTTTAACTCACTTAGGTTTTAGTTTGAATCCATTCCAAGCCTAAACTCAACCTTGACTCACCTTGGATGAGAGTTAATTCCTAAGGATATAAATAAAAATCCATACCTATTCATTTATAATCTCTCATAAGCCAAAGTTATAATGTTAATTTTGAGAGAGAAATCTATTTTGGTGTAAATTTATTATGCATAAATAAATTCAAATCTTTGATAAGAGTAGTGTTATAATGCCTAAATACCTAGCAAGTAAGGTTACCATGCTAAAATCTTAACCCAATAAATCACAAGCCATGGTACCAAGGAGAGAAGGAGCCAATAAACCTCCATTGTTAAAGACTTCTTGATTCACAAGTCGAGAAATCCACTCAACAAAACCATTTGGAGCTCCCAAAGAAGGTAAAATAGTTATTATCTTTTATGTTTTTACTGTGCTTTCATTTAGTTTTTATTACTAAGCTTTCCCTAGTATCTAGTTTAGGAGTGTAAGTGTTAGTGTGTATATTTGAGTTATATTGATTGAAATAACACCATACTAACCTCCCTTCTTTGTTTCCATTATCACAATAATCACTATTGGGTTGTTAGAGATATGATTGTAATTAATTTCAAAAGGGACACTATAGATGTCATTGATGTCAAAAGGATCAAGTAGGATTGATGGATAGAAGAACATGTTTCACAGTTGCACTATGCAAAGTTGTCATGCTTTTACAGAGACCATTTATGAAGGTTTAAGGTCAAATAGATAGAATATCTATTATGGGTTTTTATGTGCATTCTAGAAATATGGTACACAAATTTAGAGAAGAAGTAATGAGCTCATAATTAATTTATTTATCTCTCAAATTGGATAGCGTTTCTTACTAAAACCCTAAGGGTTTAGCTATGGCATCAACAAGAAAATTTCTATTTTGATGCTGACTTGGTATAGTAGGGAAATGGTAGCTTAATTTATAACTTAAGCCTTTCTCAGAGTTACAAAACTAACCCCTCAACCTAAAAATTACCAACTTCAAATAATGATCAAAGGTTTTTATATTTTCCTAAGTCTAAGACTTAATATTTGTCTCAACTTGATCAATGGTCTGTGTTTCATCATACGCAGATGATCTAATGAAGTGAATCAAATTCAAATTTTCAAAAAGAGATCTAAATGAGCATACAAGTGATAAGTATCACATTTAGGGAGCTTGTTCTATTGAGACTCAATGAATGTAATCTTGTTATAGTTAATGATCGAGCTAGTTATAAGATCAAATAGCTTGTGCTTAATCAAACTTTTAAAATCCAATGGAGCATGATGAAGTGAAAGTGTCAAAGTTCATTCTGAGTGAATGTGTTAATGCCAAGTGTCATAATTACATGATTTTGTCAAATAAAAGACCGATGCAAGGATGATAAATGTCTCAATAGAAAGAGCTAACAACTATGTATAAAAGGAATGTGTTTATGCCAAGTGTCATATCCTTGAGGGTTGGAAAAATATAAACATTAAGCTTGTTATAAGATTTTATGGTGTGTGGGTGATCAAGAAAAGAAGACTCAATAGAGCGAATGGACTCAAATGATATAAAGTAATTAATGTTTACTGATATAGTGGCAAGTTAAAGACTGAGTAGGTTTAAGAATATTGATGGAGTGGAAGCGATTTAAAGATATAAGAACCTATGAGATGAGTTCAAAGTGTCGATGTTTAATGACTAAGTTAAGGTAAAAGTCATGCATCTTCAAATATCTACCAGCACGTGGAAGCTTAGATGAGAGACATCCAATGGATCAAGTGGATTCAGATAGAATAAAGTGATAGATGTTTAATGTCTCTATAGAGATAAAAAAAATGTGCATATTTAGAGATTGAACAGAGAGCATGAGCCTGCTAGATAATGATCAAATGGACAAATTTTAAAGTTGAGCTATTTGAATAGATGGAATTATATTGTGGTGCCAAATTCCAGATCAATGATCAATATTTAAAGTCATTTCCAGATAAATGGTTAGTTATAAGAACATGTAGGAACTTACGCATAAGTCATGAATCTTGACATAGATAATGAGATTGATCGATTTAATTGATCAAATCTACATTAAATATCATGTGCATCAAAACTTGAGTTTAATAGATGTTATTATAGTAAAGAGACCTATAATTATGGTGTGATACATGGAATCTATTATAAGGTGTCATGGTTTAATTTCCTTTTGTGGATCTATTAGCTCTAGCCATTATATAGGGCACTAATAGGTTGATCCTTTAGTGTAATGGAAACTAGTGGGCCAATAAAATTGAGATGTGGGAACTTAAAGTTCAATTTATAATGAACTAAAGTCCAAAATTGGCATAACATGTTACAGTCTAAGTGTGAACACAGAGAGAAGAAAAAAACCCTAGATCATATGTTTATATATATAATATCTAGGATAATTAAAATTTTGTTGAATAATTTCACTTGATATTGAGCCAAATTGAATATAGAGAAGATTGGTTGGTGAAGGCAATGAAGTGTGTCAAATAAATAAATATCTAGACACATGACTAGAGAGGAATAGTGAAGAGTAGAGAGGAATAATGGCACAAAGAGAATGTATAGAGTATGATCAATTACATATTAGACCTATAACAAAGAATAGAGATTTATATTTATGTATGAATCTAATTTGTAAATTAGAGTTATAGCTCTTATAGCTCCATGGAAAAGTCTAATAGGTTAGTAATATTAGATAAGTTGAGTGGGTGCTCAGATTAGGGACTGGGTGTTTCCTTAGAGTTAGTGCTCTTAAATCAGGGGATTTATGTCTCCTTAGGGTTGGTGCCCTTAAAAGTGTAACCAATGAGGTTTTTCAATGAGGATTTAACCTATGAGTTTGGATTAGAATAGTAGATTCTAGAAACTATTCTCATCATGGTTTTTCCTTTTGGGTTTTACATGTATAAACCTTGTGTCATGTGTATTTGTGTTTGTATGATATCTACATATTTTATTTGATCTACATATATCTTTTAATATATTCTAAAAGGTATTAAAGGACTAGTTTTAATTTATATACTAATTCAACTACCCTCTTAGTCTCTAGTTGTGTTCCAATAATTGGTATCATATCCTAAGGTTCCTTGAAAAAATATTAATCAACTCAGGTAGATCTTGGAATATTGAACATAATGGTTAGGCAATATGGATCTTAATAAAACAAGGCACCTCTTTTTTATGGATCTAACTATGCATTTTGGAGCATAATAATGGAAAAATATCTATCCCCATTAGGGTTTGATGTATGGATGTCTATGGTAAATGCATATACATCCCTTGCTACACCTCCTATTGATCAGGATACTAAGAAGGCATATGAGATTAATGCCAAGGCAAAGAATGTTATTCTTTATGGATTGTCAAACTCAGAGTTTGACAAAGTTATGCACTATCAAAATGCATAAGACATCTAAAATAAATTGAAGGCATCTATGAAGGAGATAACAAGGTAAAATAGGCCAATATGCAAACTTAAAAAGGCAAGTTTGAGAGCCTTAAGATGAATGAAGAGGAGAAGATTGTAGACTACCTCCTCAGGGTAGATGAAATAGTAAATGCAATCAGAGCCCTTAGAGAAGATATGAAATAGTCCATCATTGTCAAGAAGGTTTTAAGATCTTTTCCATCAAGATATGATTCTAAAATATATACAATAGAAGATGCAAGAGATCTAGATAAACTAATTTTTGATGAGTTTCATGGGATCTTCACAACTTATGAGATGAGAATGGTAAAGATAGACACCTTCAAGAGAGAATCTGCATTCAAAGTAGCCAAGAAAGTAAATGAAGAATCATCTACATCTAAATTTAAAGAGACAGATGAAGAAGTTAACTTTGTCAGAAGACTAAAGAGAGGATTTGGAAAGTACAGAGGTAAGTTACCCTTTAAATGCTTTAACTGTGGTAAAGTAGAACATTTTGTTACCAAATTACCTCATAATAAAAATGATAACTCTGAGCAAGTAGATAGTAGGAAAAGGTGAAACCCTACTATCTTAAGAAGAAGAAATTATTCGAGAATAAGAAATGTATATACAAAAAATAAGATAATGACTCAATGGAAGATAATGATAGTTTAGACGATGATCATGACTATGCTTTTATGGTTAAGGGAAATGAATCCCTATTCATGATAGTAGGATCAAATTCTATAAATCTAGATTAAGATGAAGTTGAAGACTTAGAAGAAGGAGAAGGAGAATTGGATATAGAATGTGAGCTCATATGTGCTCTAGATGAGATTAACAAGCTGAGAAAAGAAAACTCAAAATAATAGAAGCTTGGATAAAAGGAAATTGAGAAAATATCTAAAAGTCTTGAGAAATCTGATCATATGGTAATTATCCTAAAGACATAAGCTGAAGAGGCTAAAAAAATAGAAGATGTAATCAAAGTGAAACTACAATCTAAATCTGATGAATTTGTCAAGCTTGATGTAGAAATAGTGGCTTTGAGAAAAGAGCTTGAAAAATAGAAAGGTCAACTAGATAAAAGTATAAAGTTGACACGAGGATTAGACATTCTTGATGAACTGATCAACTCTCAAAATCCCTTAATTGAGAGATTAGGTTTGGGTTATGATAAGGGAAAAGGATCCTCAACTAGTACATCTACTATCCTGTATGAAAACTTCAAAGTAGAAGGTGAATCAGAAGTAAATAAAGAGAAATCTTGCAAGGACACAAAGACACACTCAAACATAATTATTATGAAGAAAGTAGAACTTGAAATGAATACTAAAGAAAAAAAAGACAAAGGTAGTTGATATTGATGGATACACCAAGGTGAGAAACTTGAAGAAGCCACAACTTATAATAATTACTCATGCTACACCAAGAAATGATATGACTAGGTATTCCACATATTTTTATGGTTATTGTTATAGTTGTAATAATTTTGGTCATAAGGTTAGTAATTTTAGAGTTGTAACTATAAGGAGAATCAATTTTGTAAGCAAAAAATAATTTTCACCTTTGATAGATACAAATGTAATATGTTATACTTGTAATAATTTTGGTCACATAGCTAAACATTATAGAACTATCTTTATAATATCAAAATTACACAATGTAAAGAAAGGCATGTCTCCTAATGTGAACAAAGGTTCATAAGTCTCTGATAAAGAGAAGAAGAGGACATATAATAAACCCAATGAAGTGTGGAAATTGAAAAATTAATCCATGATTGCTCAAACTGCACTCCATGCTAAAGAATAGAATTTATGGGTGATAGATAGTGGTTGCTCAGAGCATATGACTAGTAACAAGAGAAAGTTCACCAAACTAGACAAATGTAAGGAAGAATCTGTCAGCTTAAGAGATAACACAATAGTAAATATCAAAGGTAAAGGAACCTTGAACATAGATGGTAAAACACCTACAAATGATGTCCTTTATATTGAAGGATTAAATCATAATCTACTAAGTGTCATCCAAATGTGTGACAATGGATACAATGCCACATTTAATGTAGAATGTTGCAAGTTAAAGAGCTCTGTAAGAATAGTTATAGAAGGGAAAAGGACTGAGAGCAATATCTACAATCTTTTTGAAGTGAATGGTAATAGTTTCTTGATTGGAAATATTGATGAGAGTTGGTTGTGGCATAGGATAATGGGACATGGCAACTTTGATCATCTAGTCAAAGTGAGCTAAAATAAGTGTGTAAGATACATGCCCAAAATAACCAAAACTATAGATACTACTTGTAAGGAATGTCAACCAAGAAAGTAGACAAGGGTCAAATTTCAAACAAAGGAGTATGCAACTATAAATCCTCTATAATTAGTTCATACTGATCTTTGTGGTCCTACCAAGATAAGAGGATCTAAATGAGAGTGGTACTTAATTTTATTTGTAGATGACTACTCAATAATGACATGGGTAACCTTTTTGAAAGATAAATCTCAATCCTTTTAGAGATTCAAGATCTTTAGAGCCATGGTTTAAAATGAGATTAAAAGAAAAATCAAATGCTTAATATCTAATAAAGGTGGATAATTCGCCTCCAATGAATTCATAGAGTATTGTGAGAATCATGGGATCAAAAGGCACTACTCTATAGTAAGAACAACACAAAAAAATGGAGTTATTGAAAGAAAGAATAAAATAATCAAGGAAATGGCCAGAACAATGGTAAAAGAGGCCAACTTACTTGATGTATATTAGAGATAAGTAGTCCAAACATTAGTATACATCTTGGATAGAGTTTAATAAAGGGTAAATAGTGATAAAACTCCTTATGAGCTATGGTATGGAAAGCCTACCTCTATTAAGTACTTCAAAGTATTTGGAAGTAAATGCTACATTAGAAAAATGGTGGACAAACTGGGAAGATTTGAATCAAGATGTGATGAAGGAATATTTCTTGGTTATTCCACTCAAAGCAAATCCTATGTATGTTACAATAAGAGTTTACACAAGATGGTAGAGAACATAAATGCCAAGTTTGAATAAGGCATAAAACATGTTAAACCTAATATGGAAACCAGTAATAAAGAGTTAGATCATGAATAAAAATCAAATAGTGAAGAGGTTGAGGAAAATAATGAAAAATCACCTCCAAGATTTGTTCAATAGGATCATCCTAAAGAGCATATAATTAGGAATACGAATGAAGGAGTTCAGATAAGAAGAAGATCTACAATGAACAAGGAGCAAGTAAGTTTTGATCTAATGTCTAAAATTGAGCCTAAGAGATTTTTTTGAAGCCATCAAGGTTGAGAATTGGCTAAAATCCATAGAAGAAGAACTGAGCCAAATAGAAAATAACAAAACATGGCAATTACTTCCAAGACCCTCAAAGAAGAATGTGATAAGAACAAAATGGGTCTACAGAAACAAGATCAATGAGGATAGAGTTGTTACAGGAAATAAAGTGAGATTGGTGTGCAAGGGATATGCATAAGTAGAAGGCATAAACTTTGAGGAAATATTTGATCCAGTTTCTAGATTGGAAGCTATAAGAATGTTTCTAGCATTTTCTATTTACAAGAAGTACAAAGTCTATCAAATGGATGTAAAGTCTAATTTTTTGAATGAGAACCTAGGAGAGGAAGTCTATATTGAAAAACTAGAAGGTTTTCAATTTTTAGATGAAGAATATCATGTGTTTAGATTGAAGAAAGCATTGTATGGTCTAAAATAGGCACCTAGAGCATGGTATTCAATATTGGACCAATACTTGCAACAATAATGTTTCAAAAAAGGATGTGTAGACATTAATCTATACTTCAAATCAGAAGGTGAGCATATATTGATTATTGTTGTTTATGTAGATGACATCATCTTTGCTGGTAGCAATAATAAAATGTGCAAAGAATTTGATACACAAATGCAAAGTGAATTTGAGATGTCTATGCTAGGATAACTTTGCTTCTTCCTTGGTCTACAAATAGCATAATATGATGAAGGGATATTCATATCCCAAACTAAATATGCAAAGGAGATGCTCAATAAATTTGGAATACAAGATAGCAAACCAGTTATTACTCCTATGATAACTAGATGCAATTTGAGCAAAGAGGATGAGTCACTTGATGTAAATTAGACTATGTATAGATCAATGATAGGTAACTTGTTATACCTAACTACATTAAGACTAGATATCATGTAAGAAGTGTGCATGGTTTATATATTTTAGGCTACTCCTAAAGAGTCACATGTCAATGCTATGAAAATAATCTTTAGATACATCAAGAACACAATTGACTATAGTCGATGGTAACCTACAATGAATATTTCACTTTGACAACATATGCATATGTTGATTGGGTAGGAAGTGTGGATGATATAAGAAACACTAGTTGTGGTGAATTTTTCCTTGGAAATAGACTTGTTTCATGGCTAAGTAAAAATCAAGAGTCAATTACTCTTTCTATAGTAGAAGCAATGTATGTAGTAGTAGTGGCATGTTGCACTCAAGTCCTATGGATGAAGTAAACTCTTAAGGACATCAAGGTTGAGTACAAGTCACCAATTTATATTCTTTTTGATAATTCAATTGTAATAAATATGTCAAAAAATCTAGTGATGCATTCTAAAACCAGGCACATATCGATCAAACATCACTTCTTAAGAGAGAGGGTTGCATATCAAGAGGCCATAATGGAATATGTGTCAACAAAGGACCAGATTATAGACATATTTGCCAAACCTCTTCTCAAAGACCAATTTGAATATTTAATATAGAATTTGAGAGTGGTGGCTCCTACACCACATCATTAAATCACTAGTGATAGGGAATGAGTCCAAGGGGAGTCTCATGGAAGTTTAATTAATCCTTAGAAGAAGAGAGAAAAGTCAACTTAGGTATCTATACTTATTAAATTACTAATGAGTTAAAAGTTGTAGATTCTTGGACAAAATCCTTTATTTAATAAAGGGGGAGAAATCTTTGGACAAATAGTGAGAAGGATTCCCTTTGACATTGATGTCAAAGGGGGAGAAAAAGGGCAAATACTCTTTGTAAAAGTTTGGAGAAAAAGTGGAAATGCTCTCTGTAAATGTTTGGAAGAGTAGATCAAGTGTCCAAGATGAGTATTAGGTAAATGTGCCATTTCATAAGGGGGAAAATTTTTGGTATGAATAGATTTAGTTCATACTTATTAGAAGCTAATGCAAGAAATGCCAGAGAAAGAGTTGAATATTAGAAGATCAAAACATTAAGTTTGCATTATAATATTTAGTTTACCATCAATGCCAAAGCAGGTGATTTTTGGCATTATGATTTTCATTGATGTTAAAAGGGACACTATGGATTTCATTGATGTCAAAAGTATTAGGTAGAATTGATGAAGAGAAGAGCATGTTTCATAATTTCACTATGAAAAGTTGTCATGATTTTATAGAGACCATTTATAGAGGTTTAAAGTCAAATAGATAGAAGATATGTTTTGGGGTTTTTATTTACATTCTATAAATATGGTACATAGGTTTAGAGAAGAAGGAGTGAGATCATAATTAACTTATTTAGCTCTCAAACTGGATAGGGTTTATTAGTAAAACCCTAAGGGTTTAGTCATGGCATCAACAAGCAAAGTTCTATTTTGATGTTGATTTGGTACAACCAAGAATTGGTAGCTTAAGTTATAACTTAAGCCTTTGTTGTCATTAATAAATTGGCCCCTCAACCTAAAAATTATTTTCTCTGAGCAATGATCAAAGGACTCTATGTTTTCCTAAGTCTAAGACTTAATATTTATCCCAGCTTAGTCAATAGTCTTTGTTTCATCATACGTAGATGATCCAATGAATTGAAGTAAAGTCAAATTTTCAAAGAGAGCTTTGAGTGAGCATGTAAGTGAAAAGTGTCAAATTCATGAAGCTTTTCAGACTAAGATCAAATGAGTGCAAGCTTGTTAGAGTTAATGATCGAGCTAGTTGGAAGATCAAATAGCTCATGCTTAATCATACATTGAAGATCCAATGGAGCATGATGAAGTCAAAGTGTCAAAATTCCCTCTAATTAAATGTGATAATGTCAAGTGTCACAAACACATGATTCTGTCAAATAGAGGACCAATGAAAGAATTCCAAATGTCTCAATAGTGGGAATTGATATCTATGTATAGAAGGCAGATGCTTACTCCAAGTGTCATATCCTCAAGGGTTGGATAGATATAAAGATTAATCTTGTTAAAAGATTTTATGGTGCATGGGAGATCATGAAAAGGAGATATAATGGATTAAATAAACTAAAATGCTATAAAGTGATCATGTTTATTGACATAGTGACAAGTTAAAGTCTAAGTGGGTTCAAGAAGATCGATGGAGTAAAAGTGAGCCAAAGATATAGGAAGCTATGAGAAGAGGTCAAAGTGTTGATGTTTAATGACTAAGTTAAGGTAAAGGTCATGCATCTTCAGAGATTAAAAAACATGTAGAAGCTTGGGTGAAAGAGATCCAATGGAATGAGTAGACTCAAATAAAATAAAGTGATGATGTTTAACAGTCTTGATAGAGATAAAAATGTTCATCTTTTGAGATCAAATGGAGAGTATGAGCCTATCAGATAATGATCGAATGGATGAATTTTAAATTTGAGATATTTTAATAGAGACCATTGGATCATGGTTTCAAATGTAAGATTAATGATTGACATTTAAATTCATGTTTAGACAAATGGTTAGTTATAACAACATGTAAGAACTTGTGTATAAGATATGAATCTTGATATAGACAATGAGATTGATTTATTTAACTGATCAAATCTACATTACAGAGCCTATGCATCAAAACTTGAGTTTAATAGATGTTATAGCTAGTAAAGAGACCTAAAATTATGGTGTGATACATGGAATCTATTGCAAGGTGTCTTGGTTTAACTACCTCTTATGGTCTATTAGCTCTGGCCATTTTATAGGGCAGTAATAGGTTGATCCTTTAATACAATAGAAATCAGTAGGCTAATAGATTCAAGACGTGGGAACTTATAGTTCAATTCATAATGAACTAAAGTACAAAAGTGGCATGATGTGTTATATTTTGAGTGTGAACACAGAGAGAAGAAGTAAACCTTTGATCATATGTGTGTGTGTGTGTGTGTGTGTGTGTGTGTGTGGCTAAACAATTACACTTGCTATTGAGCCAAATTGAATATAGAGAAGAGTGGTTGGTGAAGACAATAAAGTATGTCGAACAAAGAAATATCCAAACACAAGACCATAGAGGAATAGTGAGGAGCAAAGAGGAATAAAGGCATAAAGAGAATGTGTAGAGTATGAACAATTTAAAATTAGACATATAAAAAGATAGATATTTGGATTCATGTATGAATCTAATTTATAAATTGGAGTTATAGCTCCATAGAAAATTATGATAGGTTAGTGCCATCAAATAAGCTAAGTAGGTGCTCAAATTAGGGAGTGAGTGATTCCTTAGAGTTGGTGCTCTTAAATCAAGGGATTTTTGTCTCCTTAGGGTTGGTTCCCTTAAAAGTGTAACCAATGAGGTTTGTTAGTGAGACTTTGTACTGTGAGTCTAGATTAGAAAAATAGATTCTAGTAGCTATTCTCACCATGGTTTTTCCCTTTGGGTTTTCCACATATAAATATTGTGTCATGTGTATTTGTGTTTATATGATCTCTACATATTATATTTGATCTTCAAATATCTTTTAATCTATTCTAAAAGGTATTAAAGGACTAGTTTTAATTCATATATTGATTCACCCCCTCTTAGTATCTAGTTGTGTTCCAACATGGGAGTGAAAAGGGAAGAAATAAATTAAAATTAACCTATAATAATGGATGTGATACACAAAATATATTTCCACAAACATACTTGCATTTGCACTAAAAAGGTAGACTATTAAAATTGCTCTCAACTCAAAGGTTCTTATAACATAAGTGTTTCTACATGGAGGTAGACTATTATGCATATCCAAAGGTGGGTAACTAGGAGGCTTGGTCTCAGACACTGCTAATCTCCTTCAAACTTAAAAATATACCTAACAAACATATACACTTCATAATACCTATTATAATAAATTCATTACTCACACAATGCATACAAGATCAAAATGGAAGCAAGGAGAAATAATCATCACTTGTCATCCAAATAGACTACTTGACATACTTAGGTAAGAATTGTAGAGACTAAACCAACTTGAGATTTTTTTTTTCAAAGGCAAAATAAGATGTCAAAACTATAAGGGCTTTTCCATACCAATTATAGATTCTTTACAATGCCAAAATGGCTTTAATATATAGAGCATAGGAAAGGAGAGAGGAGTGACATTGAATAGTCATGATGCCAAGTTTCAAGTTTTTAATACCAATTAAAATGTAAGAGGGTAAGTGAGAAAATAAGTCATGTATTTCTCTTGAACATGTGTCAATGTGAAACATGGAATCTTCTTGAAGTTGGCATAGGGACACTTCATGTCCTTCTTGAAACTACTTTCTTTATGAGGAATCCACTAACCTATCTTTAAATGCCTTAGAATTCACTGACACATATCACTAAATTGATAAGGTGAAACATGATTTGTGAAAGTTATTATACACCCCTTAATAGATGACCTTCTCTTTTCCAATTATCATTCACTTCCTTGTAGTCACTCACTAGCCCCTTTAGTCCTAAATTCTCATGCTTGCCACTAGGGTGACTTGTATATTCTTAAGAGAGTTCATTTTAGATATGTGAGACACATAATCAAAACCTCTCTGTCTTCTATTCTATCATGTAGAACTCAAAATAACTCCAAACAACACTTCTCATCTTCAGCTTGGCAGCTACCTTCCTTCTCACTATTCTATCTAAGATTATCTACAATAGTTAGATTATCAAAGGATTTTTAATGCATGACTGAGGTGATAAAGAGTTATGAATATTAAAAAAAAAACTCCACGCACCTTCCACAATGACTTTCACCTATCTATTCCCTTCTACACCTTATATTCAACTCAAATATTTTAGAAAACATAGAAATTAGCCTATCAATACAAGTGATAGTATGGAATAATTGAATGGTGAGGAGCCTAATAGAGTTTAAATTTTATTTAAATCACTTTAAAATTCAATCAACCCCTTTTGGATGCATTTCTATTCATCTTTTTTTCATCAAGTTCTTATGAGGGTTTTAGGTTGTTCAGGTTCTTAACAATTATTCATAAAGGTTAAGCCCTTAACCTTAAAATCAATTCCACTGAGTTAAATTATATGATCCCCCTTAACCCTCCCTAATTTATTGATATCCCATGCATATTTTTTATACATATATGAGTGAAATAAATTGCCCTCAAGTTATTACTATGCATTTTGGAGACCTCTGAGGCAAATTTAGGCCAAAAATGACCAATCTGGGTTATTATATACAAACCACTAAGTTTAATACACCTCATCCTAAGTTTAATACACCTCATCTATGAAAGGGTCATCCACATGCCTTACCTATTCTACATGAGTCATCATAGTATCTCCAAAATCAAACTGTTTCCTCTACCAAGGGTCCTCTGTGTAAATTTAATTTTGTTGAATCTCATCATATTTTCACCTCTTGATATCTCACTTGCCTAATTAATCCATAATAATTCTCCAATTAAGGTTCTAAAATTACTTTTAAGGATCATATGATCATATGAGTGAAGTTTAGAAGCCTTATGGTCATGTCTAGTTCTTAAGCCTAATATGCATCATCTGTATTTTTGAGTATGTGACCACTTATGAAGGGTCATAGTGATTGTAGGACTCTCTCAACATTTTTGCACATTAAATTAAAAAATACACATAATCATATATTAATTCAAGACCTTACCATTCACCTTTACTCATGGATGCACTAGGTCTGTATGTTGTCTTACTCATGCAGTGCCTCTAGTCTGAGATAAAATAGAGAGAACTTACCTTATTAGTATGAACCAAATGAGATCATGGAGGTCTATCTTAGGTCATGATGAAATTATATACCAATTTTCAAATCTATACCATACCTGTAGATCCATCATCATATCAAATTTTCAAGACTAGTTTTTAGGACTGTGACTATGTGCAAGGTTTAGAAGCCTAGATTGAGTATGACATTTTAAACCAATTTTCCCAACCTTCTCTATTTTTAATTGTTTATGAGAATAACATGGAGTGTTATATCATCACTATTATAATGGATTAAATGTGTCCATTTCATATTTCACCTCTATAAAACTTCCAAACCTACATTACTCTATTAGATTAGGCCAGTTTCTAGTGATATGTAGGTGTTCATTTAGGAATATAAGGGATTTTTTTAGGTGTTGATATGTATTTGAGCATTATTTTTAAAATTTTATTTTCATTTTATGTCATTAAGGCCATTTTATATCTATATATACTCATTTATTTCTTCACATGCTATCATCTCTTTATCACCAATACATTATAGATCACTTGCAAGTTCTAGGTTCCTTTGGCTTCTTAACACTATAGTTGTTTGAGTGTTTATATCAATATTTTGATTAATTTGAAAACTTAGTCACCACCATTCTCTCTTGACATAAAAAATTCCTATTGTGTCAATATGGGACCTCTCCATCTAGGCTGTAAGAATTAAACTATTAGACTTGCCTAGACCTCACAAACTTATATCATGAGATGACACTATATGAGGTAGGATTATTTTTTAGATAAGTTAAGGTTAACCTTTCCATTACAACTTTATTCAACTTAATTGACTATAATAATTTCTTGAGGAGGTCTTGACTATGTTGATAAACCTTGAATGACTCGAGAACTCCATTCAAGTCTTGAAATTTACACAACCTATCTCTTAGGTTTTGAATAGTCGTATAATTATCTATATATACATACAAGTGATTATCTACTAAGAATGTGAGTTTAATATTTAAATTCACTTAGTTTTAGATGATTTTATATTTACATTGGTTCATTGGATTTTGAGTATACCATTACCATTATCTGAGAGGTTTTAAATAATTGTATTTCCTTTGATCTAAAGCTACTTATAGGAGAATAAACTCTCAAACTACCAATATATTATTTTTTAGACCATTAGCGTTCACTCCTAGCACAAGAGAATGATTATACCTATCCATACATGACCAAACATTCCAAACCAACTTAAATTAACATGAGATGGGTGAACATGATCTACAAGTCTTCATAAACTACATGGTTCACATAAAATAGTGCAATTAGATGAAAAAATTGAGCCATTAGGGTTGTATAAGCAATTTGGAGGTGTTAAAAATATTAGTTATTATTCATAAAGTAAATAACATAATATTGAAACCATGACCATGAAATTGAAGTTCATAATGACTACTAACATCCCCCAAGTTCACTCACTCTAACTCTTCTTCTCCTGTCCATACCAAATGAAAATTGTTAACCCTTCTTAACCTATCCAAGGGAGTAATAGGAGAGAAAAAATATATTTTTTAACTTTTGGGTCTATTAAATCCATATGATCTTGTAAATGACTTTTTCGGATCCAAATATACCTTCCTAAATCCTCCACACATGCCAGATGAGTCACATTAGTTCATACAACATCTAAAACTACCCTTTTTATAATTGATATTCTTGTATTTATATTAGACCTGCAACATTTTAGTTTCAAAACTATCCTATGACATTCTCTAATAGTAAGTACATTATATTTATTCTTGACACATTTTTCATTTTGTGTAAAAATATATAATTCCTTAGCATGACATAAAAGGTGGTATAAAAAGACATAAGACAAACTAGACAAATATGATCAAGGTGAAAACATATTATGTGACCTTTAAGGTGTGACTTGACCTCACTTAGGACCATAGTGACCATTTTAAAACCTAATGGAACCTATGAAAATATCTAATATGTATGGGGGTTGACCTAACTTTACCTAGGATGAAATTTGGTTAGCAAGACCTAACTTGATTTTATCAATTAATGATACAAGGTTGATTTGGGTTGACCCTGTTAGCTAAACTTTCAAAAAGGTTTAGGTTTATATTCAAATATTTATACACATCCATTTTTTACATTTAAATATAAATAGAAGAAGAACAATAATATATTTTGTGTCTATTTATTGACCATTATAATTGAGGAGCATTGTTTAGGGTTTCAATACTATACTTGGAAATATGAATCTTGTCTTGTGGAGAATTTTTTTGGATACATAGAGAAGTTGTGTAGCCTAGAGCTGACTTATCCTTGTTATTCTTACATACCATGACAAACTCTTGTGAAACAATTTTTACAAGGGAAATATTAAGGCTAGGTGGGTTCATCTTCAAAGGTAAGTATTCCTAACTTTGTACATCCTTTGTTAAAGTAGATATATTTGCATTTGTCTTTCTCTCCCATTCATTAGGATTTCCTATACATTGGCTTAAGTATATATCTTTTATGTATGTTTAATTTTTATGTTTATTTCCCCTACTTTGTGCCATAATTTTTGGTGAGAAATAGATTAGATTTTACTTTACTTTTCATATACTTTGTGAATATGAAAACATAGGACCTAGTTAAGGTTATTACATGGTGTTGTTTTATTAGAGGACTTGGTACCCTCTCTAATGAAATTATTATGGTAAAATAACCCTTGGTTAGGTCTAGTAGATCCATCTTGGTCATGACCTTGAATGTCTAAATGTATCAACAAGCAAAAGTGTAAGCATGGTTTATCTTCTTTGAGATAGGATTGATTTATAGATTACCTGCATTTTCCTTTGTATACATTCTGGTGAACTCAATGTGAATCTAACCCTTATAAGTTCTCTTTCATGCATTAATTTTATTATCATCTTATATATTTTTATTTTTTAATTACTATATCAAACTTATCGATATAGTTTAATAATGTGTGTGCAAGTTTAACACATAGTCACTCCAAAATAACTCTATTTTCTTTATGTAGGTATTTTTTAAATATAGGTGACTAGATCAGTCAGCTTGACACAGTCTTCTTATTTAGTTATAGGATTTCATAATTCATCAAACTACTTGAATCTATTTGTAGTTATTTTTTTTAATATATAGGTTTGAAAACATATTCAAGCTAATTGACTTTGATCATAGAATATTTTTTAGCACATAGGTTTTGTAGACTTCATCGACCTAGTCGAATCTATTCACAGAATGTTAAAGTCAACATTTAAGCAACACAACATAAAATTTAAAAAATAAGCATCTTCAAAATCACTAAGGTTCATTCTTACCTTATCTATCACTTAAATTTTTCATTTGCAGTCTTGTTTATCATAGTCTAAAATCTATAAAATTGCAACCATATAGTAAACTAGGCCGACTAGATTGACATAGTTTTATATCCTCTCTTCTCTCTATAAGACACAATCAACCTATTTGACTATGTTCTTTTAGATCTTTATTATACATAAAAATAGTGACCCTATCAACTCTATTCTATTTTTATTGCATATAATGTCACTTTAACTGACTCTATACTCTTCACAATTAAATAAATTAACCTATTTTTCTAGTAATTAATTCACATTACATTTTAGTTGTTTGCACGCTTAGAGTAAAAAACATAGACTAATTAGGTAGTTTTAACTTTACTAATTTAGTCACACTATTTTTATCTTTTACACACACTTCTAAACCATTTAACACTAAAAATCACTAAACATTTTCTTCCCAAGGTCTACCTACTTGGATTTCATCACCAAGGGGAAAGTTAAATTAGTTTTCCAACCAAGTATAAACACATGATTGATGGTAGATATTGGCAAAGCACCTGACACCCTTATTGTTATGGGATTATTAAGTGATGGGGTGGTACCAAATACCAATCTAGTACCATCTCTAATATATATCTCTTTTAGCCTAAACTACTTGAAACTATCCTTAGATTACTTTCTAGTTCCTTATTACAACCAATTCCCTATCATATTAATTTTAAAATTTATTATAAATTAATAACATTTAGGAATGACCAATTAGTTAGAATTTACTCTCAAGTTTTTTTATTTCTCCTTGATCATTGTATTTTATATTTCAAAACTTGTATTAGCCAGTGTTAGTGTAATGTTTGTGACGTGTGCTACAATTAGATCAAGCACAATGATCTAATTTATTATGTTCCTCATTTTATTTTCTTAGATATTATCTTGAAAAAAAATTCCCTTTTTTTATAACACTATCATCTCTATTGATACAATCTCTTATAGACTATCAGTCTTGCTTACCTTCAGTACACAGTTGCCCTATACGATTGTGTATCTTTTAACTTATTCAATTTCTCCCTTTAGAATACATAGTAAACCTATATGATTGTGTATCTTTTCATCTTATTTTTTTAATCTTAAAATAAACAATTGACATATCCAACTATGTCCTTTATTCCCTATTATGCTTCATGTTTCTATAGAACACTATCTATTTGTTCAATTATGTATCTTATCAGTTGATCCTTATTTCCATCAACATTTTAAGCTCTTTTTCCTTTATCATGAATTTCCTATTTGAGGATAATATAAATTTAAATAAGACAAACATGATGATTTTTACCAATCTTAATAGTTTTCTAAAGACATATCTTATGACACCCACCTTGGATGAAAGCAATGTCCATGTTACCACTTGAACTACCAATTATGGGACTCCTCATCATTTGTCCTTAGTTTGTAATCCTTAGTTCTCATTATAAGATGAGATTGATTTAGAGTACACAATTTAAATTCTCTTTTTCATCAATTAATTCCTTCAACATGGAGGAAAATACCCTTCATCCATTTATATTATTATGATAGGTCCTCATGTAGAAGAAACTCCTCCACCCTCCCTTACCTTTTCTCATGTATTTGGGGTAACCACTTTCTTTGAATCTAAAAATTTTCCTTATATTATGTATCTTTCACACACCATGACATATTCTATGACTTATTCAACCTTAACGCCAAGTATCTCTAATAACATGGTAGGTTCATCTTTAAGCAAGCCTCTTACAAAGACCTTTCACTTTAACCATGATACTAGTGCATCATTTTCTACCAATACTTATCATGCTAATAGTGATTATTTTTATACCAATGATAATCATGCCACTAGTGTATTACATGCTACTAATCATAGTGCAACTTAAACTATTAATACTAATACCAATCCATCTCATGTTGTGCACACTAGTCAAAATGTTACCCAAACTAGCCACCTCTTATTACAAACACTTAATAAAATTCATACCTTTCAAACCAATAATGTAAATCAGATGATGCAGATACAAAACCATCTCATTTATCTTCAAAACAAACCTTAATCAGTTTCATGGGAAGAACAAAATCCAAATTCCCCCCACCTCCTCTTAGGGATTACCATGGTAACTTTATCCCACAACCCTCATTAACAAAACAACCAAAAATATATAAAATGAAACTATTTTACCTCAAATTATTAATATTGACATAGGAGGTATCACACCCACCATCACCTATAATGGATCCATTGATTCCACATTGCATTTAAAAACAATTGGTAACCTTTATATATATTAGGTCAAACTTAACACCTTTTAAACTACCAAACTATTAAATAAGATGCTCTTAGGAGATGCTTGAGATTATTAAAATCAATTGAAAACCCATTCTATCACTAGCCTAAAAGACTTGGTTAACTAACTAGTCTAATAATTTCAAACAAGTTATCTTCACAAGAATAACTTAGCCCACTTTATAAATTACAAACAACTTGAAACTCAAATGGCACAAGCCTTCATCAAACAATGGAAGAACTTGTCTAAAAAATATGAGCACAATATAGTAGATGAAAACCTCTTCCATTGATTCACTAATGCTCTATACCCCAAATTACAATATCAGGTTAGGACTCTCTCTAATATCTTTTGGAATAAGCCCTCAACAAAATCTAAATAATATGACTTCCTTATGAATCAATTCAAACCATATCATCCTACAACAAGCACTCGTATCTTCATTAAAAATAAAAACCATCACGAAACTAATGATGGAATTACCGATACCTAAACATCTAAGCAATCACTCTAAATAATGATATGGATCATTCTACCACTCCAAAAAACACTCCTACTCCTACATATTCTCAAACTAACCACACCAATGTCCATAAACCATTATCCTTAGCAGAGCTTCAAAAGCATCTTCCAAGACCAATACCAAAATATCTTGACTCCACTCATCCTATGAAATCATGGTATGATCCAAATGAATTTTGTTGGTTTCATGCAAGTTGGGGTCACTCTCATGAGATTGTAGATAATTACATAATTTTTTTATGGATTTTAATCTTGGTCCAAACTTTAATCATGGAACACTTATTCGAAAGCATCAACAAGCATATGACATAATTTTTAAATCCCATGAAATGCAAAATAAAAACCAGGCTAATGCACATCTTAATATATACAAAGATCCTCTTCCCAAAAACTAAGATAACATCAACAAGCCTACTCCTTATACAAATAATTATGAAAGTATTATAGATCTCACTACTAATGAATAAAATGTGATTAATACAATTAATATTTGAAGATTAGTTACTTTTATTGACTCTAATCCAACACCTACACATTACACCTCTAAACCATTCCATGTCATTGAGGATACTTAACCATCCCATCTAATGAAATTGGGTCAATAATAACTTATAACTATTCAAACACCACTCTCAACAACACAACTAGATTATACCTCTCATACCATCTCTACTCTTCCCCAACATATAAAAAATAAGACAACATTCCCCTAATTTCCAATAGTATTTATTCAACCCAATCATAATAAATACCTCAACCAACCATCCCACCTTCTAAGTTAATCAACCCATTCATAGTCAACCCAAAAAACCTACACTTTATCAACATAAGTTTAATTTCACTTACAACCCTCCTTCCCAAGATTTATTGAAACATTATGTGCCTATATATATATCAATCTCCCATGGGTTATGATGATTTGGATCCCATTTTGTAACTTTTTCATCCCCCATCTCAAATCTCTTTCTTAGAATCAATGCTAACTTCTCCCTTTCATTGAAACCATCTAATGTAATTATTATTTGTAATGAACATCCTATTGATAATCTAGTCTCCCAAGACAAATTCCAACCCCTATAACCAAAAACTTTCCCATGAAACCTATCTAAGCTTGTACATGGTGATCTTCATGAATTTTGATGTCTTATTTGGTCTCTTTTGTAAGCCTTTTAGCATAGTTTAAGGTTATAATGTATGTGTTATAACTTGCTTGAAGGATCCTCATGTCATAACCTATTTTGAGTCTTTAGATGGTGTACTAAGTTATCATGATGGTCCTTGAGAGAGTGGAGAGGTATTAAAAGTCTTTTGAATCCTAGATAATGGTCTTTTCCTTGGTTGATTAAGTTAAGGTAATTTGGGGAAATTGAGGTTTATAATTATCATAGTGTTTGTGCCTATTTTAGCCATTTATTAAGAAGAAACCATTTTATCATGATATAGGCGTGTCTAATCCTCTTTTGAGTCATAACATGAGGCCTATAATTATCTAAGGTTATATTCCATGGTGTACTTATCCAAACTTGTTTCAATCCTTAGTTAACCCTTGAATTCATCAAATTATTGTCAAACATGCTATATGAGTCAAACTCCAAATATTAAACCTTTGAAAAGGGTACATTTTGGATGTCACATTATATTATGAGGTCTTAAAAAGGTTTCATTTCCATCCTATCATCATGACAAGGTGTTCATATGCATAAAAGGTCTCCTCTTAGAATCCAAATCCATCTTTCATACACCAAATGGGTGCCACACATGTTAAAATGTGACTTCTCAACTTCTACAACCATACCTTATGATTTAAAATTTTTTGACCTATATTTTCCCTCCTTTCATCCTCCAATGGTATTTCAAGGCTCTAAATCATGAAACAATATAGAAAATAAGGGGTTTTGTAGATGTTTCAAGTTTGTATAGACCTATATAAACATATTAGGGTCAAAGGAAGTCATAAATATATAGGGATGTTAGGGAATCTAGGAGTTTCAAGACAAGGAAATATAAAAACCAACCCAATTCTTCCATTGAGCTCCTAGGTAGCTCAAGAGAGCCAATCAAGTTTGTAAATAATATAAATATGAGAGAGAAGGTGAGGATAATATTTTAGGGATATGAATGGGGTCTCATAAAATTTACATTCTTGGAATTTTTCTAAAAATTCATGTCCCATGATCTATGAACAATAGTTAAGAACTCAAGCAACCATATTTGTATTCTTCATCCACATAGGGTTATCTTTCAAAATGTTTTAGTTTAATTTTGGTTGGTTTGATGCAATAAGTGATCATACATGTCATATAAAAATAATAAAGGTCTATATCCATAATTATTCACTACTAGTTCACATATGTGAACCCTAGAGAGCTAGGAAACCTCCATGTTGTCACAAGTGTAAGTTGCAGGTAGTATCTCTTCAAGTTACGTAACATTCAATGCAAAGAAATGGAAGTGGGTGATGTTTTAGGTTTTATTATGTATTTTTATAATCCATCCAAGTCCTCATTTTATATATTAAATTCTCATTTGAGTCATCATACCTCTCAACTCATCCAATTCCTGATTCAATGTAACTGTTATGTATATAATGTGGTCTCTTTGCAATTCTGAACATGGTGCTATGGTAATGACTGTGGAGAAACTCAATTAGGTTTTCTTAAATTAATAAATGTATTTCATCTCTTATTTATGTTATGTGGTATTTTCCTCATTCCCCTTACTTCCCTATACTCAAAACCCATTCTCATCCTTAAGCACTTGAGAGATAAGCTCTCATTTAAGCACCTACAGGCCTATTGTGCAGACTGAGCAAACAAAAGATGATTGGTATGGGGTATTAAATAAATTTAGGATCCTCAAATATATTAATAATTACATATTAATATTATGGGGTAATGAGATATCAAGTTACAACAAGTATCAACCCTTCAACCCACCCTAGAAGATAAGATTAGTCAAGACTCCCATTGAGTACACAGAGGATTATAGTTGTAATATTAAAGAAACACTAATATAATGATAAGGTTAAGAAGGCTCAGGGTAAGTTTATAATTAAATAACATCAATATGTTTATGGAATTCAAACAATCAATGAAACACTATCCCACATCTTAAATGAAGCACTCACATAGTCATCAAGGCCTAAAATCACCACTTACACACTTGATTGTAGAAACATGGTAGGTTAAACCCACTATAAGGAGCCTTGAAGGTGTGTGATATGTATTTGGGTTGAAAATACATATAATATATGATAAATTATTATAAATATAGAGGAAATTTCCATGAAGAGGAGGCTCACCTCTTTACACATAGTCAAGATCAAGCTATCATACACATACCACTCATAAGGAAGCAGGGTAGCTAAATGGAAAGTTACATTGAAAATAAATTAAAGGGCATGTGAATAATATATAGTTAATATGACTAATTATATAATTTAAAAAAAAAAAAAACTCAAAGTGATAAAAAACAAGGGAATTCATACTCATAATCCAGGCAGGGTTAAGATCACCCACAAGTAGGGTCATTAGTAAGAGAGTGGAAGTGAAAATACCATGAAATGAGATGAAATAAAAGAATAAAATAAAGGTATATAAATTATTATATTAATAATATTAGTCTTTATTTAATGATTTATTCCATTTGAGATATGTAAATGAGAGATTAATGGCTTATTAGGCTTATTAGGCCTAAAATTGATATGTACAAGCTTTATCATAAAGTTGAAGACTTATACATGTTTTGGGTTTCTTGAGGGTTGGAAAAATCTAAGAGGGAAGTCAGTAAGACATAATTTTTTTCCCAAGTTGATAAGAATATAAAGATGGGGTAAGAAGGCAATAAACTAAGCATTAGGGTTATACAAGCCTAATCACTTATAAACCCTAGGCAAAAGTTTAATAGATATGTAGAGAGAAAAATTGAAAGAAGGCCTAATCCCAAAAGGTGTTATCAGATCCTAATAGAGTATTAAATGATTTTAAAACTCCACCATCACTATATATGTAAATACAAACCTATTCCAAGTCCCTAAAACCAACTATTTAAGCACTCAGGCTGGGTAATGGCACTCAAGGAAGGCCTATAGGAGAAAGAGGGTAGATATGGGAATCTAGGTAGTTGGAGATAATTGAAAAAGGGTAGAAAAAGGTATAAAAGGATGGAATTATGGAATTTAAGTCATCAATGACTACCTATAGGTGACTCAAGGTCCTAAGAGTTAGTCTAAACCTGTAAGGCCTAGAACCATCCTTGACTCTCAAAACTCATCTTCATCTTGGTGACAAAATATAAACCACATGCTAGGACTATGGTCATGTAGAGGTATATAATTATGTTATAGGCCCTAATAAAGTCTAACTAGATAGAGGAAAGTAAAATAAGTGTCAAAGTTGGTCCTATTACCTCTATTGAGTTGCACTACCCCTAGTCTACCATCTCAAACTACTAATTCCAATGCTCATATATTACATGAAATAATGACTCAGACCTAGTTATTATAGGGGGAGTTTGGGACACTTATACACTCAATATCCATGGAGTAAAGAGTGGGATTCAGGAGCCCAACTCTATGAACAATCACTAGGACTATTAACCCACCTAGACTGCCTACCAAGAGCTCAAGGTCTGCCAAATTTCACTTAGTACTCACCATACAAGGTGCATGGGACATTAAAAAGTTTAAGAATTTTGGAGGGGTCTATGGGCTCAACATCCATGACCATAGGTTTTGGGTTTGAGTGTTATAATATATGAACCATTAAGATGGTAGGCCATTAAAACCTGACATAAACTCTAATAGAGACCCAATTGAATAAATATTGGATAATTTTAACCTAGATTAATTTAAATGACCTAGGAGACACATGAATCACATAATAAATTATAAGGAGGTCCCATCCATTGCACTGGTCTTTATGGACCCCCAAAAAACTCTATTTTTGTAAGGTTTTATAGTATTTTTTAGCTAAAAAGTTATAGGAAAGGTTGAATATCATGGAGGAGGGTATTTAGAGGCATATTTAACCTTTTAAAATCATCAACCACTCTCAATTAATTATATACATGCACCTAAAAGTATAAACAAAAGGGCCAGCCTATAAAAACTAGTAAGAGGTGACATAGTCACCTAAAGCAAGCAAAATTACAAGAGTACAGTTCGTGAAAGGGATAATTCATGGTGTATAACACATTTTTAGACATGTAACATGATTATTAACCTATTATTAAGGTTCTATTTAGGTCATATGGCCAACCAAACAATAGACACTAAGTGACTAGGCCTAATTGCCTAGTAGGCCTATTTTAAAAATAAAAGAAGATGTTGGTTGGTATGAGGGGGTTGATGAGTTATTAATTATAGGGTAATTACACCATTTAAATACCTCATTAAGGTTAACATATACACTTCTCATGGTCATTATGGAGGATTGGGGCTGTTCCTTGAGTCTTGTCAACATGTAAGAATAAGGTGACTACTTAATGCTTCTTGGGGGGACTAATTGAACCACTTTGATGATTTTTACTTATAATTAAGAAAGATTTATTGACAAAATTAGCATGAAAACATCTTTAATGGGGTCAAACAAGTTATAATAATCCTCCCCCACTCTACTTCAATGCCTAAAATGCTCATTGAAGACCACCAACCATGAACGTAATGCACGAAAGAACATGGAGGACTACTTGTAACTATTGGTTGAATGAATGATGACCATTATGAACTATCCTTGACTTATCAATTATATATTTACCTCTATTTCTTTTTTGATGTTCCATAAATTTAGGCTCTAAGACTAGTGTATTGATCCCTCTATTAGGTATAAATAGATTCTGCCAAAATTTGTACTTTATCACCCTTGAGTTAATACAAGGATTGTTTCAACTTATTCATATAGAATATAGTATGTTATATGCATGTTTGATATGCATAAGTGGTATATTTTATCCCTTTGTATGTCCTTGCCTTACCTATATACTAGTAGATGTTTTATATAGGTCACATAGTGTGCAAAAGTGTTGGTGATTGAGATAAAAGTAGAATTTGACTAGTATCTCAAATCAGATCTTCCTTTCATGTCCCTCATGTTCTATACACCTATAAAATCCTCTATGTGAAATAATAGTACTTAGGAGCCTTTGGAGAGAGAGTTTTAGTCACTTTCCTAGTTCAATAGTGTTGTTATTAAGTCAAATAGAGTGGATAAATCATAATGGTGCAACACCTCTAGTAGTTTAAGTTTCAATTTCATGCATTTATCTATCCATTTTTACCCCCAAAAAGTTAATAAGTTTACCATTTGAGACATGATTGATGCACCAGGGGACTTATCCCCATAAACTAGAGATTAATCCCAACCATAGGTCACCCACAACCTTGAGCTAATTTCATGTAACTCCAAACATGGAGAGGTCTATACAATCCTCTCCTAAGGGTGTAATTTGATGAGTAGGACTAGATTTAAGAATATTAGAGCACATCCCATCATCATTCAATGATCTTAGATAATTTCAAGCATTGAAGAAATATATTTTTAGTCAAGATCTCATGCCAAGGGTCATCATAAATCCTTCATCTAAGGGTAAGAACAATTTTTTGTCGGTAGTGCACTTTATGCTTCAATTATCTCATGATGTGTAATGGTTGGTTACAAAGGGAACTACTACTCTACACCTCCTTATCATCCCTAAAATGAGCCTCATCACTCATTTCATGAACCACAACATCCCTATGTTCCTTACCACCAACAACATATTAAGCCTTTTTAGTCTTATGATCCTTCTTACTGCCAAGAATATCATCCTTACCTTCCTTGTGAGTCTTATCAACCTCCTTGGCATCCCACCTACCCTCCTGATTAGTATTGGAAAGATCATAATACTCTTATTCAGTATGGCCATGTTCTAAATTAGTCTATATCAAGCTCTAAATAAACTCTCATGGGTTATGAGAAGTACATGGATGGGATTGATACATAGAGGGGGTATGGTCAAGAGGTTCCTACTTATCTAATTAAGAATGTGAGGAAATCACTACAAAAAATCAAGAGAAAATGGGCATATATTATGAGGGAGAATCATTCAAGGCTAACTAGTGATATGTTAGATGTAAGTTGTTTGATTTCAAGCATAGAAAAGAAGCTAATGGCCCATGAGGTGTAATAGAACCAGATTCATCAACCTTGTATGCCCTCCTACATTGCATATCAATACTCTTTTGATCATCCCATCCATTCTCAAAATATTGAGTCATATGAGTGTCAAAACCTTCCAAGTTACCCAAAAGCTCCTCAAGCCTTCCCTACTTGTAAGTCTATTAAAAAACTATGAAAAAGATGGAAGAAGTGTGTTGAGAAGATTGAATGTCATAGTTTATATTATACTTGGATGGGTGTTTCCATTCTCAATCAGACTAAAGAAATTGGTGATCAGATCAGACTTGACTTTGAAGCGCATGTAGTTAGAGAGGTTAAACTTACAAATAAACATCTATGTCAATCAATCATAATAGAAAAATCAATACAACCTTAGGAGAAGGTACCCTCATTCATTTATCAAGTTGCAACATAAACAATAGAATAAGCTCCCATATCCAACGTTTCAACTTGGGAACAAGTAGTGGATTCATTGGGAAAATAAGGTAAATCAAGACCACACCAAGATTTTGAAGTTAAATAGAAATATGAAACCATTCAATCCCCATCCCTCCCTCCTCAAGTGTCTAAATCATTCACATCATGGAGGTCCATTAAATAAAATATGTGGAAGGTGAATGAGGTGTTGGTTTTCAATAGTAAGCAAATTAATGAGAAGAATGAAGCATCCATAACACCACTAGATTTGACCTCTCTTATATAAATCTTTCAAGGTTCTTCCATTCCACTCCTTCAAAAGGAGCATGTCCTTAGGGAGATAAGGGAAGAAGATCCATCTATAGTGACAGTTGATAAAGGTGAGGCAAGTGAGATGAAAGAAGAGGTTTCTATTGGGACACTTCTTGGTAAGGAAAAATGTGAATCAATCTTCTATAATGCAAGAGATGGTGAACTTCAATAAGATCAAGGTAAGAAAGGTCAAACCCTTGTGAGTTGCCAAAGATGTTGATAATTTGGCCTCCCAGGCCAAATTTCAAACCTTATAACTAAAAACCCATGACACCCATCCAAGCTTGTACATGGTGATATTCATGCATTATGATGTCTTATTTGGTCTCTTTTTTAAGCCTTTTAGGATAATTTATGGTGTCAATGTATGCTCTAGAACTTGCTTTAAGGATCCTCACATCATAACATATTTTGAGTCTATAGATGGTGTACTAAGTTGTCATGATGGTCCTTTAGTGATTGGAGGGGTGTTAAAGGTCTTTTGAATCCTAAAGAATGGTCTTTTACTTGTTTGATAAAGTTAAGGTTTCTTAAGACAAGTTAAGGTAATTTAAGGAAATTGAGGTTTCTATTTATCATAGTGTTTGTGCCTATTTTAGCCATTTATTAAGAATAAACCTTGTTAGCATGATAAATGGGTGTCCAAGCCTCTTTTGAATCATAAAATTATATTTATAATGTATCTAAGGTTATATTCCATGGTTTACTTATCCAAACCTGTTTCAAGCTTTAATTCACCATTCAAGTCATCAAATGAATGTCAAACATGCTATATGAGTCAAACTCCACATTATAAACCTTTGAAAATGGTACATTTTAGATGTCACATTGTATTATGGGGTATTAAAAATGTTTCATTGACATCCTATTATCATGACAAGGTGTTTACATGCATGAAAGGTCTCCTTTTAAAATCTAAACCCATCTTTCATTCACCAAATGGGCCCCACACATGTGAAAATGTGAATTCTCAAATTAAATAGTTATACCTTATGATTTTAAATGTTTTTTGACATTTATTGTCCCTCCTCTCATTCTCCAATGGTACTTCAAGGATCTAAATCATGAAAAAATACAAAAAAGAAGGGGTTTTGTAGGTGTTTAAGGCTTGTACGAACCTGTATGAACATTTCAAGGTCAAAATAAGTCATAAATATATATGGGGATTTTTTTAGACATCATGTGAGGGAATCTTGGAGTTTCAGGATAATAATATCCAAAAACTAATCCATTTCTTCCATTGAGCTCCTAGGTAACTCACGAGAATCAGTCAAGTTTATTAATAGTACAGACAAGAGAGAGAAGGTGAGGATACAATATTTTGGTTAGCATAATTGGGTATCATTACCTTTATATTATTTAAATTATTATACATATTCATGGCCCATTCTCTATGAACAATAGTTAATAACTCAAACAACCAAATTTGTATTCTTCATCCACACATTGTTATCTTCAAAATAGTTTTAGTGTAGGTTTGGTTGGTTTGATGCAATGAATGATCATACATGTATTATAAAATTCATAAATTTATATCTCCACCATTATTGACTACTGGTTCACACTTTTAATCCCTAGAGAGCAAGGAAACCTCCATGTTATCACAAATGCAAGTTGTAGGTAGGGTTTCTTCAATTACAGAGTATTAAATACATAGAAATGGAATTGGATGATGTTTTAGGTTGTATTATGGGTTATAATAATCCATCCAAGTCCTCATTTACTATATTAAACACTCAATTGAGTCATTATACCAAACAAATCCTTCTAGTCGTGAACTAATGTTATATATATAATGTGGTCTCCTTGCAAGTGTGATCAGGGTGCTATGGTAATGACTATGGAGAACCTTCATTAGGTTATTTTAAATGCATACATATAATTCATATCATATTTATGATATATTTTGTTTCAATCATTCCCATAACTATCATATATTCAAAATCCATTCTCATCCTTAAGCCCTTGAGAGACAAGCTCTCATTTAGGCACCTACAAGCCTATTGTGTAGATTGAGCAAATAAAAGACTATTGGGATGCAGTATTGAAGACATTAAGGAGAATAAAATACATTCATAATGAAATATTAATAATATGGTATAAATATATATTAGGTTCCAATAATTATTAATGCTTTAACCCACCCTAGATGACAAGCTCAGTCAAGAATCAAATTGAGTACATAGAGGATTGTAGCTATAATATTGAAGAAATACTAATAGAATGATGAGATTAATAAGGTTAAATGGTAAGGGTAAAATTAAAATAAATAAATATTTTTATGGAACTCAAACAATAAATTAAACACTAGTCCACCTCTCAAATGAAGCACTCACACGATCAAAAAGGCCTAAAATCACCACCTACAGGGCTGATTGTAGAAATAGGGCAGATTGAGCATACAAACCAACTATAATAAGCCTTTAAGGTGTATGAGATGAATTGGGTTTGAAAATACATATAAAGGATGATAAATTATGATAAATATTGAGTAAATTTCCATGAAGAGGAGGTTCACCTCCTTACACATAGTCAGGATCAAGTTGCCATACACATGCCACTCATAAGAAAGAAGGATAGATAAATGGAAAGTGACCTTGAAATGAAATTTAAAGGGAATTTGAATAATACATATTTAATTTGACTCATGATATAATTTTAAAAAAAAACCTAAAAGTGATTACAAAGGAGGGAATTCATACTCACAGTCTAGACAGGCTTAAGACCATCCATAGGCAGGGTCATTAGTAAGAGGGTGGAAGTGTGAATACCATGCAGAGAGGTGAAATAAAATAAAAAAATAAGGTTATTTAAATTTTTATATTAATAATCTTAGTCTAAAATGAATTATGTAGTCCATTTTAAATAGGTAAAGGAGAGAGTAATGGCCTGTTAGTCCTATTAGGTCTAAAAATGATATGTACATGCCTAATCATAAAAGTTAAAGACTTATACATATTTTAGGGTTATTTGAGGGTTGTAAAAATATGAGAGGTAATTTAGGATGAGATAATTTTTTTTCCAAATATTATAATAATCTCAATATGGGGTAATAAGGCACTAAACTAAGCTTAGGTCTATATAGGCCCAGTCACTCATAAACCCTAGGTGAGAGTTTGATAGATATGCAGAGAGTAGAACTGAGGGAATGCTTAATAAAAAAAGGTGTTATTATATACTAATAAATATTTACATGATTTTCCAACTCCATAATTACTATAGAGGGAAATAATAACCTATTCTAGGTCCCTAACACTAACTATTTAAGCACTCAGGCTGGTTAATGGCACTCAAGGTAGACCTAAGAGAAAAAGAGGGTAGAGATGGGAGTATAGATAGTTGGAGACAATTAAAAAATTGTGTAAATATGTTTAAAAGTAATATATGATGTAATTTAAGCCATAAATTAATACCTAAAGGTGAATCAAGGTCCTGAGAGTTAGTCTAAGCTTGTAAGGCCTAGATCCATCCTTGACTCTTAAAACCCATCTTCATCTTGGTGATAGAATCTAAACCACATGCTATGCCTAAGGTTAGGAATAGATATATAATGATTTTATATTCCCTAATAATTTTTTTATATATGGATTAAAGTAAAAAAGTGTCAAAGTTGGTCCTATCACCTCTCTCGAGCTACACTACCCCTAGTTTACCATAAAAAATAACCAATTCCAATGATCAAATCTTACATGATAGAATGAATAAAACCTAATGATATTATGGGGATTTGGGGACACTTATAAACTGAATATACATGGAAGAAAGAGTGAGATTCAAGATCCCAACTCTATGAATAATCCCTAAGACTATCAATCAACTTAGATGCCTACCAAGAGCTAGAGTTCTGCCAAATTTCTCTTAGTACTCATCGTACAAGGTACATGGGACCAATATAAGTTTATGAATTTTGGAGGGGTATATGGTATAAAAATGCATGGCCATCAGTTTTAGGTTTGATGCCTGTAATTTATGAACCATCATTAACATGGTAGGCCACTAAAACCCTACATAAACCCTAATGGGGGCCCAATTGAAGAAATATTGGATAATTTGAACCCAAATGAATTTAAATGCCCTAGGATACACCTGAATCACATAATAAATTACAATTATGTCCCATCCATGGCATTGGTATGTATGGATAGTTATATGGACCCCCTATAAACTCTAATTTTTCAAGGTTTTATGGTATTTTCAAGGTGAAAAGTTATAGGAAAGGTTGAATATCATGGATAAGGATAATTTGAGGCATATTTTACCTTTCCAAATCATCAAAAACTTTTATTGAATCATAAAAATGCACCTAAAGGTCTAATTAAAAGGTCCAGTCCAGAAAAACTAGTAATAGGTGACCTAGTCACCTCAACCATGTACAATTATAGATGTGCGGTACTTGGAAGGAATAATTCATGGTGTATAATACGTTTTTAGACTTTTAAAATTATTATTCACCTATTATAAGGTTTTATTTAGGTCCTATGTCCAACCAAACAACAAACACTAAGTGACCAGGCTTAATTTCCTAGTAGGTATTTTTTGACAACAAGAGAAGATGTTGGTTGGCATGAGGGGGATACTGAGTGAGTAATTATAGGGTAATTACAAAATGTAACTACCTCATAAAGGCAATAAGGAACACTTATCATTTCCATTATGTAGGATTGGGGTAGTTCCTTGAGCCTAGTCAACATGCAGGAAGAAGGTGGCTATTTAATGCTTCATGGGGGGCCTAATTGAACCACTTTGATGCTTTGAAAATATCATGAGGAAATAATGATTGAAAAAATTGGCATGGACATTTATTTAATTATTTCAACCAAGTTTGAATCAGCCTCCACCACTTTACTTCAATGCCCAAAATATTCATTGAAGACCACCAACCATGAAGGCAATGCATGAGAGAGCATCAAGGGTTGATTGTAACTATTGGTTGAATGAATGGTGACCATTATGAACTCTCCATGCCTTATTCATGATATATTTACCTCTCTTTATTTGATAATGTTCCATAAATTCAAGATATAAGGTTGATGTATTGATCCCTCTATTGGGTATGAAGAGATTCTGCCCAAATTTATACTTTGTCACCCTTTGACCTAATAAAAGGACTATTTTATCTTCTTAATACTAGTATCTAGTGTGTTATATGCTTATTTTATATGCATAAGTGGTATATTTTATCCCTTTTTAAGTCCTTACCTCACCTATATGCTATTAGATGTTCTAAGAAGGTCATATAGTATGCAAAAGTGTTGGTGATTGAGCTTAGAGTAGATTTTGACTAGTAAGTGTCTTGAATCAGACCTTCCTTTCATGGCCCTCATGTTATATCCACCTAGAACATCCTCTATGTTAAACATTAGTGATTAGGAGCCTTTAGAGATAGAGGTTTAGTCACTTGTATAATTCATTAGTGTTATTGAGTCAAATAGAGTGGATAAATCATAATGGTGCAATACCTATAGTAGTATAGGTTTCAATTTCATGCATTTATCTATCCATTTTCAACCTAACAAGTTAGTAAGTTTACCATTTAATCCATGACTGATGCACTAGGGGATATATCCCCATAAATAGGAGATTTAGCTTAGTTATAGGTCACCCAAAGCCTTGGGTTAATCCTATGTTATCCCAAACTTGGAGAAGTTTAAACAATCCACTCTTAAAGGTTCAGTCTGGTGAGTTAACACATCCCTTATCCTCATCCAATAGGGCATGAAGTTACCTTATCTAAATATAAAGATATTATTATTGAACACTATTAAGAGATGTTCATACATGTTGATGAAATACTAGATACTTCTCTTTCACTTAAGTTTCTTAATACTTTTATGATCCTCGATGAGATACTACTTCATGTAGATGATCCTCCTCTATTCATTAGAATCTAAATTGGATATATATAGGTTAAGTGTGTCTTAATTGATGAAGTTTTAGGCACTTGCATTACCTCCCTTGATTTATTTAAGACACTTAGATATTATGAATACAACCTCAAATCTACACATAGCACATGTCAAGGATATGATATGAGGAAAATGCCTCCTATAGGTTGCATTTGGATTATCATTACCATCCCTTCTATCACCATCCAAATGAATAAGTTTCCTCTATGTTTTAACATCTTGGTGGGTTGACCTTAGACTCATTGTATGAGAGAAGTCAACTCATCTACATATAAATGCATTAAATTCCCCCATAATGGAGCTATTTACAAGATTTAAGGAGATACAAACCCTTAGAATTTTGAAAAATTTAAAGAACATGGTATATGTAAAATTATTACCCTTGAACCTTTGCCTAGAATCCCATTTAGGGAATCCCAACTCTTTAATTATCCCACTAGTTTCACTCGAGGTTATAATGGTCACCCTAAACTAATTGGGAACATACCACTCAACCTCTTAGATTTTGATGATGATGAGATGGATAAGATTATCTTTAAAATCAAAAAAATTTATTTATCCCCTAATGTTATCACCCAACTCCCTCCATATTTGCAACCTCAATCCTATCAACGATCCACCAATGATACACCTATTATCTTAACCAAAACTAGACATTCTATCCATCACACATCTTCTGATGAAAAAGTCATACCTACATATACCATCAACTTGCATACACATGACTATGATGATGGCTATGCTTTAGATGACCCATTTTTATCTAGACTCATCCAAGCTAAATTTTTTGATATTCTTTGATATAGCTCTTCTTTATTTCAATATTTTCATTCATCTTTTATCATTCATTCCTTTATAATACCTAATTCTAGTCTTCTTCATAGTTTTCATAAGGTAGAGATGGAACTCTCACATCGTACACCTCTAGTTTTAGTAGATCCCCTTAGTATCATGCTCATGGATCATTCCATGATATGCACTTATTTCTTTGCTAGATATCAATATCTTTATATTTTACTTCCTAAAAAGATGTTATCCATTATTCGCAAACCTTATGAATGAATAGACTCACCTTCACATGAGCCTCATCTTTTTTTTGCTCCCACTTTACCTTTAAATGATCCTATTCTAGTTTATATTCCATCCCTACCTTCTCTTGGTGATGCACTTCTTCCTTTGTCATAGCTTGATCCCATGGCCACCCAATGGGATTATCAGATTTATTGTGATATCTAAAAATTTGTTTGTCATTGAACCAAATATTTTTAGTTATATCAAGTACCCATGACTCCTCTTCCTACCTCTTTATCTACTAGGCCCCCAAACCCTATTACTAGGTATATTTATTCCTTACATGGGATAAATAACCACTCGTCCACTAATTATTAGAAACTTTGTAAATATATTGACACATTGTGTCCAGCCACTACTCAACCCATAGATAAGGCTATACCTCCTCCTAAGCTATTACTAGAGTATATTCATAAATATGGGGAAGTATGTTGTCTTTGGCACTAGTGCAATTCACATCATACTGATTGCTTTCATATTCTCTAGCAACACCTTTGTGATCACCCAAAATCGACACCCACATCAATCATTATTCCTTCCATAGGTCACACATGCAAGAAAGCTACTCCTTCTCTGTAGGTTTCACCTCCTTCTCTCCCCATAGATACTATTCTTATTTATATATCTCTTCCTCTCCTTGAGTATCATATGTATGAGATCCCTCTTGAGCATGATTATTCATCAAATACACCTACTTTTTTAGTTGAGGAGATTTAGAAAGAAGTCTTTGTAAAACTTTCCATGAGGACTTATGAGACTCTGGGTATTATCATAATCCATATTCATAGAGATGTTTCATATGTCATGGATAATATTTGGGGTTAAATTTATCAATATTTGTGAATACGGCATGGTGTTATTTCACATGTTATATGTTATGATTTTGTATTATATGTGTGATCCATTTTTATATAACTTGTACACTTTACTATGTGTCAAATTTTATTTCACTTATCCACTTTCAATGATTCATTATATTATGCTTTATGTGTTTTATATGGTTTCATTTATTTTCACCTTTATTATGGATTATTATCATTCTTTTCATGATTGAAAACTTATGTTTATGAGTTCACTTCTTTCATGGATTCTTTTTATTTTAAAATTATTGTTTGTTATCTTATCTCACTTAAAAATTGGATAATTATTATTGTGACTTGGTTATATGAAACTCGATTCCCTTAGTAATATTTCTCTACCATTTGGCCAGTTAGCAAACAAGACATCTCATTGTACTCCTATTTATCGATCTAATTTGATCTCCCTTTACTCCCTTATTTTCATTTCACACATATGGTTGAAACTTGAGATTACATACTAGTTCATAAGTAAGCCTGAATGTTTAGTCAGTTATATATTTTACTACTTAGCTTCATTTAAACCAAAGTCTAAAGATAATTCCTGTGTATTATTTATAACACTCATTTTGGTTATTTAAAATCCATATGGAAGAGGGATCATAAAATCCATAAAAAAATTAAAAATCCAAATCATTTAAATAAAAGACAATGATTTAAAAGAGCAACATACAAATTCAAAAGTCTAATCACACCAAAAATGTGATTCATAGCACATATCTTACTTCTAATCAGAGATAAAACTCTATAATTAGCCTCATGATAGAGTTAAAGTACATTGGGGTGTGGTAATTCAATAGATTGGGATAGAAGAATTAAAAAAAAAAAAAAAAACTATAAGTGCTACCTACTTTCTCATGCAAGTACCCAGCATTCATAGTAGACTAATGACTCTATAAGAGGTCCTGAGGAATGAGGAACATGTTTTGGGAATGTAGGTCCATTTCAATTTTATTATTTATATAACCAACATGAGTTGATCTTAGTATTTCACCTATTTACCTATACAACTATGCACTTATTCTTAGCAGGTATCCTTTTTATTTTGATTGTAATTAGACTCTTAGTGTTTCTCTCTTGTACCTAGTATGCTTCATGTTTTTTAAGGTCTTATCATAGATTCTTATGTAATAATTTTCACATTCCCTCTTTCATTACAATATTCCTAATATTTCCCCTTGAGAAATATTATTTTGTTAATTGATCATTCTCCCTAAGGTTACCCTTTATGAGTTGAAGTGTAAGACCATGGATATGACTAGGCTCTCCTCACAAATTACTATAATCAAACATTCATTTTACCATTCACCTCATTGGTGTTCCATTTTTGAGTTAAAAAGTAATACCATGGATAGGACCAGGCCTCCTCATAAATTACCACATTCAAAATATATTTTAAAATCATTTTCACAGTTATTTCCACCTCATTGGTGTTCTTTTTATGAGTTATAGTGTAAAACCATGGATAGGACCAGGCCCTACTCATAAAATATTACAATACCTAGTTCATAATATAACCAAGTCACAAATAAATTACATGTGCCAAATTTAAGATAAGTTGTGTTTGATTATGAGTTACACATCATTGACATATTTCCCATCTTTATTTAGTATGTTTTATTCTTACTTTATAAGCACTTCAATTTTATCTTCTTATTTTTTGATTATGTGTAAGATTACAACTATTTTATTAAATTTCATACTTCCTAGCTTAGACTAGTATGATTAATTTGATTTCCACATACATTTTATTTTTCTTTTCATACTTCCCAGATAAATTTTGTATGATTGATCAACTTTATTATTATTTTAATACCATTGGTTTTCATGTGTATTCCATTTTATTACAAATTTTCATACTTCCCAACATGATATAGTGTGATTTTAATTTGTTTTAATTTGGTGCAAATCTTTACATGGTTTGAAAACATTTCTTACCTTTGTTACCATCTTTGGTTTATTATACTTATTCATCTTTTTTTTACACATTTTCCATCATGATATAGTTTGTATTACATTTATTTTGATTAATTATAATTTTATAAATCATTTTTGCCTTTTTAATTTTAAATATGCATGTATATCACATAATTCTAGAAAAGAAAACATACCTCACATATTTCCCATAACATATACAACAAAAGCAAAATACATGTGATAAAAAGGAAATATATCCATGCAAACACATCCAAATAAAAATACAACTCATAATATCAATGAACTATCAATATTTATAAATATAATGTATTTTATACAATACAAAGTATAATATTACAATAGCTAAAACTCTAAGGCTAGGTTACATCCCATCTATCTTGTGTCCTAGCCATGCTACCATCGATGCTTGTTATTTAACCCTATAAATGGTGTCTTGTAAAAAGGTAGTCCAGGATCTTAAGCCAACATTTTTTCTCTTTAAATTATCCACCTAGGCATGTACCTATCCAATCTAGATTGTAGTCACTATGTGTGCAACTTGATCCTATGTTAAGGCTTGCTAGGCTTGAGCCTCTACAACTCCTACCCACCTATGTGGATATAACCCTTCACCTCATGCTTGTAGTTGTCTTGTATCCTCTCCCACTAGTCTAAATTATCTCATGTGATCTAGGGAAGATGGAACCATAGGATCAACTAAATTGGTAGGGTCATATGGTGAGAACACCCCATCCAAAATATCATGGTGCATAGCCACAATTAGGGTTTCCCATTTGATATCCTACACAACAAAAATATATAAAAAACTTAAAAACAAATATATATCAGATCACACAAACACACACACATATCAAGACATCTATCTATAATAAAAAATAATGCTACTAGTATTTTATATCAACAACTTATACTATATTAAAACCTTTCTCACTAATGCCAGTATTGGTAACTATAGTCTGACCATATTCTCACCCATCAAGCACCTCCTCCATTGATTGCCTCTAAACTAATGTAAAATTGGGAGTCACTATCCAATCTCATCATGATACCCTCCTCAATGGATTATCTATATACTAACTATGTCTTGAATCCATTATAGAACCCCTTGCATGATAACTAGTGCTTGTGTCTCCTCACATTGATGGTATCTCCATCCCCAATGAGCTCATGGTGGCTATTATCAAATTTTTATGGTCTTTACTATGGTACCACATCCCATACATCCACATATATGATGTTATATCCTCTAGGCCTCATTGCCTCCTGATATCATGCTTGACCAGCTCATGGTCTAGATCACTGAAGCCTAATCACTGATATATCAATAGGTACCCCTCTACCTCCTCTCCATTTTGGCTCTCTATCATGTCATTTAAAATAAGAATGATCTATTAGAGGGGATAATGTATGGGTAAGTCCCAACTATCTAGGTATATGATCCACTGGATGAGGCTCACCATATAAATTATAGGAGCCCATGATCGACACACTATTAAACTTGTAGCAATGATAGCCCAACTCAACCATATAGTAGTTATGTGAGTGTAGAAATACCAAACAATCTATCCTTATGTGATAGTTATTAAATTTTAAACATGGGGCATGATCTATGCTACATGGTCCTACCTCCATAGAATGACTTGAGGTAATCTATCATCGACTGCATGGGGAGACCCAACTGAATTATACATAAGGAATCTCTCATATATCCATGCACTTAAGAAAATAATAGGTCCCATCATATTTTATCCTTGGGATAGAATCCCATACTTTTTATGCATGAGCTAGATCTAAATGAAAAACTAAGATCATATAGTGTTCCCTGATCTAAAATTGACTGGATTAAGGCTATCACATACAACGATACCTTTTCATCTGACTTGTGACATACCATTGGTATAGTCACAAGTCTTATAATAGACTTATAGATATATGAAATGGAAATTATATAAACATCAAATAAGCTAACATATAACCTAGGATATATCCTATTTGATCTTGTCACCCACAAGGCTAAGGCTTGTCTCTCATCCTCTTGCTCTAGTGTATCATAAATCACTAGCATCCTATCTGTAGTAAGTATAAGAAACATGTGGATATCCTCAAAGGTGATTTATTCCTCTATATTATCCCCCTCAACCTCCCATAAAAAAGTGTTGGTAAATCATTATTATGCTCATAGTAACATGATAATGAGATCAACATTCACTGGGATTTGTCTCATCTCCATAATGCCTTCAAAGTCTAAGGCAACCAGTTAATCTCTATCCAAGTATAATAACCAATCCAATAAATTTAGTATCAAAGATGCATCCAATAGGATCTAAAATATCTATCATCTCTAAAAAATATCAATTAAAATAGGACATATTAGAAATTGATGTCATAATAACAAACTACACTCTTAAAACTTGTTATAAATTAACTACTTAATCAACTTATTTGATCTAGTTTTCTTATTTTTTCCCTTTTTCCTACATAATCAGAATATTTGATACTAAATTGGCCCTATCACAGTATTATCATACTAAATTTATGCATTGCTACATAATCAACCTTTTTATTTTAGATGTTATCAGCCTATTTGATACTAAATCAACCCTTTTTCAACTTTAGCATACTATATTGGCCCTTTGGTACACAATCAACCTCCTTTAAAACTATGTCAACCAAATAGTAAAAAAAACATTATATAGAGGGTAATATTTCACCCATATCCTTCTTTTTCTAATTATATCAACCCACTGCTATGGGTTAGCCATCCTCAATGATACTATATCAGCCCACTGCTCTGCAGTCGACCCCCTATTTTTCCCTTGCCTTGTAAACTAAGTTGATAGGGTCAAATCTATTATTATTTTGTGGTGACTTTTTGAATATTTACCATAAATTCCTTAGGCATTTATTAGTTTGATTGTTTCCTACCTAATACCTCATTTTAACCCTAGTCTACCTAAATATTTTCTAAGGTCAGTTTTGGTGTCTAGATATTTCTTACCAATCAATTTTATATATTTAGCTTAATTTCAATTAAATTTTTTCAAAAAATTAAATTAATGGTTCTCTTACATATGATGCACCTATTTTAGCTATTATGCATCCTCCACATCATAGTTGTTATCTCCTTACCATGGTTTCTCTTTAGGCTCAAATTGGGTATATCAGAGCAATGTTTTCTTAATATAGTAAACTAACAAATGAATTGATTTTCACCCTATTTATATTTACTATGAAAAATTATTTAACTATCAAATATTTATAATTAGATACTATTTTTTGATGATATATTTGTTTCTAATAGATCTTTTTTTGAACCATATTGTAGATAATCTTTTCACATATTACATGTATATTTTGCAAAAAAAATATTTTTTCATTAATTTTGAAAGGTTCACCTAATATTATCTAAAGTAGAAACCTTCACATTTATTATATTTCATTCCTTATCTACCAAACTAAGGTAATTAAATGTATGTATTTTTCAATTCTACCCTTTCATTTATCTTATTCACTTATTACTGCAATTTATTTAGCGTAAGTATTGAGTCTTGCTATATTATTTTTCCAAAGCACCATTCCATGATACACCTTCATGAAACATGATGAGATTTGAGTGAAACATATATACATAATTTTTTTCAAATTTTATCAATTAATGATGTTTTTTCTCTTGTAGGAAACCATCGAGTCTCAATCTCTCTGAGTTCATGCTTTAAGGGATGGGTAGACCATTGGTGCTTCACAAGATTATTATCCCCTATGCCACCACATTCTATCTAAAAAACTATATAATATACACTTCCTTAAAATTTAAATCTTTCCTTACACACTCCTCCAAATAATTCACCACACTATTCAACCCCTACCTAAAAACCTTTTTTGACATTTAACCCTTATTCAAATTAATATTATCATGTTATAGGTTGAGGTTGGCCTTGGCTAACCTAAATTGGGACCTAACTTGATTTTATCAATTAACGATATAAGATCAAATTAGACCAACCTTATCAAATAAAATATTAGAAAGGTTTAGAGTTAGATTCAACTATTTATACACATCCATATAAAGAGAAAGAGAATAAGAAGAAGAATATATTGTGCATCTACTTATCCACAATTTTACTTGAGGAACATTGCTTAGGGTTCCAATAATACACTTAAAGATATGGATCTTGTCTTGTGGAGAATCCTTTTGGATGCATAGAGAATTTATGTAGCCTAGAATTGACTTATCCTTTTTATCCTTACATACCACAACAACCTCTTGGAAAGGACCTTGGCTAAGGGAGAGATTGAGGCACAGTGGGTTTGTCTTCAAAAGTAAGTATTCCTAACTTTGTTTCTCCTTTGTTAAAGTAGTTAGATTTATATTTTTACTTCTCTCCCATGCATTAGGATTTATTATACATTAACTTAAGTATATATCTTCTATGCATATTTATTTTTTATGTTTATTACCCCCACTTTGAGCCACAAGTTCTAGTGAGTACTAGATTAGATTTTAATTTACTTTGCATATACTTTGTGAATATAAAATCATAGGAACTATATAGGGTTATTGCATGGTGTTTCTTGACTAGAGGATTTGGAATCCTCTCTAGTACATTATTGTGGTAATAAACCCCTTGGTTAGGTCTAGTGGATCCATCTTGGTCATGACCTTGAATGTCTAAATGTATCAACAAGCAAAAGTGTAAGTATGGTTTATCTTCTTTGAGATAGGATTGATTTGTAGATTAGTTTCATTTTCCATTGTATATAGATTCAATAATAAGATCAAGCATGGAAATTAAAGATATTAGTATGAAATAACCAATTACTCTATAAGGATAAAAAATCCAAAAATATCACATTAATGATAAATCTAATTTTACTCTTGCTGATAATGTACAAATATTTCTTTATTAGCTAAGCTAAATTGGTGCATTCAATAATGACTTGGTTTAACACAAATTCAACCCTATGAATAAATAATCATTCATAATAAAAGAGCACATAAATAATAAACATAGAAATCAAATACAAACTAATAATTAGAAATTAGGCAATTATATGTGGGTGTGTGATTTGTTCTCAAAATGCTCTAATTGTCCCCAACTATTGTTAGCTATCACTCTATCCCATATTATGCTCTCTCTTTGTAATGCTCAGTGGGGGTATAATTTATCCTACATCCACCTTAGGTACAAGAATGTAGTTAGTTTGATATTTGAATAAGATGACTAAAATACTCAATATGTAAATACATCAAATGAATTGCTACATAGTAAATCTAACTTTAAATGAAATCATCTCAACATAATATTTTGAAATCATAATAATATAGTATACTTAGATATATAACATCATCATGATCATAATCAACTATAATAATAATAATAATAATAATAATAATAATAATAATAATAATAATAATAATAGGTAAAATCAGAAAACTAACCAATTAATTGTTTAATCATTTGTTTTAAAATAAGTTTTGTCTATAATGGGTATGATGGTTTCCAAAAATTAAATACCATAAAGCTTTAAAAAATCTATAAACATCTCTCAACATTGTTCTACTATTGCAACTCCCCTGGGGCTTAGAATGGGTTTAGGCATTGAACAAATATGTGTTCAGACTCTACCTATTATGCTGAAAGGGATGTGACTATTATGGTAAAATAGGATTTTTTAGAGTGAAAAAGAGTAAGCTGAGAGTCATACCTCACTCAAAACCCATGATTAATAACCTCATCTCACCTTTTATGCAAGAAATATTAAACAACAATAATATTATGGTGTGTTGGGTAGTGATTTAAAGGTGAGTTAGGTGGCAATGGTGAATTGAGGAGAAATTACAAGTAATTTCATGTGATGGACTCAAATAATCCCAAGAAGATACCCATGAAATGTTTAGTGACATGTCAAATCTGTTAATGCAATTTATATATATTTTATTAAAACTTGATATTTATTTTGTTCATATTAGTGATGGTCTCTGTAAAATTTTACTTTACATTTGATACAATCTACGCAAAAAATTGATTATGTTTTACAATGAAAAACACATATACGGTCATATGATCATCAAATTTACTTCTTGATCCTAGGCCATCAAATTTAGTGCTCGATCCAACACCAACAATTCATTACATTTCTCTTTGGCCTTCATGAGAGTGTCATGCTCAACCTAGCAAAAAGACTCACTAATTTATAATTATAACATAGAAATATATAATATAATAATGTATAATAATATTATATTTAATAAATATTATAATTAATATATAATATATTAATAATAATATACATAATATTAACTATATAAATAAAAATAAATATTATAATAGTAATATAATAATTTTATAATATTATATTGATAGGGCATTAGTCATGCTAAACGGTTTGTAAACAAAGGTGTAAGTAAGTTGAAATAAATATTATATTTGATTTATTGATATTTGAAAGATGAAATAAATCAAAGTCTCATAAGAAGATAAGTGTAAGTATTAATGAAATATTTTAACCCAAGAATAATGATCAATGGCATAGCATGAAACTGTGAGAAAAAATAAGAATACACAATACTAAGTTATCTCTCAAGAGCAAACTATAAGTGATAAGAATTTTAAAGTGGGAAACTGAATGTATCAGAGAAAAACTCATGTGATCTTATTGGAAGACTTAAAATTAAAAAATACACAAATATAATATTACATTAAGAGCACAAGAGAAGAATAAATAGAGTTATAATATTCTTAAGAAGAAAAAGATGAGATAAAGTACTCTTTTATAGAGTTAGAAGAGGAAAATGGGAGTTATATAGAATCCCATTATAACCTTACAAGCCCCCTAAGTGTGTGTCACTTGTGTTCTAGTCCCTTACAAAGAGAATGAAAGTGTATGCTATGTGAGTTACTCATGCAAGTAACTCCCAAATCCTAAGGGAGCACAAATAGGTGAGTGACACCTCATAGAATTTGAATTTGTGTGAATTAATAATTCATATAAATATAAATTCCTCACAAATAAAAAATAATCTTAGAATAAAATAATTATCTTACATAAATACTAATCCTAACACTCCACCTTAAAATTTATTTAAGGGTTTACAAACAAACAAGAAGGGAGGAAACATCACTAAATCTCCCCCTTGATGAGAACTTTCAATTCTAACTTTTTACAAAAGAAAAGAAACTTGTCTTTACATAATGGCTTAGTGAATATATTAACCATTTATTCTTCAATAGACTAGAGAGGGAGAAGAATTTGATTGTATTTAAGAAGTTCAGACTAAAAGTATTTTTTAATCTCAATGTGCTTAGATTTTACATGGAAAATTATATTTTTTGATAAGGCAATAACACTTTGATTACCACCAAATATCAGAGTAACCAAATGCTAAGGGTGGCTTAAATTTGTAAGAAGTCTTATAAGCCAAATAACTTCCTTTGAAACATAATTAAAAGATTCATACTCAGCGTGTGTGGAAGATAAAGATACAATAGTTTGATTTTTAATATTCCATGAAATGGTATTAGAACCCAAAGAGAAATAATAATCAATATTAGATCTATGATCATTAGGATCACCAACCCAATCAAAATCAAAATAACCTGCCAAATAAAATTATTATTTGAGGTATATCGATGCCAAAAGTTAGAGCACCTTTAATATAATATAAAATATTTTAGCATCTTTAAAATGAGTAGATTGAGGTTTAGACATAAAGCAAGAAATTAATCCAACAAAAAATATATTATCAGGGCAACTATCAGTAAGATAATTCAAACTACCAACTAATTATCTATATAGAGTTGGATCAATAGTTTTTATTTCTATTTCATTAAGTAATTAAACACCAAGTTTAAAATAAAGAAAAGAGCTTCTTTTAAATTTATACATTTGGATACTTAAAACTAATTCTTTTCCATCTTTCATTTGAGGTGATCTTATATTTAAGTCCAACTCAATATTTGCTTAAGTTTAATCTTAATATAAGCTTGTCATATAGTTTCTCTTTTTTCTTTTCTGAATCAACTTGAAAGTTGTTTTACAACCTTTTTTTTTGCAATTATTTTTCAGCTCCCATTTTTTCTATCTTCTTTGCATTCCAGTCAAGTCTTTTCTTTATTTTTCTTACCCCTCCTTTGCACTTTTTTTTTAAAGTGTTTTTTACTTGCCTATCCACTTTCTAAAATTAGGTGAGATTTTGAGTCATAATAAATCAATTATTGTTCAAATGTAAACTCACATAAACTAAATACCATTTATGAAAATCATATATGAAATATATTTTCACTTTCAAAAATTTGGTGTTCATAGTAGATGGAACGGATCCGAAACCCAATACAAAGACTACTTCCACCAAAATTAAAGAGAAAGGACAAGAAAAAAATGATGAAATCCTTAAATTGATTGGCATGAAAATGACCCCCAAATTGCATATTCATATTTATTTTTATTATCTTGCATATAGTTCTTGGTCTAATCTTAAATCTATTTATGACATTGTAAATGAATACTTTAAAATTTAAATTTAGGATCAATTATCTTATTTAAAGTACAATGAATTTAAAACTATGGATGATTTCTTTATTAAAGTTTATTATTTACATTTTAAATTAGTTGGTTTATGAATTAAACTTTCATATTTGAATTTGATTCATATTATCATAAAAAAGTATTTGCCTTGACCTTTTCAATAGTTTATTAGTAATATTCATTACAACTAATTTTTTCTACTTTATTTGATTTATTGATGTTTAAATTATTTTATACTTTATTACATCAAAAAGAAAAAAAATGATTCAATTTGGTAGTCTTAATACTAATGAACATTATTTTATTTCTAAACACTAACATAAGAATGACAAAGAACATGCTAAGTCCAATAAACACATGACAAAAAATATCAAAAATCTAACTTTAAACCTGAGAAAAAGTTAGAGTGTAATTATTGTGACAAAAACACTCATGATGATCATTGATTTAAAAATAAATATGATATCAAAATTAGAAATCTTAATTATAAATACAATGTTAGCACTAGTAACAATAAGACTCAAAAAAAAAAAAAAACTAACACTAGAGATGCTTTTACTTGTGCTTTGCATGCTTCTCCTTTGAATAGATTGTTAATTTTGGTGCTCCTCAATATATGAAATCTAATGTTCAATTATTTACTCATTTAGAACCAGATCTTTATAATAATAATTTAAGTCTTGTAAATCATGTTTATTGCAATGTTGAAGCCATAAGAAATATTAAAATCCCTAATGATGAATTGCATAATGTCTTGCTTGTTCTTGATTTGAAATTGAATTTGGTTTATATACCTCAATTATTAAAAATTACTATAAGATAGAATTTATTAATGATACTTGTTATGTTAAATCTACTAAGAAATATTTTCAAGTAGTTTTTACTGCTTTTCTAGAAAATGATAAATTGTTCAAATTTATTGGATTATCTTCTCCCTCCTTTTATCATGCTTTGCTTATTTATAATGATGCTAACTTATGGCATAAAATTTTATGACATATAAACTACCCAATTATTGTACTTATGAATAGAATTAATATGGTGCAAGGTTTGCCTAACATTTATTTCACTATATCTATTTGTAATGGTTATATGGTTGGTAAAATTCATAGATATATATTTTTTTAAATTCATTCTTCACGTGTTACTAAAAATATTCATGTATTTCATAGTGATATTTTAGGACCTATGCAAACTCCTTATATTAATGTTGCTAAGTATGATTTAACTTTTATTGATGATTGCACTAGGCAAGTTTGGATTTATTTCTTGAAAATTAAAGTTCAAGTTTTAGACACTTTTATTGAGTTTCATATCTGTTTTAAAAAATAATCTCATTATTCTTTATGCATTTTATACACTAATAATGGTATTGAATATGTTAACAATGATTTTCTTGCATATTGTAAGCAATATAGAATTAAACATGATTTTTTTTTCTACACACCTGAGTAAAATGATGTTGTTGAATGTAAACATAGGACTATTATTGAAATATCTAGGTGTATGTTGCATTTTAAAAATATGCATTATAAATTTTGGGTTGAAACCATGTATTATATTGTCGATATCATAAATAAGACTCACTAATTTTTTTTGAAATATTACACTTGAATAAGCTTGAAGTGATATCAAACCTAATTTAAAACATTTATGTGTTTTTAGTTATGATGTATTTGTTCATATTCTAATTGAAAAGTGTAAGAAGTTATATTCTAAAGTAGATAATTTTATATTTGTTGGTTATGATAAATCATCTAAAGCTGATAGGGTTTATAATTCTCAAACTAAAAAATCAAGATTAAAAGGGATGTTAACATTATTAAAAATAGTGTACTTGATTGTACTTCAATTTTTTTTCTCTTGATATAGTTTATGCTTCCTTTCCTTTAAAAACTAGTGATGATCATAATGATGTGTTGCATAATGATGTTGTTCTTCCAATTTATTCTCATTCTTCTAGACTTTTTCTACCTAAAATTATGTATAAGTGGGCCAAGACTACTATAAAAGATTCTGGAATTTATGTAGATCTTAATGATACTAGTATAACTAAGAAACAATTTTATAATTATGTTTTGATGTCTAAACTTATGCACAATAATGATCCTAAAAATCTAAAACAAGTTCAAGATCACTGTCATTGGGAAAACACAATGCATGATGAATATAACTCTTTGATTTATAATAGCACTTGGGACTTAATCCCACTACCTAAAGGGTATCATTTGGTAATTTGTAAATGGTTATTTAAAGCTAAGTTCAATTTTGAAAATTAAATTGAAAAATATGAAGCTAGATTAGTTGCTAGAGGATTTTCTCAAATTGAAAGAATTGACTATAATGAAACTTTTGATCCTATTGTTAATGTGCCCATAATTAAAATTATTTTAGTTTTAGCTGCTCACATGTATCGACCTATTTATCAAATGGATGTTAAGAGTTATTTCTTAAATGGTGAATTGCATGAAGAAATTAACATGTCTCAACCCCTTGGTTTTATTAATCAAGGAAATGAACATTTTGTATGTAAGTTAAACAAAGCTATTTATGGTTTAAAATAATCCCCTATAAAATGATGCTCTAAAATCTATCAAATTTTTATAGCTCAAAGCTTTACTTGTAATTCTAATGATCCTAATATATTTGTCAAAAATATTTCAAATGAAATAGTTATCATTGTTTTGTATGTTGATAACTTAATCAGAGTTGGTAGTAATAGTTAAATATTTTATTATACTAAAAATGCTTTAAAGACAACCTTTGAAATGATTGATTTAGGTCTCCTACATTACTTTTTAAACATTCAAGTTTGGAAATAAAAAGATAACATCTCTATTTCTCAATCTACATATGCATATGATTTATTATCTAGAATTAATATATTAGATTATAAATCTATAGCTATTTCTTATGAATTTGGTGTTAAATTACTTAATGATATGAAAATAGAAGTTAATGATCTGACTCTATAAAGACAATTAGTTGGTAGTTTGAATTATCTTACTCATACTCATCCTGATATTACCTTTTTTTTTGGATTAGTTTCTCATTTTATGTCTAAACCTCAAGATACTAATTTTAAAGATTCTAAAAGAATTCTTCATTATATTATAGGTACTCTAACTTTTGGCATTGAGTATATCTCAAATAGAAAATTTTCTTTGACAAGTTATTTAGATTCTAATTAGGCTAATGATTTTAAGATCATAGATATAATAGAAGTTATTACTTATCTTTATGTTTCAACACCATTTTATTGAATAGTAAAAAGCAAACTACTGTATATTTATCTTCCATAGAAGCTGAGTATAAATCTTGTAATTAGGTTACAAAGGAATTTACTTGATTTAGAATATTTTTTGCAGATTTGGGCCACCCTCAACATTTGAATAATTTAATTTTTAGTGATAATCAAAGTGCCATTACCATAAAAAAAATTAGTTTTCCATGCAAGGTCCAAGCACCTTAAGATTCAACACCATTTGTAGTGAAAAATTCTTGAAGATAATCAAATTCTTCTCCCTTTCTATCCTACTAAAGAACAAATGGTTGATATCCTCACTAAGCCATTATGTAAAAACAAGTTTGTTTTCTTTTATAAGAAGTTAGGATTGAAGAAAGTTCTTATCAATGAGGAAAGGTAATGATGTTTCCTCCCTTATTATTTGTTTGTAAACCCATAAATAAAGTTTAAAGTGGAGTGTTAGGTTTACATTTTATTTAGTATAATTTATTTTATCTTAACTTTATTTTATGTGTGAGAAATTTATATTTATGTGAATTAATAATTCACATAAATCTAGATTCCATGATGTGTTACTCACCTCTTTGTGATCCCTTAAGATTTAATAGTTACTTGCATGAGTAACTCATTTCTCCACATAACACACACCTCCCTTCTCTTTATAAGGGATTAGGATACAAGTGACACATACTTAGGGGATTTGTAAGGTCATAATGAGATTATATATACCTCATATTTTCCTCCTCTAGATCTATAAAAGAACCCTTTCTCTCCTTTTTCTTCACTAAAAATATCATAACTCTCTTTATTCTTTTCTTGTGCTCTTGATTCAATATTTCACTATTGGAGATTTTGGTTTCAAGTCTTATAATAAGATCACATGGGTTTTTCTATGATATGTTCAATTTCCAACTTTAAAATTCTTGTCACTTATAGTTTGTTCTTACGAGGTAACTTAATACTCTACATTTTTCTTTTTTATCACATTTTCATGATATGTTATTGATGATTACTATTAGGTTAAAATTGTTCATGGTATCCATTTTTGTTGGAAAATTAACCTTTATTTGGTTCTTTCCTAGGTTTATAGGCTTATTCTAAGTCTTAGTTATGTGTGCATTTATTTTATTTATTAATTTAATTTATTCCTACCTTTATGAGGTGTAACTCACCTCCCTCATCCATTTGTTGAATTTAAAGTTACTTTCATATAACTATTCATCTTACTTAACACGAACTTCCCTCCCTTGTAAAAGAATAGGTCAGAAGTGGCACACACAAATGAAATTTGTAAGGTTCTAATGGGATTCTATATAACTCTCATTTTCTTCCTCTTGATCTATAAAAAGAACTTTCCTTTATCATTCCATACACTTCTCTCTTACAACTTTCTTGTTGTTCTAGTCTTGCTCTTACATCCTTGTGGTGCTCTTTTATTTAAATCTATTTTCTCTCTCTCTCTCTTATAGATTCTTCATGATAATATATTTTGATTTCATTGTTTGCAAGCTTCTAATAGATTGTGGTATTTTTTTACCGTTCAATGGTTTTCTCCACTTATAAAATATTTTATCTCATTTATGATTTTCTCTCCATTGAGATAATATTATTTATTTTTACATTATTTTAATGTTATGCTTTCAATGTTTATTAATCATTCTTGACATAAATCCTAATATGGTATCAAAGGTTTGGCTCTTCTAATGCTGAATATTGAGTTTTTGCAAGCCATTGGATGGATAAAAAGTTTTAACCATAAACTTTTAGTTTATGATCACTTGTATGCTTATATCTAATTGTGTGGTTGTTTACATTCTTAATCTTAAAAGTTTTTTTGGTACTCTTTATGGAATTATAAACAAGTTTTTCTACCCTTATTTATTATATTTCAAGGCACTATTAATCTTTATCCTATCTTTTGGTTTATACTAGTTGAACATATCCTTTTCGTTTTTTGAACAAGCTTTTGACTTAATACATGTTTTTTAAAAAACTTTTATAATTTGAGTAGAAGTGTTTTAGTTTCTTATTTTTTATTGTCCTTATTTAATTTTAAAGGATTTTTTTCTTCTCTTTTCACCTCTGTGGGCAATTTTTCTGCTTTCCACAGTAACCACTTTTTTGTTTGTTCACCGAGTCACCTTATAATTATGGCTCTCGGATTTGTCTTTGGTTTTTAACTCTGAGTTTTGTACTCTTGGCATTAGCATCAAGATTTTTATCTTTGAAAATTTATTTCCCCTTTTTATCTCTCTTTGCACCTTGCCTTAACTCTTTGCATTTTTCTCCAACCAAGACTGAACATCTCAATCATTTTAATATTTGTTAAATGCTTTCCTTTAGTTATGTTTCATCTTGTCACACATTTTAGGTTGTGTGAAATGTCTTTTTTGTTTCACTTCATTTTTTTATCTCTTTCTTCTTCCTACTAATGTGTCTATTGTTGGTTCATGGTTTTGTTATTATTTCTACCAAAACTTTTTCTTTTTTCACTTTCTACACTTTTACCATTTTCCTAATCAAATTTGATTGTTGCTATAGTGATTTACGTTATAAGTAATGCTTATTATTATTATTTTTTTAAAGCTTAAGTGTTTTTTTTTTTTTTTTTTAAAATCTTTATGCTAGTCTTCTACAAAAATTATTTTAATTCCTAAGGCTCCATCTTTATTCTTTATTTCTTGGAGATTTGTACATAACTCATTGTTGTTAGTGTCTTATGATTTATCTTAGTTTTAATGCTTTAAAAATGAACAATTTTACTTCAATTTGAAATATCAACATCATTTTTTTAAGCATATCATTTCAAAAACTACTAATTTGATAATGAGATGCTATGTAACTTATTTTTATATTTACTTAAAGTTTTAAATAATATCAAAGTTTTTTGTTGAAAACTATTAACAATTTTTTATCCTTTCAAAAAACATATCCATGTGGCTTTACTTTTACAAAAAGAGGCATAAAACATGCATTGGTATTTACTCCATGTAAATTATGTTTTTTTGTTGTGAATTCAAAGAGCCAAACATAAATATGAACAGTGTACAGAGAGAATTTTAATTACAAAATAATATTATACTATATTCTAATTAATAATCATTTGGGAATATTACACACACACACACACACACACATATATATGATTCCTATAATCCCTTAGTTAATTAATCTCACCCAAAATCCTATGATTAAGCAATCTCTATATATGATATATTGTTATAACTTATAACAATGTATCTCAACAATATAATATACTAATATAATATCATAATATTATTAGATAATAATATTTTGATTACTACCTAATTACTATTTACCTCTCGATAAATACCTAAATTTAAATAATTTAAAATCTAAATCCCTAACATTCCCCTCCCCATAGTTTTTACATGGTGCAAAAAAATTCATACTCTCACCTACAGTATGCTCACCCATTGTAGCATGCCTTGTTTGGCTCATGACCTTGATATAAAGAGAGCCTCACTCCTCTCATGGTTTTATAATTTTACCACAAACCTTGACATGAATAGGACCCATAAACTATTCACCTCCTATTGTTTTCTAGATCTATCATAAACCCTTTCAAGATCCATGAATTGACTTACATTAGTGTTTTCAATTATTTCACAATGTTTTTACATTAGAGAATTATATTTGGAATTTTCACACATATTACAAATATTGAGCAGTCATATAATTATGTTTTTATTTTAAAAACACACAACATAAACACACCACACAAAATTTTACCAAAATATTGGTATGGCTTCGTCATTGGTGACTTATGAAAGATCGTTGAAAGACCTCCATCTTTTGTGTATGCTCTAGCCTCTAGTAGATTCAATTAATAGACATAGTCTTCTTTTTGTTTTCTTTTTTACTCATTTTAACTAATATGCCTTTCTCACAATTTTGGTAAACTAATAATGTCGGCTTACACCGACAATGCATCCATACAAACAATATAAAAATATTTCCTAATAATTACCTAAACAAGACCCTAATATTCACCTAAATAGGACTGAATGACTTTGAAAATAACTATGAACTTTAATAAAAAACCATGGTTAATAATTTTGACACTTTTGATTTTTTAACCATTAAATGACATAAATTGACTCTATTTGACAAATGACACTATGACAAAAAATTATAACTTGTCATATTTGGTGTCCCCAAAATTTCACACTTAAATTTTTTTTGTTACCACTATTGAATTTTTTTGCCTTTTATCATATGTGAGCCAGTTATCCTTGTTAAAACTTAGTCCCCTAAATAAGACTTAGTATTTAGTAATATTTCACTTTGATTTCTTTCATTACCAATTGCTTCAAATTGCTCTAAAATGTTAGAAAATATCTACATGAGTTACTCTCATAAAACCTATTTTATCCAATTCTCTAAAAGATTCAAAAGCTAAGTGTTTGGAATCATTGCTAAGCCAATTCGGGTTCTTAAGATTAATTTAATTTTAAAAGGTGAAGCAAGTTGTCTTAAAAAACCTGAATTACATCATTTAGATCAAACCAAAATTGAGTAATGACTTTGCTTCTCATAAAAATCTAAGCAAAGTAGTTTCATAAATATGCAAAGCATAGGTTACAACAAACATAGGGTTTTAAAGTTACTTCACTTGATCAAAGTCATAATTAAAATAAGTTAAGATTCACAAGTCTGAAGTCTTCACAAGCATATACCAAACTAAAGTTTCTAGTGTACTTAAATTTGTAGACCAACTCAAGCAAATCAGTTCGTGAAACCTAACAAACATCAAAATACGTGCATGGCTTTCTTCCCACATGTCACTTGGTTGTCATAAATGCATGGGTTAGTATAAATTACTGAAAATCCACCTCATTTCCCACCTATTTTTCAAGTTGTTTGACCTAGCTACTGCCCTACAAATCCTGAGCAACACCATTTGAACTTCTATAGCATTTTTAGTAATTCTTTCATGACCCATTTGTAGTCGAGGTATGTAAAGTGTTTTCCCTTGTTTTCATGTTTCTATTTTGGATGTTTGTATTATTTTTACTCTAGTAAGTTTCATTTTCTACCTTGAAATTTGTTCTATCATTTTCTTATTTTGTCTACATTTGAAGGTTATTTTTGTATGCATGTTGTTATTGTAAAACCTTGTAAAATCCTCAGAAACACTTGGCATAAAAAAACCTCTAACCAAAATATCAATAACATATATTTTTTGTATAAAGTTCCCTAGAATTTGACTTAGAATGTATTGCCCAAGATTTTCACAAATTTTTGCTTACCTAAAGTCCTAAACTAAAGTAACTAGTTCCTAAAATCCCAGAGTTCTCAAGAACATTGCTACTCATATTTTGAACAATTGCTTGTTTCTCAAATTTTTAATTACTTGCTACTTCTATTTCATTAAGTTTTCCAACCCAAGTAACTTGACCACACAAACCTGAATGACTTGTCCAAATAAACCTAGAGTTAAAAATTCTTGTTACTCACTCAGAGTTTCTAAGACTTAAGACTTGTAGAATTTCCAAACCTTCCTAGAGTTTCAACATGCCATCACTTTGAATGAGTTAATTCAAGTTTTCAAGGTTTTCTATTGTTGAGAGTTTCTTAAATCTAAATCTTACTTAGAAGTATCACTCAAGACCATAGCTTGACTCAATTTCTCAACTTTTGTAAATCAATAAGAGCATTGACTGAGTTTTCAAGAGTATTCACCAGATCTTCTTAGTATTAGTCACAACAAATGTCAAGATTAGATTAAGAATCAACTAGAGTGGAATAAAAATTAACTCTAATTGAAGAAGTTCCTGAGTTAACACTTGATAAAGTTATAGGGTTGAGTAGGAGAGGGAAGACAAAAGTAAGGAGAGTTGAGAAGTCAAAGGAAGCAAAGATAAAATATGAATGTAAAGAATATCCCATTGAGTCTTGTATTGCTTCCAAATTATGTGAGATAAATGATACAAACATGGGACATGTTTCTATAATTGAGATATTAGAAAGGTTAAAAGTCATAATCAAGACACCACTCATGCAAGCAATGATCAATATTGAGATCCTACAAGCTGTAACATTTCCAAGTTCTACACAACTTCTTGAGTTTGTCTTAGAGTTTGCTAAGTAATATGATTCTCTTACTAGGACAGTAAAAGATACTACTAGAAATATGGTGATAAGGTTAGATGTTCAATATTTTGATTATTTTTTGAAGATCCTAGCAAGATCTAGAGTGCTTGATGTATCAATGGAGAAAACTAAAATATAATAGAAGAATAAGACATCAGATTGCATTAAAATAATGAATACTAATTATCTGAGAAAACCAAAGCAATTTTTAAGGTTTTCAAAGAAAATAGTAAGATTTGATTTGGTTCAAAAAGTGGATGATATCACCCAATTATTATGTATAATAAATGGAGAGAAGAATGCTAAGTGATTTTCAACCTGAATGTATGCATACATTAGGGTTATTGATGTTAACATAAGTTATACAATGATTGAATGGTCAAGATTGATAAGTGATAACATTGATCACTAGCTGAGTCAAGTATTGGTGACCTTTGACTTCAAAATAGCTTCATATCTAGTTTATGTAGCAACATCAAGTGGAGTTTTTCCTAGGTTAAATATAAAAGGGATGTTGGTAACAGAGCCTATGTATGAATATTACCCTTAGCTAACTTTATTTGAATACTTCAAGTACTACAAGAGGGTAAATGATGGATTCTTCTATGAAATTATCTATAAATTAAATGTTGCCTTAAAGACCAAAAGAGTATCAAATGCAACTTGGGAGGTAGTTTCCCATTTTGGATGTGTTTTTATTTAATTCCTCACTTTCAAATATCTTAAATTTGGTGGTTTTATAGGGACACCAATCAAATTTCCAAGTTATCGTACTAACAAATGGATTCTTATTGAGCTATATAGGTAGTTGGTAGAGTTGCATGATTTACAGTCAAAAGTTCACCATTCTTCTATTGGTTTCCTATTATTATCGGTCATTATCACTATACAAGTATTTACAAGGTAAATAATGTGAAAATTTTTTATCATAACTACAATCAATCTCATTTTGAATCTAGAGAAAAATGCTATTATAGAGGCATAGCTCAAAACATAATTTTTTTTGAGTATATGCACATTCCTGTACTTGAATATTTTTGGATTGATTGTAGAGATGAGTTTGAAGTGAGAAGAAGATATAATAGTAGGGTGACTATTGAGAAAATTTGTTTATTTGATTTAGATAACATTCCTAAAGATATAGAAGATGATGAACAAGTGATCCATGATTCATATCATGCAATGAGAGGAGACAATGCTCCACTTCCAAAGATTAAATTCAATAAGCATTAGGTCAAGACTATTACTAAGAAAACTTTAGTATTTCTTGATATGACTTCTACATGGCTTCTCAGTAAAAGCTATTGCATGAAAGAGATAATAATGATGAAAATGGGTCAAATTAGTCATAAGAAGAAATTTGTATAGAGAGAAAGCATCCAAGAGCCAAAGAAGAAGTTAAAATTAAAGATGAATGTTAATGATCATACTCCATGGTGAAAGAAAAGGAGCCAATCCAAATTGTTACACCTACATCTCCTTTGGTCTCTTCTAAAACCACTCCTTTTCCCACTCCCGTTATTAACACACCCATCACACCATCACCTTTATTACTAGTTAAAAATATTCAACCAGTAGTGAAAGAGGTTGATCCTTCCATACTCATACCACCCCCAAAGTCTCCAATTTTTAAACCTTCTAAGAAACCTGTTCAGAAGGAGACTAATGTTCCTCCTCCTCCAGCTTCATCTACTCCACCTACTACTCTTCCTCCACCTTATTTTGAGGATCATCCTACCATTCCTTTCATTAAAAACCAACAAGATCTAGAACATGTAACTATTGGAGAGGTGACTACATCTCAAGAGGTATATTAGCAACAAATAACAACTGAACATGAGGAGAAAGAAACAAAGAAAGAGGTAAAGATAAAGACTAGAAAAGAGAAGGAGAAAGAAATAGAGACCGAAAAAGAGAAGGAGAAAGAAAGAGAGAAAGAATAAAGAAAGGAGAAAGACAAAGACAAATAAAAATATGAAAAAATAGTTTTTGATATTATTCAAAATATTTTGAATGCACAAGAAGTTCTTTCTCAAGAGATAGTGGTAATAAATAATCATCGATAACTGGTATTGCATTCATCTGCTTCCACAAGCATAGATTTTTATTCATGGTTGGATTTTTAAACTATTCCTAAGTCCAAAGAAGAAATCAACTTATAGGAGATAGATTTACAGCTTCTAAGAAGTCTTGATCACAAGGGTAAAAAGCCCAAAAGTTCCAAAGTGACTTTTAAGCTGATAATTAAACCTTTAGGCCAAACACTTTCAGATATATTACATCCTCCATAGGGAAATAGTAAAGGTGAAGTCACTAAAGAATACTTGACAATCATAAAGGTATCCCTTGGAGAAGTTACTACAAAAGGCTTGAAATAGGACACATAGACCCTGATAAATACTCTTTTTCAGAAGCTCAATGAGGAGAAAGCTGATAAAGCTAAGTTGGAAGAGCAAATTGCTAAGTTATGTGGAATAATTGTTAAGGTGATAACATATTCATAATAATCATTACTTTTAGGAGGTGTTTTTGATCAACAAACAATAACTAAGTTAGAGTAAACTGGGGAGAAGGCCAAAGCAATTAATGAATGGATTGAGAAGATGATGCAAATAACATAAAATAGTTTTCAGAGGTCCCAAGTTCTTTAACTAATATTGAAAATAAATTGGCAAAGATAAAAACAATAATAAATGAGATAGAAAATGAGAATGGAATCTCTAAATTGTAATAAGAGATCCTTCAAACAATAATCACTTTAAGTGAGAAGGTTTTGATTGAAGAACATATTGTTCTAGAAGGATCAATAAAGAAGGTAAAATAAGATGAACATCTCATATCTTTTTGCATGCATATTTTTGGGGCAATGCTTGATGAGATGAAGACTTTAGAAGAAGATGTTTATAATGAAAAAGCGGATTTGGAGGATTGCATCTTCTATCTCACTAGGGTTTGATCTAAGAAAACTCCAAGGACACCTAAGTAGTTGCATCAATAATACAACTAATTAATTGAAAATTCCACAACTCCTTTCACAGCAAAATATATAAATGAGTTAGTCAAAAGTCAACAAGAGGTCAAGAGGCTATAACCCTGACTTGAGAAGATGAAAGCTTATTGCAAGACGCTGAAAAGAGAACTATTGAGACATGAAATAGAGAGGTAATCAATTACCAAATTAGATGATGCAACAATCTAGTTCATGATGTCTCAACATATCAAATATAGGGGAAAGTGAAGATCAGAGATTCATGACTTGGAATGACTATTATTACTTCTCTTCTTGACAACTTCTTCTATATTTTTATATTTTCTTTATAAATGTATTTGAAGTATTTTTATTTTAAGTGATTACTTTGTAAGTAATGTCATTTAGTGAAATTACTTGTAAAATTAAATTACTTTGTAATATGTAAGACTCAAGTAACTGGGCAAGATGCCATTACTTGAAGTCATTTTGTAAAAACAAATTACTTGAAAAAAACTTTACGTAGCATGCAAAGAGATTGTATTTGACCTGACCAATGAAATTGATAAGTGCTATGTGTCACCAACCATTGCATGTCACATAGGAGAAATTCTAGGAAGATGCCTCTTAACAGTTTTAATTTTTAGTGAAGTATATGAGAATTTAAGGAGTTGTCTCCTAATTGATTTTGAAATTTGTATTAGTATAGGTAATATTGAAGGCATGCATGCCAAGGGATGGTAATGTTTGAAAAATAATTATAACTAAGACAAGAAATTTTAGGGATTTTGAAACTTTTTGTTTATATTTTCTAATGTTTTTTTATGAAATTGGTTCAAAGTGAATAAGAAGAAAGTTGATTTCTGTGGAGCTTTATGTCTAAGGAGATCATGTATTTGTGAATATTAAAATGGTAAAATTAGTGTTATCTTTAAATTTGAGCATGAATTTTAGTTTTTCTTAATCATCTGCTATAATAATTATTCTCTTGAATGTTTATCTTTTTTTATGCATTTAATAAGCTCTGTAAAACTACTTATTGTGAAGTGCAATTTTTTCTTTCTCACAGATTCTAGTCGTTTCATTCTCTATTTATCAAAACATTTTTTACACATTCCCTGGAATAGTTGCTTACTTGGTATAAAATCACTTTGTTATGGTTCATGAACTCTGTGATTAAAATAATACCCTAAAATATGATAATTTGTGCATATATTGAAAATAATTTATATAAATGGTGAATAACTGAAAGTGTGAATAGTTAAAAGTAGATTGACATAAGCATATGGGAGATTCATTGTTAAATCAAGGGGATTTAATCTCATGACTACCTAGGTACTTTTGCTAGCCTACAAAATATCTAGGTAGCGAAATTCTAATAAAACTATTCAAAACTTTGACTTGACATTAAAAAATATTTAAACTTCTTAAAACCAAACTATACGACTTATATTTAGTCTAACATAACTTTTTATGAGAATTTTATATCTAATAATTTAGATGGACTAACATACAATATTTTACCATGCATGCTTGTGAAAATGTGTATGGCTATTAAGGTGACATGCCAACTCAAAAATATTGAACCATCTGCATGTCTACCGAACGTCTTATGTGCTCTAGCAGTATATGCATGGTTGAAAAAAAGAGTCTCCACAAACTCGATATGTTGTAGATATGCACACAAACTAGAAATAAAAGAGAATTAAAATATGCTGATGTTGGTGGCCTGTCTTCAAGATTGTATTGAGATTATTGCAAATCAAAGATAATATGAGTCACATTTATGTTATATCTTCATGCTTACAGATCAAAATAAATGAGGAGATCTTATGAGGTGAACAACACTTTGCCATAAATACCACATAAAAAAATAGATCTAGAATATCAACTAAACCAAATAGGTGAATGCTTTCAAGTGCTTAGACAAGAGAATGACAGCTAGTAGGTTATGTCATCACTACAACTACATGATTGTATCATCAAAGGCAATTAACACTGATGAAATATCATTCTAAGAATAACAAATCTAATTATTGAGGTGTCTAAAGAATAGTCATACAATATTAATAACTGACATGTTGTGTTGACATGATCAAATGAATAGTCCAAAGGATGCCAAATGGATTGAATGCTAAAGACATTGTGAAAGTCTACTGGTAACTCAATGCAGCTCCAAATCATGATTTGAAAGAGACAAATATATGCACATATTTGTTCTTAAATACTTGATGATCATTAGACTATATTATTTGTAAACATAGACCTCCAAGACTCACCTTGCAACATACAATAGAAGGACTCACATTGTAATGTTTAATGGATATAGCTTTGATACCACTATTGTGAATTCAAAGAGCCGAACATAAATATGAATAGTGTACAAAGAATTTTAATCGCATAATAATATTTTGCTATATTATGATTAATAAATCATATGGGGATATTACATATATATAATAACATGATTCCTATAATCTTTCCATTAATTTTTTTCACCTAAAATCTTATGATTAAATAATCTCTATATATGATATATTATTATAACTTATAACAATATATCTCAACAATATAATATACTAATCTATTATCATAATATTGTTAATAAAAATATTTTGATTACTATTTAATTACTATTTACCTCTCGATAAATACTCAAATTTACACAATGTAAAAGCTAAATCCCTAACATTTTTCACCTTTTCTCAAAACAAAAAAAGTTTTTTAAATTCTCTTTTTCAAACCATATCAAAAGTAAAGTGAGGTTTATCTTAAATATAAGCTCATACCTTTTTTTAAGATTTATTTCTCTTAAGGAAAATCCAATTAAAGTTTTTTTTTATGATCTTTTAAAATTAATTTATTCAAATCTTTATTATGATTGGTTAATGAATTAAATTTTTAATTTTAATTTTTTCTACTCTAAATTAAGTTAGTTTTTATAATGTAATGGTTTATTTTCAATACGTTTTTTGTGATTTGGTGTAGACTTACATTTATATGTTAGGAAAACTTTATTTTTTAAAGATGAATCTACTTAAATGTTTATTAAATCAATTCATGTTTTTAGTAATTGATTATATTTCTATGATTATGGGATCCCTCTCTTTTGCTCTTAGTATCCTTAACTTGGCCATTTTTTTTAGGAAACTAAACAAAATATTCAAGGTGATGACATAGTTACTCTTAAAGAACAAATTACAATTCAAAATACTACTATTGCTACTTTGTATCATTACATCAATGCACTTCAAATTGTTTTTCATAAAAAATGGATAATATGCAATCTTCTATTGATGTTCTAAATGAACAATTGACATTTTTTACACATGATAATGGGTCTATTGATTCTGATACACCTAAAACATCTTTGAACACTTGTTTTATAAACTCTAACTTAAAAATCATGTAAAATATGGGCTATTCGGATGGTGTACTTGGTAAGTGTCAAGATGGTATTCTCAAACTTCTTTTGTTTGCTTCCAATGTAACTTTCAAACGTCTCAATTATGTTGATTATACTGATTCACATGCTTACAATGAAAATTTAACATCTTATTATCCTCCACATCTAAGGACTTATAATGCAATTTCTTTTGATTATACTACTTTTAATGCTCATGCTTTGGTTAAAAATGTTAAACCTTATATGCATTGTGGAAAACATGAGCATCGTATATCTAAATTTTAAAAATTATATCCATATAAATCTTGTGTAAAATCCATGTACGACCCTTTAATTAGTGAAAAATAACTAAATCTCCTACTTCTAAGGGTAAAACTATTTGGATTCTTAAAACTGATGAATCTTCTATAGACTTTGATGTGTCCTCTTATGATAATTCTTCTAATATTTCACCTAGAATATTTTTTGCAAATGACACATCTTCTTTATCTCCATTTTGATTAATTAAATCTCTTTTTGTATTCCTTGATTTTTATTGCATAGGATATATGTTTTCATTATATTAACTAACTTTTTTCATGAAAATTTACACACTTTATGATGAAAGTTGCCTTTACTCTATTTAATTTTTTTGTACATATACTTTTATTAAATTAGGTATGTACATTGTGTTGTTGGCATAATGATCATATAACTTGAAAAAATTTTATTAGCTTGCTTGTTTTGTAAAGTTTTATGAATCATTAATACTTTTGGTTGGTCTTTGTTCTATTTTAGATTGACCACCTTGTCCGAAAATGATTCTTAGAGATTCTTGGTGATCACACTTTCTTCTTTGTGAATTTTGGTGGGACTTTATCTTTTTTCCTATCTTAATATTTTATCATTCTTCTTAAATGAAGTTTCTATTAAGAGAGAGTATTATGTAAATTCAACTTCATTTTTTTTGTGTAATTTATTTTCACTTATGTAACTCCAATTTAAGATTAATTTTGATCCTTTCTAGATTTGTAGGCTTATCATAAGTCTTAGCTATGTGTGCATTTATTGTATTTATTTATGCACTTTATTTTTATCTTTATGAGGTGTCACTCATCTTCCTCATCCACTTGTTGGATTTAGAGTTACTTACATGTAACTCTCCCTCCCCCACTTGGCATAAACTTCCCTCAATTCTAAGGGAATAGATTAAAAATGGCACACACAAAGAAAGATTGTAAGGTTATAATAGGATTATATGTAACTTGAATTTTCCTCCTCTAAATCTATAAAAAGAGTCTTCCTCTTCTCATTCCATACACTTCCCTCTCACAACTTTCTTGTTGTTATAGTCTTGCTCTTACATTATTGTGATGTTCTTTTATCTAAATCCATGGTATTAAAATTTATGTTAAGAACAATTGAAAAATATTAAAAGCATAAAATCAAAATAGTGTGAAAATAAATAATATTACCTCAATGGAGAGATAACCATAAATGAGATAAAAGATTTTATAAGTAGTTTACTTTCCATTGAGGTAATCTTATATATTTTGGCACTATTTTTATTTTATGCTTTCAATGTTTATCATTTGTTCTTGGCATAAATACTAATATGGTATCGTAGTTATGTCTCCTTTAATGTTGAATATTGAGTTTTTTAGACCATTGAGCAGAAGAAAAAAATGTAACCACAAACTTTTAGTTTATAATCACTTGTATGCATATATCTAATTGTGTGGTTATTTGCATTCTTAACTTTGACAATTTTTTTGTTACTCTTTATATCATTCTAACAAGTTTTTCTACCCTCATCTATTATGCCTCAAGGAACTATAGACCTTTACATTATCTTATGGTTTATGTAGGTTGAGATCTATTTCCTTTTTTGAACAAGATTTTGCCTTAATATAGTTTTTTTTTTTTTTTAACATTTTATAATTTGAGTAGAAATGCTTGAGTTTCTTATTTTTTATTGTCCTTGTTTCATTTCAAAAGAAGTTATTTTTGCTTTTCTTTGTGCCTCTATGTGTGGTTTTTTGGCTCTCTACCATCACCACTTTTTTGTATGTTTGTTGAGTCATCTTATAATTATGGAACTCATATTTGTCTTTGGTTTTTAACTCTATGTTTTATACTTTTGGCATTAGCATCAAGCCTTTTCTCATTTAGTTAAAATTTATTTCACTTTTTTTTTCTCTCTCTGTGCCTTGCCTTAACTCTTTACATTTTTCTCTAGCCAAGATTGAGCATCTCAATCTTTTTAGTAGTGGTTGAATACTTTCCTTTAATTATGTTTCCTCTTGTCACACCTTTTAGGTTATGTGAAACGTCTTTTTTGGTTCACTTCATTTTTTAGTTCCTTCTTCTTACTAATGCATCTATTACTGGTTCACGATTTTATTATTATTTCTACCACAACTTATGCTTTCTACACTTTTTATGCTTTTACCATTTTCCTAACTCAAATTTTATTATTGCTCCAGTGATTTGCATTATAAATAATGCTTTTTTTTTAAATCTCAAATTTATTATTTTTTATCTTTATGCTACTTTTCTAAGTTTTTTTTTAAAAAAATTATAAGACTCCATCTTAATTCTTTGTTATTTAAATATTTGTGCATAACTCATCATTGGTAGTGTCTTATGAGTTGTCTTAGTTTTAACACTTAATAAAGGAATAATTTTACTTCAATTTGAAATCTCAACATCAACTATTTTTTTAAGCATACCATTTCAAAAACTACTAATTTGATAATGAGATGCCATGTAACTTCTTTTTAAATAGCATCAAAGTTTTTTTGAAGACTATTAACAATCAAATGGATTGTAGTCTAATGGTGAGGATGATGATGTGAAAGGTGCTGCCTAGCCATCCACCAAGTTACAAATCCTAGGAGATACAAAAAAAGGATGAGGCCAAAATCGTGCCTTAGGTGAATTTGGTGGAATGAATACCCCTCATTCCTTGGAAACTAAGCCAAATAAACATTATGTACACCTAATCTATATAATCATTCAAGGTTTCAATAAAAAAAAACTATTAACAAGTTTTTAGCCTTCCAAAATAAGTATCCACATGGCTTTACTTTTCCAAAAAGAGGCATAAAACATGCATTGGTATTTACTGCATGTAAATTGTGTTTTATTCACCTTTTTTTAAAACAAAAAAAGTTATTTAAATTCTCTTTTTCAAACCATATCAAAAGTGAGGTTTATTTTAAATATAATCTCATGGCTTTTTTAAGATTTAGTTCTCTTAAGGAAAATCCAATTAAAGTTTCTTTTTATGATGATTTAAAATTAATTTATTCAAATTTTTATTTGATTGGTTAATGGTTTTAATTTTAATTCTTCTTCACATAATGTTAGTTTATTTCAAATATATTTTTATGATTTGGTATAGATTTATATTTATACGTTAAGTAATTTTTTTTAAAAAAAATGAGTATGTTTAAATGTCTATTAGATCAATTCATGTTTTTAATAATTGATTATATTTATATGATAATGGGATCCCTCTCTTTTTATCTAAGAACACTTATTTTGGCCAATTTATTTATTTTAATGAAAACTAACCAAACTATTCAAGATGATGACATAATTGTTCTTAAAGTATAAATTGTAATTCAAATCACTACTATTGTTGCTTTGCATCATTCCATCAATACACATCAAACTAATTTTCACAAAAAATGGATAATATGCAATTTTCTATTGACATTATAAATGACAATTGATATCTTTTTCGCATAATAATGGATCTATTGATTCTCATACATCTAAAATGTCTTGAAACACTTCTCTTACAAACCTCAATTTAAAAATCATGCAAAATATGGGCTATTCGGGTGTTGCACTTGGTAAGTGTCAAGATGGTATTCTCAAACCACTTTTACTTGCTTCCAATGCAAACTCTAAAAGTCTTGGTTATGTTGATTCTAATGCTTCACATGTTTATCATGAAAATTTAACATCTTATTTTCCTCTACATTGAAGGACTTATAATACAACTTCTTTTGATTATATTGATTCCAATGTTCATGCTTTGGTTAAAAATGATAAACCTTGTATGCATAGTACAAAACATGGGCATCACATATCTAATTGTTATAAATTGCATCCATTAAAATATTATAGAAAATCCATGCATGCCACTTTATATTATTGGAAAATAACTAAAATATCCTACATCTAAAGGTAAAACTGTTTGGATTCATAAAACTAATGAATCTTTTAGAGATTTTGATGTATATTCTTGCAATAATTCTTCTAATGTTTCATGCTGAATATATTTTATAAGTGACACATCTTATCCATCTCTATTTTGATTAACTAAATCTCTTTTTGCATTATTTATTTTTTATTACATAGGATATATGATTTGATCATGAAATTTGTCTTCACTCCATTTGTATTTTTTATACATCTATTTTTATTACATTATGTATGTAGATTGTATTTTTGGTATAATAATTACTTAATTAAAAGATTGGTGTTAGCTTACTTGTTTTGTAGGGTTTAGTGGATCATTATTCCTTTTATTTGGTATTTATTCTATGGTGGATTGACCACTTTGTCTGAAAAAGATTCTTGAAGATTCTTGCTGGTCACACTTTATTGCAAATTTTGGTTGCACCTTCTCTTCTTTAATATCTCAATATTTTGTCATTTCTCTTGAATGAAGTTTCTATTAAGGGGGATTATTATGTAATTTCAACTCCCTTATATATTTTTAAAAGCTTTTATTCACTTGTATAGCCATAATTTAAGTTTAAGAGGGAGTGTTACTAAATTAACCTTAATTTGGGTCCTTCTTAAGTTTATAAGCTTATCATAATTCTTAGTTATGTGTGTATTTATTATATTTATTAATACATTTTATTCATAATTTTATGAGATGTCACTCACCTCCCTCATCCACTTGTTGGATTTATAATTACTTATATGTACCTCTCCCTACCCCACTTGAGACACACTTTCATCCACTTTAAAGAAATAAGTCACAAATTATACACAAAAAAAGCTTTTAAGTTCATAATAAGATTCTATATAATTCATATTTTACTCCTATAGCTCTATAAAAAGAGCCTTGATCTTCTTATTTCACACACTTCTCTCTCACAACTTTTTTGCTATGCTCTTGCATCCTATAGTCTTTTTCTTGCATCCTTGTTATGCTCTCTCTCTCTCTCTCTCTCTCTCTCACACACACACACACACACACACACACACACACACACACACACACACACACACACACACACACACACACACACACACACACACACACACACATACATAACTTATTCATACTATTTTAATTTGTGTTCATTATTTGCAAACTTCTAATAAAGTGTGAATAATTAACCTTAATTTGAAGAAATAAAATGCTCTTACAGAAAATAGATCAATGTATAATAGAAATGCCTCTACAAATGAAGTATAAAGTTGAAATATGAAAATTTAAGGCACTAAGGAAAATCAAAGTGCAAAGATAGAGTAGGAAATAATGCATACCTAAAGAGATGAGGATTCTAAGTGTTAGTAAGAGACACTGCTACAAAGAAATTGAAATAATTTGACAGATCAAACCTAAATTGCTTTGAATGATGATGTAGAGGATATAAGATGCCTCAACCACATAAAAAATATGAATAAGGCGACCATAAAGAGATAAAAAAAACTAAAGGTAAAAAGGTGTAGGTAAAGCATTAGTAGGTAAAAAATAGAAAAGCATTGAGATGAAGAGTTACATAAAAGTCAAGCTGCATTGAATCAAGTGTAGAAATTAATGTAGAAAGGAGAGAGGCATCACCACAAAGGAGATACACTCAAAGACTGATGTTAAGGTAGAGGGAAAACTTTTTTTTATCAATTAAGCTACTGAAAAAGGAAGGCACTGTATAGCTTAGATCACCACAGGTAAATAACACAAAAAAATGCTACGAAGAAAACAATAGAAAAATCAAATAAGGGGAATTTATTAAGATTAGTTGCCCAAAAGTGTGTGTGTGTGTGTGTGTGTGTGTGTAAATTTTTCATACAAAGAACATAGAGTAAACTAGTAGAACTAAAAAAAAATCTATGTAAGTGAGAACAAAGAGTTTTAAAAAACTTGAAAATTAAATGTTTTTTATTGCTTGGTAGCTTGAAACAAGATTAAAAAAATAATTTAATTTAATGATCAAAATAAACATATCTATGAATAAAATAGAGATATTGAAGGTTAAATGATCATAAAAAAGCTAAATATTGGTAATAAATTACTAAAATAAATATGATTAAAAAATTAGAGGGTTATAAGATTTTAAAAAAAAATTAATGTGGTTGAAAAAAACACAAAAAGGGTTAGAAAAAACTAAAATTTGGCAAGTAGATAAAAATGGATTTAAATAGAAAGGGTTAGAGCCCTTATAAAAAAAATCCATGTAGCCTCATTAAAAAAAATTACACTTTTCAAAAAATGTTAATAAGATGACCACAGCTTTAATACCATGAAGGATTTTAACCCAAGAATAATCATCAATGACATAGCTTGAAAGTGTGAGAAAAAACAAAAATATACAATACTAGGTTACCTCTCAAGAGCAAACCATAAGTGACAAGAGTTTTAAAGTGAGAAATCAAATATATCTGATTAAAAACCATGTGATCTTATTATAAGTATTGCAACCAAAATCTCCACAAGTATAAGATTATATACAAAACAATAGAGAATAATAGAGAGAGCTATAGGATTCTTAGTGATGAAAAGATGAGAGGCAGGAATATTTTATAAAGCTAGAGAAACAAAATGAGACTTACATAAAATCTCATTATGACCTTACAATCCCCCTAAGTATGTGTTACTTGTGTCTTAGTCCCTTACAAAGAGAAGGGGGGTGTATGCTAGGTGGGAAAAAGAGTTACTCATACAAGTAACTCCCAAACTTAAGGGAGCACAAAGAGGTGAGTTACACTTCATGAAATCCAGATTTATGTGAGATAATAATTCACATAAATATAAATTCCTCATATATGAAAAAGAAAACTAGGATAAAATAAACTATCCTAAATAAAGGGTAATCTTAACAATTAATAACATGAAGTATAATCTTTGATAGTTAGAATGCTTACATGTATGAACATGCCCATGTGCCATTATAGAAGATCTCCACATTTGACTTGTTATAGAGTGAAGGAGACTCAAAATCCATCTTTTTATTGACCACTACAATCAAAACAAAACCTTATTTCTTCATTTCTTCCTTAAAATCCAAAAGCATGATGATTTATGTATCATTGTTGCAACTAATTCTAGGATTATGTTTGTTTAATGGGTTATATTGAACACAACCATTTGACCACCACTCATTAAAATTATAAGTATTATCATTTTTTGGTTGAAATCTTTCCACATGTATGTAGTATTGTTGGTTACTCTTATAAACCTTGTAATTCCCACATGCACCAAATATGATGCACTATTGTGTAGTTGTATATATGATAAAACAATAGTTTTCATTAAGAGTATAAAAAAAGAGTGTCAATAATTTGTTACTATTTAAAAATTATCATAACATTATATTCCATTCCATGTTTACCAAATATAATTTGTACATACTTATGGGATAAATCTTTTTAGCAACTTCTTGATTATTAGCATATCTATGATTATTCCACTCTCCACTTGCCCAATATTTAATGTTGTTATTATAAAATAGAAACTGATCTATATTTCCTAGATATGGATCCATTATTATTCATTGGCATCATTCTTGTATCGAGAAGTCCACTAAGATCTCTAGATAAAGTGCATGCATAGGTATAATGAGTAAAAGACAAGTAATTGCATAAGATGTTGAGAGTGAATGAAGCCATACATGAGAATAATTAAAAAATTAAAGAGTTCAATATCCAACACTCCATGAATAACTCAATATCTTAGATGTATAAATAGGGATTGAAATATGTAACTCTCCCATGAAAATAGGTCAAATGTGCTCAGAATAGAATGTAACACCCATACCTGAAATAGCCAGCCAAGAGTAAATCTATCAGAAATAATGAGTGAAACATATAACTTTTATGATAATGTAAACCTAAGAAATCATATCCCACAAGTGCAGGGAAATTCCAAGTGAGGTGGAATAACCCATGTGGTAAGTCTATGGAATAACCAAAATAAAAAATATGTGAAAAATAAATAGTCTACACTAATACCCCCCATAAGCACAACTTAGGTGGGTAAAATAAAATGGGTCCTAATAATAAGGCCTGATGAGGTACCCATGTATAAATTAACTCTCATAAAGTGATAAAAATAGAAAAATCATAGGAAAAACTCCCCTCCCCCAAAAAAAAGAGATAATAAATAGTGCATGGTCTAAGGATGTTAGGCATAGTAAAAAATGTGTCCATAAATGAGGGATATAGATCACATAAAGAGAAGAGCTAAGAAGTATCCATAAAATATGTTGAAGCTACCTATAGTAAAGCTTAAAAAATGATGAATGTCATAAATGAGATCCTCTACTTGAAAATTAAAGAAGATCCATCTGTATCAAACAATGTTTCTTATTTTTGGCAAAATAAGAACATGAGGTGTGTACTAAAACTTTTCCCATTCCATAATGAAATATGAAGGAAGAAATACAAAGATATCTAAAATATATCCAAAAACAAGGCATGGCATAGGTTTGGTACAATCATGCACAAAAACTAGATGTAATGCCACTAAAATGAACCTATTAGAAGAAGGACATGGAACATTCACTAGAAGAATGTCCATGTGAAGAGGAGAGATCAGATCAATAACCATTAAAACTAAATAAGATACTATAGATGAAACACACATATATAATATAGATATACACAGGAACATATGAGTTGTCAAAGCTCTTAATGGGTGCACTAGAAATAATAGACTCATCTAAAGTATAATACTATGAAGTCTTTGAAAGATCAACATCTTGAATAGAGACATAAGTAGAATCTATAATGGGATAACTAAGGTCATATAGAATCTAATCCTATAGTGGTGGATCGACAAAAGGAAGAGCATAATCCAGCATAAATTTATCATCACAAGAAATAAGAGTAGGAGGAGAGATTACATTAGTATCTAAAGAGATGGTATGAGGAGGAGGAGGAGTGATATAAATCTCAAGGTGATCTCCAAAAAGTGATTTTAGGATGCTCTAAATAGTGTAGGGACATACTGTATATTCCATATAGAAATGAAGATCCATGGAAACATGTAATAGTAAAGTACTAAGAACCTTGTCATAAGTGTTATCGCACTTATTGAACCAAACATGATCAATGGGAGTAGGAATTTATCCATATAGGAATGAGATATGATTCATTCTTATGATTAAGTGTTCCATGTAAGCACACAAAGAAACATAATTGGTATTTATAATAAAAACCATTGGAAAATACAAACATGTCGAGGAGGACCTTAGGATTTGTCGATAATGGTCCATGTACAAATCTCAACAAGACATAAAATATTATTGTTATGAGATCTAACCACTTATAAAATTAGACCTCACCTTTTGGTATAAGAAATTACATTGGAAGTACTAAATAAAAGGCCATGATGCAAGGGTCTAGGGGTGGTATCCACTAGTGGGGTCAAGGGGTAGATCCCATTATGAGGGTTGGGGGAAAATACCATGATACATTCCCTATTATAATATAGGGTGGGTTCGAGGGGTGGATCCACCAATACTAAACATCATTTGGAGCTTACATGACCCTCAAAATTTCTAAAATTCATTAAGTTTAGCTTAAAAATGGCCCTCAAGAATGGGCATCAGTTACCACTAAAAATGCATTTGTAAGTGAAAATAATGAGGAAGCAAGTTGAACAATAAGAGAAGAAGAAAGTGGTTTGATTATAAGGGGGTTTGGCTGCCTACCAAATTGGGCCTCGCCCTCTTTCTTTGACAAATGAAAGGAATGATGAAACATGTTTAATTAAACAAAATGATTTACAAGATCTCTCAACAATAAAAATATTATTTTTATATAAAAAATACCTCTTATATTGTTTTTATAAAAAAAATTAAAAATCATGCCTCCACGAACAATATAAATCACCCATTACAATATTTTTTTTATAAAAATAAATTAAAAAATCATCCCACTGTGAGTTGTTTTTAACAATAAAAAAACCATGTTGATTTCCAGAACTCATTTCAAACAACTTGGAAATTCATAATACCATGATTTGATTTGGAAGGTGGTTTAAACACAAAGGTGGTTTTATGGTTTAAATAGGCTTTACTAGATTGATGACCAATGGTGGGGAACTTACATGGCAACTTTGCAAGTAGAGAGAGGGTCATAGAGAACATCATAGGCTAGAGGTGGATGTGGAAGCCTTGTTAAATAATGAGCAACAACATGAAGTGAAAGGTAAGATGAGTGAGTGGAGGATAGTGGGAGAGGGGTTTGTAGTAACTGGGAAATGATTATGATGGTAGAAAGGGAACAACCACAATATAATGGCAATAAGACCATATTTTATGACTGTATCTTAGCTCTTTATGCTTGGGTTATACTGTAGTTTGAAAAGTGAGTTATACAAAATGAAACTATCACTTTTCTTTAATGCAAAAACTACCTCTCCTCTTACACTTAATGTGTACTCTTCAATTTTTAAAATGAGTTATAGTGAAGGACTGAGACATCTTAGGTGAGTCATTTATTGGAAAACATAAATTTGTTGAGGGTGGAAGACGAAGAGTAATTGAAACAATTTGGTGTGAAGCATATAATCAAACCATAACTAGTAATACTTTGTTTCAAAATGTCCAGGTAGTGGGAAAATAGGTATTCAAACCCTCGATCACCAAGTAAAACTAGAACCTATACGTTATAGGTTTTTTTTATAAATAATCTCAAGATTTTAGAATAATAAGTAAAACAAATAAAATCCAGACAACCAAATATGGGTGTGGCCTTGATACCATGTTAGGGAATCCATCAAGATCTCTAGATCAAGTGCATGTATGGGTCCAATGAGAAAAATATAATCAATTGCATAAGATGATAAAAGTGATGAAAACATACATGAGAACAATTTCAAAAGCATATAGTTCAATATCTAAGCCTCTATGAATAGCTCAATATCTCAAATGTACAAATAGGGAGTGAAATATGTAACTCCCCAATGAAATTAGGTCAAATGTGATAAGAATAGAGTGTAATGCCCATAGTTTGAATAGCCAATCAAGAGTAACTCCATCTAGATAATAGTGAGCCAAACATGTAACTCTTATGACAATGTACACCTAAATAAGCATATTCCACAAGTATAGGGAAACTACAAGTGAGGTGAAATAATCCATGTGATAACTATAGGAAATAACCACAATAATAAATATGTAGAAATAAACACCCTACACTAACATCATCTTCATTATTTGACAATGATGAAAATCCATCGATTTCTTTGTCAATTAATAGATTTTTGGGTGAAAGAAATATTTGAACAGTCATAATGAATGAACCAATGAAAAAACTATCAAATTAAACCAATATAAAGCTATGAACAAGAATATTCCCAATGTGAGATGAATATATGGTTTGTTCTCCTCAATAAAAAAATCCTTCTATGTAATTATATGACCAATTTAGAAGGATGAAAAGTAAAGAGTACAATATACAATTTGTGTACATGATGACTCAGTATACTCATCATTATTATTATCTCACCTTGTTTTTACAATAAAAAATTATTTGTATGTTTTTATGATAATGCACTAGGGTGTCATGAATTTTAGTTATCACCTTGGCATTTTATATGCCATTCAAGCTCAAAATATATATTTGATATGAGGCTAAAATAAATCAATAATTTGTAACTACCTTGTTAAGCATTCTATTTTGTCATTTTAGTCTGGATTTAAATTTACAAGTTAATAGATCTAAGATCCAATCCTATAATGGGCAAATTGCATAGTCTTTTCCAAGCAAGCTAAAAACTTGTGCTTTAGAGAGGCTACAATAAATCAATAATTTATAAGTGCCTTTCCAAGCACCCTCGTTTGGTGTTTAGGTGTGGACTTACATTTAAAAGTTAATTGATCTGAGATCTGAGACCTTAACAACTAATAAAATACAACCTTCAATGAAAATATTATTTCCCCAATATTTGTTTGGGGAAACATAATGAGAAATGACTAAACACAGAAAAAATTTGCTAATTAAACTTTATTTGGACTAATAATCAACAAACACATAAATACCCTAAAATAATACAATTTTATACCAATAAGTACTCTGAAACTATTTTTACATGTCCACAAAAACCTTATAAATATTTTTTTATTAAAACATAATAACATAAGAAAATAGAGTGTGACTTTCATTTATCGTATGGTTATGTATGTGATAATTGAATAATATCTTTAGCAATCTTGTGTTTATATAGCAAAGGTTTATATGAACAATGACTAAGTGGTTTAACATGATTTTTCATACAAGGATGAGAAATATTAATATGACAAAGAAAGAAGAAAAATCATGTATTATTATTATATACCTTTACATGAAATTTTTTATGTGAAATAATTTTCTTTCTCAGTGATTATAATTTGATATGATTATGATTTTTTAATTGATATTTAATAAAGGGAAAGAAAATATGTTAAACTTTTAAAAATATTTTATTAATTTTAATCTACAAGGCAAATAGTGAGTCAAATAAGGTCTTAAAATGGGAATGGTACATTTGTGAATAGCTTACACAATGTGAGAGTGTTGAGTGACATCAATGAGAAAATCTAAATTAACATCATTGAATGACACATGACACACAAATCCAACAACAACAAACATTTTTATTTACTAAATGGACTTAAAAGTCTAATATTAGGTGACACATGTTTGTATAACATGCTTCATAGTTTCACTTGAATCTTCATTCTTTTCATTGGGTTAATTTGCAATTCCTTTCTTCACCTTCCCCTTGTTCATGGCCTTTATTTTGAAGATTTTTTTTGTCTTTGTTTTATGCAACATTGGTGGTTTTTTCCTTATCTTTTTTTGAAGAGTGTTAACATGAGTGGGTTTACAGATGTTTTTTGGTTGTATCCCTTTAGAAATCTTAAACTGAGGTTTCCCTCATAAAACTATTACCTCCAATAGATGTGAAAAAGTTTAGTAGTTATTCAAATCACACAAGTTGAATACAAATTTTGTATTTATTTCAATTTACATATTGTATACTTACCATGTAATTATGTTAAAGTATATTCACTGTGTAACTATTTCCATTGGTACATTAAGTGATTGGTCTTATTAAATTAAAGTACATGGTGCTATGTCTATATGAATGACAACTAGTAACATTGTTTACTAATATTCATATCATTATTAATTTTCATAGTTTTTTTAATGTGTATATAACTTTGTATTAACCTTGTATAGTAAAACACTAAATTAAACATATTCAAGACTATTTGTATCTAGGTCATGAATCAAAACTCTGACCTCCTCCTCTTCAGAAAATAACATAAATTTCTACAAATACTCCCTAAAAAACATCAAAATGTCTACCAATAATTTCTCAAATAATTTCAAAATTGAAAAAATAGCTATGACATTATTTACAAATACAAAATAAGACAATTAACCATTACAATCAAAATTCTAAGAGATGATAGTTTACAATGCCAAAAGGAGTTCCAATGAGAGGTATATAGTTTTAACAGCCCTTATAATTATTTGAATCACTATAAGTTTTGTTATAATTTTTTATTTAAAAGTTATTTAAACCTTTTCTCGTCAAATTGATATTTTAAGAGGCATTCAACCTCTACATTTGGTGAGGGTTGTGGGAACTTATTTCAAGTAAGGGATTGCTCTATGAATATATGTCCACTGGATACCTCTTAGATCATTTAAGGCATGTTTTATGAGACATTAATCTATGTTTATTATTAATTAAATTTTAATTTTATGACAAAAATTAATTATATATTGTGTTTAATATTAAATTAATTATATGAATATATAATATTATATTATATATTGATTATATATAATTTTTAATGTATACAATGTTATATTAATATAGATGTAAATACATATAATAAATTATAGGATAATTATTATTATAGTGTAATATATAATTATTAGTATAATGCAATATCATGTATCATATCAATTATTATGTTATTATTATTATTATTTGTGGTTATTATTTTGAGATTTATTAATATTTCCCAAATATAACCATTTAATATTCATAATGAATCAATGAATGCGAAGTGGTGGAATGTAGTGTATAAGTTTATTGAAAATACCTCAAGGTTTCATGTGCATTTGTTGTGTCAAAGTTAGATCAAGCTACAAATTGATAAGCTTGCCATTAGTTATAGATGTCTCGTCAACAACATCTAACATGCCAAAAAATAATGCTCAATAATGTACACACGACAACTTAGGAAAGGAGGATAAATATTTAGTAAAATAGGGTGTGCTTTCAAAGATATATCCTAAATGCGAGATGAATCTATAGTTAATTTTTCACATTGAAAATGCCTACAACATAATTAAAGTATAAATTTTTTAATATTATCGATATGAGAAGAGCCAAGTTTGATTTCTAATTTTGATAGAATAAATTCCCCTAATCATGACAACTCAATAAAATATATCTCCTAGTCTTTATAGCTTAAGTGCATAAATCTTCCTAATCATAATAACTTAGCCAAATAAATCCCCTAATCATAATATTTTAATTAAATCTAAGTTCCCCTAACAATAACAAATTAATTAAAAATAATAAATTAATTAAAATATATATTTTAATATATATTTATTCAAATTGTAATCAACTACTTAATAACAATAATATCCATATGTATATAATTCAATTATATTAAAACAAATAAACAATTACCTCACGATATGTATATAATTCAATTACGTCCATATCCCCAATTTTTTTATTTCCATAAAGAATACGATTGATGATATGTTTATTATTTAATATATAAAATCTCACACATACACTAAAACTTTAAGTTTTTAATTTTAAATTTACTTCCATAAAGATTAGGATTGATGATGTGTTTATTCTTTAGTATATAAAGCTCAAACAAACACTAGAACTTTAAAATTTCAATTTTAATTATGCATTAAGGTTTTATATTTTAAGGTGTCTATATTAAACCTCATTAGAAATACAATTGGATTCATGATTATTTTTAGATCTTTTTTATTTAAACTATTTTTCTAATACATATTCTTCTTGAGATTGGTCTTTGTTACCTGTCAAATTCATTTTGATTTGACATATTTTTCATAGCACTTATCTTTTTTATTTGAGAAAAAATAAATTTAATATTTTTCCTAACATTAATATTTTTATTCTCATAAAAATCATAGTTAAATCAATTATAATTAATGAAAACTTAAGTCCAAATTAATAAAGGGGGTAAATTGTTTTACATTATTTTTTATTATATATATCTAAATTTAATATTAGATGTTTTGGTAATATCAATTTTGGTAAATTTTGATATACTTAAGACATTGCATATATATTTGAATTTTGTGTATCATTTTATTTTATATGTTTATTCATTTATTTAATGGTCATATTCTTCAGATACCCTTATTCAAGATCAACTTAGGTTATACAAAAACTTTTTTCATAATTTAAAATATATATATCCATATCTCATATCACTTATTTACACTCCTAGGATAGTATTGGGAATGGATAGACTGTTGTAGTTATCACATGTATTTACCTTTGTTGATAGTATTTATAGTCACTCAAATTTAGTCACAAAAACTGTAATGTTTTTGATAAGTTCAGCAAGAAAAAAGGATCCTAAACCCTATACACAACAGCCCCTAGGGCAAAAAGGCCTCAAACGAGTCATAAACAATATATTACCAACATATTAACAGTAGATAAAAAATAGAATAACACAAAATAAGAAAAGAAACAAGACCATTATGGACTATCAACAGTCCCATATTTGGCCAAAAACTTGACCATATCTTTGTAATCACTGAGGCTTTCCACCCCCACATCCTTGACCTTTTCATCAAAATCTTTAATAGCAACAAACACCAAAGCTACATGATAAAGAGCCTTGGTAGCAAATTCTACCATCACCATCCATTTTTTATGCATCTTGTCCATCTTATTTTAAAACTCCACATGTTCATTAGTAGTCCTAACACACAGTGAGCAACTTCCTTTCTTATTATTACCATAGGATTCAATAATGACCTCCATCTCTTCCAAGCTATACTTGTTTAATTCAACAAAGTGATTTGCACCTTCCTCCTCATGAATAAATTTAGTAGGTGTTTCATTTTCTCCTTCCCCTCTAGTATCCTCAAAGAACTTAGAGTCATAAAAAATTTCAATGCCTTTGGGGTGAGTGTACAATATTCCAACAATACGATTGGATCTTTGAACTCTTGTACCACCAAACTTCTCAGCACCAACCTCATAATCACTCCCCTCATATTTGGGACCTAAGCCCAAATCTGTAACAGGATCCTCATCCTTGCCAGAGTCCTCCCTAATTTTAGCCTTCTTAGACACTTTGCCCTCATCTTCCCCAACCTTCTGTTCCCTCTTAGAGGGCACCACCATATCCACCTCAGCCTCTTGGTTAGGGGTCTCAAGTTTTCCACTAGTTTTCTTGAAATATTTAGGCTTGGAATCAGAGATTGGGGTCCCAACAAGGGTACTACAATCTTCAATCCTAAGGGCCCCTTTCAAGTTTCTAGAGGATCTTTTTGGAGTCTAAAAGGATTTCTTATCTTTATCTTTGACAATAGGAGTCAAAGTAAATGGGTTATCCTCAAGCAGATAGACTTTAATAGGTTTTGGTGGGCATAGGGCCAAATGGAAGTGATAAAGTCTCAAAATGAGGCCTTGGTGAATGGTAATGAGAGGGTTATGATTTTTAGCATAGGATTCCTTGCCCAATTTAATAGAGTTCTCTAGATGCGATAATAGAAAGAACGAAAAATTAATTTCCATTCTATTCCTAAAATGATTGAGCAAGGCAAAGTGGTAATGATAAAATACCTTAAATCTACACACAAGCGTGAATTATTTCACAATCATGAGGCAAATTTATCCCCATATCTCTGACAATTTATCTCTTTTAAACCCCCCATGAAGTTTCACAATAGACTCTCCTTTTTTAAATAAAATTGCCATATTATCTGGGTCTGGCACCTTATTACATTGGCAATGATTTCTACCTTTTATGGGGATCCCCATGGATTTCCCAATCACTTCCTCTAAAACCTTGAAACCAATGCCCCCTAAATAGACCTATCTAGAATCCTCCTCCCAAGACTCTACAAACTCGCAAGACATATTCTCATCATGACCATTCATCACCTCAAGGAATGGAGCCACACCTCCCTCTTGAATAATGTGCCAGACCATAGGGTCCTGACAAAATTCCTTAGGGGAGGTCAGATCAAACTTAATAATGTCACCACCCATTTTTAACTCTTGAAAATCATGATTACTGAGAAAAAGATTATAAAAAATTAAGGATTGTTTAGCAATATAAAAAGGCCCCTCTATATACTTCCAATGGTTCTAAGGCCACAAAAATCTAGAAATGATAGTGTAATAATTGGGATTATATTTGACACCCTGATTATCATCTTAAAAAAAGACCCTTACTCACCACCTCAAGCAAGAATGATGATCACTTATGATGGGGATTATGGTAAATTTACTATTCTTATGCCAACCTATCTTTTGATCATCATGCTCTACCAACTTTTACCATATCATCATCCTTTTTGTCCCATCTATCCTCTTATTAACCTATTTGGTAGTCTTTTACCTCCTCAATTTCCTTTTGATCCAAGCTATCATCTAACCTGTCCTTATAATAATGTCTTGCATGCTTAGCTTTCTAATAATCCATTCATTTATTCAGGCCTTTCTCATTTCTCTCCCATACCCCGTTGGCAAATTTATGGGTCTCCTATTCATTCCCATGTTTTCCTAACCTTATTCCCACTCCAATAAAATTGAACAATTAAAACCCTATTCCCACCATTCTGAGTTTGAAATCCAGAAATTCCATACTCCTCAAAAAACTTATTACCTTGCCAAAAATAGCTAACCTCACTAAGTCAAAGTGTGCAAATGAAAAGGAGCTCGTAATATCCAATTTATGCATGTGCTTCCATCCTTATTAATTAGAGTTTGAATCTTAAAAGGCATCCTAGACATAAACCTCCAACACTACCATCCATTGTTGTTACTTCCCATGTTTTCCATAGCATTTGCAATAGCATTACCTTCCCTATATATATGAGAAATCTTATATTCCTCCATAGCATTGAGAAGAAACCAAATATCGCAAATAATATCCAATAGAGTCCAAACTATACTTGTTGATCCTGAGGCAACATTCACTATAAGCTTTGAATCCTCATCCACATGAAGGTGTTGAATATTCAAGGAGATAGTCAGTTTAATACCCCACAACATGGCTAAGGCTTCGGCCTCATTATTAATTTTAATGCTAATTCCCCCTATATAAGTAGCCACAAACATTCCTGAATCTAATCTAATTATGCCTGCTCTACTAGCCACCCCTAGATTCCCTTTGGTTGCCCCATCAAAGTTGAGATTGAACCAATTTTTTTGAGGCATAACCCATTTAATTTTAGACCTAGCTATATTTTTGGGATTATCAATTGACAAATATTTGGATTAATATTCCATTGCTTCAATAGTCTCTGATCTTTCTCTCTAAATGGGTTATTAACAGCTTTAAATTTTTAAGAATTGATATTCTCTGCTAGTAATTTAGAGAAGGTTTGAAACACCTCCAAGGGGATTTTATACTTTTCCCTAAAAATTATGTTATTTTTCTCTTTCTATAGATTTCAGGCAAGGTGAGGGGGAATTTATAACCATAGTTCTTTGATGATCAGGGATTTAGGTTAGAAGGGGGGTCTCCAATATCTAACCAAGGCTACCACCTTATCACCAAAAACTTGACATAAATTCAATATCTGCATAATAAGACTCCAAACCTCCAAAGTAAATTTACAATGTAAAAGGAGGTGGGTGACATTTTCTTCCTCTTTACCACAAGGAATGCACCTATTCAAAATTTGAAAACCTCTCTTCTTTAGATTATCAAGATTCAAGATTTTATTATGAATTAGGACCCACCAAAAGAAGTTGAATTTAGGTAAAAGTTTAGGCATCCAAACTTTTCCCCACAATCTGTCTTCTCCAGGTTCTAACAGTAGTCCATAAGCACTTTTCACACTAAATATACCTTTTTCATCCTCATCCCAAATCATCTGGTCTTATTTAGGGAAGAGGGTGAGAGGATCCTCCTACAACAATTAATTAAAAATCATGAAATGACAAATTTATAAAATTATCTGAAGCAGTGAAATGATTCTATTGATCATAGACCACTTTGAGGGGGCAACCTCCTTTGAGAAAGATCAATACAATAAATTCATGGATGCCTTCATTGGCCTCAACACTTACTTATATATGAATTCTAATCTAAGCAACTACTACTTCCCATGCATGTGGGATAAAACAAAATGCTCATGGGATGACATACAAAGCATATGTGTCCATAGAAACTACTATAATAACAAAGTAAAGAGAAGAGTTATCACAGGTTCATACACATCCCCTCCCTCTTAGAAAAAGCTTTATCCTCAAAGATTCAGATGTGGGAATTGGTGTTGAATCTAAAATAGTGGTTCGCATATTGCATCATCTAGTTACATTCGATGCTATTGAATTAAAACCTCGATGATGGATTAGGAGTGAAGTTAGCATGTGCACCTATCCAAGATTAACTCTGGCTCAAGAAGAATGAATCCTTCATTATCAAGTTCTAATAAAATAGTCTACACTAAGATATTTGTGCCAATAACTTTATTCAGATAAGAGATATGAAATATTGGGTGAACTTGGGAAGAAGGTGGGAGTTCTAACTTGTAAGCAACTGACCCAATCTTTTGAAGAACCTTATAGGGCCCATTGAAATTGGGAGCTAGCTTATGATGCCCTTTGAGTTTCAAGGAGGATTGGTTGTATGGTTATAGGCAAATAAAACCCATATCACCTACTTGAAAAGTCTACTCAAAATGGTGTTAATCAGCCTATTGTTTCATTTGATTCTATGCCACATGAAGATTGTCCTACAGGGTACTGAGAATCTGATCTCAAGTTCAAAAAAGCATGTCAATTGCTTGGACTAATGAACTATTGGGGGTGTATGGAAGGAGCACTGGTTGTGCTTGACCATAGACTATTTCATATGGAGTTATTTTTTTTGAAGTGTGGTAGGTGGTATTGTACCACTATTCAGTGAGAGGGAGCCACTTTGCCCATTGATGTTGTTGTTCCGAAGTGAAGCAATGAAGGAAAGTTTCTAAGCATTTATTGACAAGTTTAGTCTGGCCATCCATTTGGGGATGATATCCAAAACTCATATTCAATTGGGTGATAGTACGGTGAAATATTTATTTATAAAAATGACTATGAAGGTTACATCATGATAAAAAAAATGGAGGAAGGAATGCCATGAAGATGAAAAATCTGGTCCAGGAAAATTTATGTGACTATGGAGGTAGTATAGGGATGGTTAAGGGAATAAAAATGACTATATTTAGAGAGGCAATCAACCAAAACCAATATCACCATTTCCCTCCAAATTTAGGGAGCCCTTCAATAAAACCCATAAAAATATCTATACAAATCTTGGTAGGGATGGGTAAGGGTTCAAGCAACCTAAGGATGAGTCTTGTTTCACCCTTGTTGCATTGACAAGTATCACATTCAGCCACCATCTATTGAATTGAATTTTTCATCCCCTTCCAAAATAAGTTGTGTCGTGTCCACTCATAAGTTTTGATAAATTGTGAGTGCCCTATAAAAGGAGAAGTATGGAGTTTATAGAAGACCACTTGTTGAATATATGTGCTTTTGGGAAGCACCAAATGACCCTTGTATCATAGAGAATCACCATCCCATGAATAATGTGGTACAATAGTGGGGTTAGTAGTCAAATATTGAATGATTTGAGATAATAATGAGGAGTCATTGGCATACCCCTTTTTACATCATCTAACCAATTCAAAATAGGCATAGAAAGAGTTGAAAGGGAAGCTTGATCCGTAAATGTGTGAGACAAAGCATCTACCACAATATTGTCCTTACCCTTCTTATTAGTGATCTCATAGTCATAGCCCATGAGTTTTCTAACCAATTTATATTGTGATGGGGTGGAGACTCATTGTTACAAGAAATATTTCAGACTCTGGTGATCAGTTTTGATGCAAAAATGATTCCTTAGTAGGTATGGTTACCACTTCTTACTGCATGTAAAATGGCCATCATTTCCTTCTCATAAGTAGAGATCACTAAATTATTGCTAAAAAGGGATTGATGGCGAATGCAATGGGGCATCCTTCTTGAAGGAGAACAACACCAAGTCCATTACTGCAAGCATCACTCTTGATAGTGAAGGTCTTGGTAAAATCTGGCATGGTGAGAACAAGAGTAGTACACATAACTTATTTTAGTTCTTCAAATGTGCATTCAGTAGTTGGTGTCTAAGTAAAATAATCCTTTTCAACATAGCTATCAAGGAAGATATAATCTTCCCATAATTTTTGACAAACTTGCAATAGTATCTAGTCAAGCCCAAAAAAACATGGAGGCTCTTGAGTGTTTGAGGATGAGGCCAATTTGCCATGGAAACTATTTTTTTAGGATCCACTCGAATTGATTGAGATAAAATAATATACCCAAGATACTCCACTTCATTCTGGCCAAAAACACATTTGGATTATTTTTCATAAAGATGATGCTCAGAGAGAAGTTGTAGTACAAGCTATAGATGTTGGAGATGCTCAAACCATGTTTGACTATAGATGAGGATATCATTGAAGAAGACTAGAATGAATTTTTACAAGTAAGGTCAGAATATTTTATTCATCAATGCCTAGAATGTTAAAGGAGCATTAGTGAGGCCAAAGGACATGACCAGAAACTCATAGTGGCCATCATGCATGCAAAAAGTTGTCTTAGGGATATCATCCTCATGAAGACAAATTTGGTGATAATCAAAGTGGAGATTTAACTTGGAGAAGAATTGAGCACCATGAAGCTCATCAAAAAGCTCATCAATAATAGGGATCAAGAACCTGTCCTTGATTATGATGTGATTAAGTGCACAAAAATCAATGCAAAGGCACCATGACCCATCTTTTTTATAAACAAGGAGAACTAGGGAAGAATATGGGCTGGTATTGGGATGAATTATGCCTTACTTTAGTAAGTCTCAAATGAGTATCTTGATCTCGGTCTTTTTTTGAAATGGGTAGCGATAAGGCCTAATGTTGGGAGGAATGCTTCCTGGAAGCAACTAGATATGGTAGTCCTCTAGCCTTGAAGGTGACAATCCCACTAATTTGAAAAAGACACTTTCATACCTTTATAAAATGGTTTATAGATTAGAAGGATTAGTAGATACTGATGATGGTTGCATTTGAATGGAATGGAACTAGGCAATGATGCCATGTGAATTCTTCTTAAGAATATTTTCCATGTGATGTGAACTTATAATGCTAATAGATCCTAATTGTAAGACTTTAATGTGTGTTTTTGCCCATTATCTGAAAACCACATCCAAAGTTTAGAAAAATCCCATAAGATGGGTCTAAGTGTGCGTAACCATTGGGCTCCCAAAACAACATCACATCCACCGAAGGGCAAGGCAAACATGTTGGAGCATAAATTATAATCTTCAATAGATATACGCACATTATGACACTTTCCTTTGCAAGGTAAGTTACCCCCATTAGTAATCATGACTTAAAAGTTAGAGCAAGGATGGATAAAACAATCAACTTGTTTGGTGATATAAGGGTCAATGAAGCTATGAGTGCTACTTGAATCAATGAGTATTGTGAGAGGGAGATTCTTGAAGTAACCTCTAACCCACATAGTTTGTGGGGTAGTGACTCTTGCTAAGGTAGGGAGAGATATCTCTGGTTGGTCTTCTTGTGAAGCAGGTTCCAAAATTAGCCAAGCTTCTTCCTGATCATCTATTATATCCTAAACATCTTCCCAATCTTTAGTTTTAGTTGGAGAGTTCACATCTAATAGGTACAACTTTTGCTTGACACATCGATGTCCCTAAGTGAATTTATCATCACAATTATAACATAGTCCTTTTTCTCTATGGGCTTGCATTTCTACTTCAGTAAAACATTTGATAGAAGTGGTTTTGGGGGTGGGCATTGTATGAGGGTATTGTGGAGCTATATTTTTGAATTAAGCAAAATTGAGTTTGAATCATTGTTGAGCTATGATCTTATCCTCTACCAATTTAGCCAACCATAAGGCTTCCATTATTACATTGGGCTAGAACATTTTAACCTCAGATCGTATTACATCCTTCAATCCACTGACAAAACAAATCCTAAAAAATTCATCAGATAATCCTCTATTTGACTGGCTAGTTTTTCAAACTCTATTTGATATTCTCACACAGTTATTATTTTACAAAGCTTAGTGAGTGCTCCAGTGAAGTAATCAAAGCACTAGGGCCAAACTGTTGCAAAATAAGGATGCAAAAATTAGTCCACATGGGCTCATCATGAGCCTTGGTATACCAAATGATACCATTGAATGGATTCAAGTTCCAAGTGAAAAGATGCAAGTGGGACCTTGTTGGCATCAAAAATATTATGTAAACTAGAATATTATTCAGCCTGATAGATCCATCTGGCTGGATCTGCACCATTAAATCAAGGAAAATTAAGTTTTCTCCCATAAAAAGTGTTGGAAGAATAAAATATGGTGTTTGAAGAGGACTCTAGATGTCGTATGTTGTTCATGGTGGTTTGTTGGAGATTGAGGCCAAGAAGTTTTTCGTCAAGATCTTTGATGTGGTTCTTAAGGCAGTAATTTCATCCTCCATGTTATTTGCTCATGTTTGGGTTACTACCATGACCCAAATAACAATTTTTTTTGTAATGGGTAGGAAAACTAAAGTTAAGACAGGTTTAGTAAGGGAAGTTTTGAAATTGGACAAAAACATAAGGGGTAAAGGGGATTTTAATAATTTTTTAGCACAGTGGGAGTATGATTAATGAAGATAAGGGAAATTTTAGGGGTGAAAATAGAAAAACTAAAAAATTTATTAAAGAGGGTTAAATAAGAAGAAAGGTGAGAGGAACACAATGGAATTTTTTTGAGGCAAACAGACAAAAATAGAAGTTATGGCAAAACCCAAAAAATGGGTAAATTGAGATTTTAGGGAATTGGGAGTGGAATTGGGATATGGGACCTCAAGGAATAAAAGGTAGAGAATGAAATTTTAGGTGTCTAGATAAAGTTTGAAGGTCAATGGGGATATAAATGGAGAGATATTTCAAAAAAAATGAAAAATAATTTACTATTTTTTTCCTATTTTTTATTTTCTATCTAGATGTAAGTCATTTTTGAGTCTACTAATACTCTATGGGTAGTTTATAGATTCTATTTTATATCAAAAATCTACTTGAAAGTCTTCTTATAATCTATGGATATTTTATAGAGTGATTAGTCTGTTCAAAATATTCTAAACTGATAGAAATGGGCCCTAAGTTTCAATGGTTGCCTAGCAGTTTTTAAAAATAACACCCTGACCACCAATGCCCTCTAAGAGAGTACTGATCTCCAAAACATTTTGGCCATAGATTTATCTCTTAGCAACAGCTCTTGGTTTTCCTCATGGATGGGAACTACTCAATCAGGAAGGGGTCATTTCTCATTTTAATGGTAGGTCCTCTCAATAGGCTAGCTACTTTGGGTTTCCTATGGTACTCCTCACAATGAGTTTTAGGGATTTCACCCAAGCACTTTCCATAGTTATGTGGTAAAGTCTTACCCTAATCTAAAAATGATTATGGTGATGCAGAATAGAGTTACGCAATCAAACAAAGTTAGAAATTTCTAAGAAAAATATTGTAATGAGATTATGTAGTAGAAAAAAAATAGCCTTGGAAAGTGTTCTGATACCAGATGAGAGGAGCCTCTTATAATAATTAATAAAAAATTTATAAAATTAGCTAAAGCATTGAAATGATTCTACTGATCGTAGACCACTTCAAGGGGGCAACCTCCTTTGAGCAAGCTCAATACAATACATTTATGGACGCCTTCATTGGCCTCAATAGTTGATTATATATTAATTCTAATCTAAGCAAATAATACTTATCATGCATGTGGGATAAAAAAATTCTCATGGGATGACTTACAAAGCATATGCATCCATAACAACTACTATACTAACAAAGTAAAGAGAAGAGATATCATGTGTTCATAATAGAGGGATAGTCTATATGCAATCAAAATTGCATGGTACACATGAATAAATCCTATATCAGATAAGATAAATCACACCTACACTTTTGATTTGGGCATAAACTTGTTAAGTGGGAGTATGACCAATATGAGGATCCACTAGACCCAATTAGTGGATCACTTGTATCATCTCTCACAACATCATGCTAGGTAGAGTTCCAAAGTCTACAGTCTAACACAATCACATAATAAACCTCAAAGAGTCCTATGGTTTCTATATTCACTTATGATAATAAAAATAAAAAATAAACTAATCTAATAACAATAAAATTAAACTAATCTGCTGCTCACCAAAGCTTGTGGCATAAAGTGAGGGGTTAGATGTAAAGCAATCAAATGCATGTATATGTAAATTCAAATAAAGTAAGTATGAGTAACACCCTAATACATGGAATATGAGGAGTAATATTATTCAAGCCAACACTTATGCTACTTCTATCTACTAAAAGAGAGGATAACAAAGTTAGAATATACTTGCCTCAACGTGAACCCATTACGACTCAATCTCTCCCTTGGATAATGGGGCTTTGTAAGAGGTTGTTGTGGTTCATAAGGATCACTTTATTAGGCTAAAACATCTAAGACCTATCAATAAAACTAATATTTTCCAAATAATAAACCTAACCTAAGACTCCTCAAGTATAATGGTGGAAGAGCAGATTGTGAAGAAGCGTGAGCAAATAATAACTCCTTATTGTATTCATAAAATGACTAAAATGACCTTGTATATATAGGAGTATCTGACCTAAAAATCACTTGTACATGTTGGTAATTCTAGGTTAACTAGGTCAACCTAGCACATTATTGGGATAATGCCTAAAGTTATGTTAGGTCAGCTAGATGGAAACTAGGCCTAAAGAGCTAAAGTGACCCTAGATTGTGCTAGGTTGACCAGGTCAACCTAGTTTACTAAATAGGTAAAAAGGGTAATAAGCAAGGGGAAGAATGATATAAAGAATAAAATACTAGAGGAATGTGCAAGGAAGGAGATATATCTTAGGGAAAGGTTTTAGGAGTTGAATGGATAGGGAATAAAATGGCAATAAGGGACAACAATCCTACAAAGCACTGAAGGTCTACCCACCCCTTTCTTGGTGCACCCCTTAACAATTGATGGGTTCTTGCAAGATGTAAATCATCAATAATTGATAAAAGTGTGAAAATATTATGTGTATACATATGCCCCACTCAAATCTCATCACATGTCACTAAGGTGTAATAGGGGATGCTGCTTTGAGAAAGAACATAAGGACACACACAACACTGCTACTAAAATAAAATCACAATATTTTAAAAAGCATAAAATAACTAAAAGTAAATGATAGAAAAGGAAACTAACTAAAAATTAAATGATGCATACCTTGACTTACCTTTATCATGATATGTTTGTCAATTGTGTTTTAGTTTTGATTGTAGAGGGCACAGAGATTGCTTTGGACAAACCCAAAACTACAAAACTAAAATTCTAGAAAAACCAATATAATTGGTGCTATGTGGATGGGATGTACTTAGGAATTTGGAAATTTGGGTGACAAATGCTATGTTAGACCAAACAACCAAGTCAAACAAGAGTAAATTAGGTAGCCAAAAATCCAAGGCTACTAAAGACCAAACAACTCAAACAAGTAAACCTCAAGTAAGAAAAGGCAAACTCACCAAATCAAATCAAGGATACATGTTAATCAAGATGGTAAAAAGAGGATTCAAAAATAAAAATGGTAAAACAAAATTTATGAGTGAGCAATAAGAATCCACATCTCAATCATCAATGGAAAAAGGGGATGCATAAAAGGGAAAACAACATGGTTGGGTGAGCAGTAATAATCCACGTCTCATGCAACAATGGAAAAGGGTACAAATTTATGTGTTCACAATAGAAAAATAACAAAATCAAGATAAATTGGAAAAGGAAATAAAATTAGTTTTAGTAAATATATAGAACATGATGAAAATGATCCATATTTTCTCAAACATGTTTTGCATCTAAAGATAGATAAAAATGAAACAAAGTAGTGTTAGCATGTTTTTAAGAAATGAAGAAAAAGGAATTTAAAGAAGAGGGAAAATAGACTTGGAATCATAATTTATCTATCAAGGGGGGAAATGAAATGGGGTGGAGGGGAGAATGAAGGAAAAACCAAGATAGAGGAATTCTTTATCGAAGTCAAGACACTTAAATGTAGTTTGTCAAAACAAGAGGACTATCAACTTTAAGGACTCTGAAGAACTTATCTTAGCTACACAAGTCTTAAGTCAACAAATGGAGTATATAGGTCATCCCATGAAATTTATATGCATGAAAAGTAAAATGGACCTAACTTCCCATGATGTGTTCCCTGATCCTCAATACCCCTTATAGAGCTGTCAATCTACTATGAAGATTGGGTACTTACATGAAAAAGTAGGTAGCACTATAGAGTTTTCTAAAATACCCTATTCCAATCTACTAGCCTACTACACCCCAAATGACTTTGGCTATATGTGAAGTTGACTGTGGAGTTTGAGCTTCGATTTGAGATAGGAGATGTGCTTATAATCATGTCTTTTAGTGTGATTAGAATTTTAAGATTTATATGTTGCCTTTTAGATATCATTGACTTTTGTTTTCAAAGATTGGCTTTTAACTTTTTTTTAAATTTTTCCTCCATATGGATTTGGAAGACCAAACATGGGTGCTAAAGATGAATTTAATTTGAAAACTTTGGGACAAGGTTGCTAAGAGAGAGAAAATTAAAGAATATGGGAGTCTAAGAGTCTCATAAATCTAGGTGAAATAAAAGTGCTATCTTGAATTTGACCTTGTTTTATCCAAATGTGGAGGTGAAAGAAAAGGTGAAATCAAGAGGAAAATGACACATGTAACAAATTTGAATTTATTTAAATTGTAAAAAAATGTGACAAAGGGAAAAAATGAATACAATGATAACAAAGGTGTGATTCCTTATCATAAGAATACAGGGAGTGAAGGAAAACATTTTAACATAGATTGTTTATAGATTCCAACTAGCAAAAGAAGCAAAAGCTAATGTATAAATAAAAAGAATCACAAAAAACATGAAAAAAGGTAATTTTATGAGGAGGGTCAGGTTTTATTCATGGTCTTACCAAAAAACTCACAAAGGAAAACCCAAGGGGTGTCAACAAGAAAAAAGTGAGGGAGCCTTTGTATAAATCACCTCACAAAGAAAGACCCAAAGGATGCCAAAACAACATTGGTAAGTAACAAAATAATGAAAATTAAAAAATGAGAAATAAAAAGAATGGTCATTTTATGAGGAGGGTCGAGTTTTATCCATAGTCTTACCAAGCAACTCATAAAACAAAAGCCCAAGAGGATTTCAAAACAACATTGGTAAGCAAAAGGAATAATAATTCAAAAAGAATGAAAGCAATGGTGGTTTTGTGAGGAGGGTCAAGTTTTATCCACATTATTATGAAGCTACTCACAAAATAAAAACCCAACGGTTGCCAAATCAAAATTGACAAACAAAATCAAAATGAAATATGCAAGAAGAGAAAGAACACTATAGTACATCAAGAAACATGGAAGACCAAAAGAGAGGACTAAAGGTTTGTGAAAAAAAGAGAACTTCTACAGAGGGATAGAGCCATTCTTGAGTATCCTAAAAAAAGTGTTATAAATATAGGTAAAAATCATGAAAATAAGGAAATATACCCTACATTAATGGTTATATCAATGATAAGCACACATGAGAGACAAGCTTATGTCTTAGAAGGTTTCTTGAAGTTGAAATAATTTGGTAGCATGTAATGGAGAATAAGAGTGGGCATCACAAGATGACCCAAAGGGTAAGTGGATGTAGGTATGGGAATCACAAGATGCCCTAGAGTCTAAAATGATATGTGTTTGGGCATCACAAGGTTCCCCAAAGGCTAAATAAATGTTTGGATGGGCATTGCAAGATGCCCCAATAGCTAAAAAGAGGAATAAAATATACGAAAGCATAAGAAGAAAAGAGAACCCCATATAGTGTTTAAATGGATTCAGGCTATCCAAGAATTTTCTAATAAAGGATATGATTCTTAAGGATACAATTAAAATAATTTCAAATAATAATAATAACAAACATAGGTAGAAAACTAAATCAGGTAGATATAGAACTAATTCAGACATACAAAGAATGTAGAAAGCTAAATTAGAAAGAAAAGAAGGCATAAAATAGTACTAGGTTAACCCAGTCGACCTAGCATAGAAGACAAGGCATGCATACTATATAGGATCAACCACGTCAACCCATTATAGTGTAAAGAGGTCATAAAAAGCACTAGGTCAACTAGGTCAACCTAATACAATAGATAGGTTCCTTGTTTTGCATATATCTTTAGTTATAATCATCCATTTTACAAACCATAAAATGTGTTGGATTCATGATGATGTAGGGAATAAAAATAGGGAAGAAATAAGTGATAAAAATCATGATAAAAGAATAAAATAAAAAATAATTAAATAAGCAAAAAGAATCTTGCTAGTACTAACAAGAAAAGAGAAAAAATGGAAACATGAAGACAATCCAACCAGTGGTGGGATAGGATTCATGTCGGGTTCATCAAAATGTATGCAATAAAAAGTTAATTGTGCACATGAATCAATCTTGGATCATATAAGATAGATCATACCTACACTTTAGATTAGGGTACACACTTGTTAAGCAGGAGCATGACCAATCTAAGGATCTACTAGACCCAATTAGGGGATCACTTGTATCATTTGTCACAACACATCATGATAGGTAGGGTTCCAAAGCCTACAGTCTAACATAATCACAAAACAACCCTAAAACATTCCTATTTTTTTTATATTCACTTATGATAATAAACAAGAAAGTAAACTAATCTAATGCTCACCAAAGCTTGTGGCACAAAGTAAGGGTTAGATGCAAATAAATCAAATACATGTATAGGGAAATTTAAATAAATTAAGTATGAGTAACACCCTAATACATGGAATATGAGGAGTAATATTGTTCGAGCTAACACTTATGCTACTTCTATCTACTAAAAGAGAGGAGAACAAAGTTAGAATATACTTACCTGAATGTGAACCTGTCACGTCTCACTCTCTCCCTTAGCCAATGGGGCTTTGAAAGAGGTTGTTTTGGTTCATAAGGATCACTTTTTTATGCCAAAGAATCTAATACCTATCCATAAGACTAATATTCTCCAAATAAGAGACCTAAGCTAAGACTCCTCAAGTAGAATGGTGGAAGATTAGATTGTGAAGAAGTGTGAGCAAATAATAACTCCTAATTGCATTTATATGGAAATGACCAAAATGACCTTTTATATATAGGAGTATCTAACCCAAAAATCACTCAAACATGTTAGTTGTACTAGGTTGATTGGGTTAACCTAGCATATTATCAAGATAATGCCTAAATTTTATGCTAGGTCAGCCAAATGGAAACTAAGCCTAAAGAGCTAAAGTGACCCTAGATCGTGCTAGGTCGACCAGGTCAGCCTAGCTTATTAAACAGGTAAAAAGGGTACCAAGCAAAGGAAATAAGGATAGAAAGAGGAAAATACTAGAGGAATGTGCAAGGAAGGAGAGATAGCTTAGGAAAATGTTTTAAGAGCTAAATGGATAAGGAATAATATGGCAATAGGGGACAATAATTCTGTGAAGCACCAAAGGTCTACCCACCCCTTTCTTGGCACACCTCTTAAGGAATGCACTTAAAAGATATTGAGTTGTGATGGGTTATTACAAGATATAAAGCATCAATAATCAATAAAAGTGTGAAAATATTATGTGTATGCATAGTTTATAGTCAATCAAATCCTTTTATAGCTAAAGAACTATCTCTTTATCCTCATTTTGATCAATTACATAATGTAAAATACTCTTCCAACTCTTGACACTCCCCTGTCTACTAATATAATTGGCCACTTTATCACTAAAGAATATGTAGGCTCTATCTATTAATCTACCATAATCCAAATCTTTGAGGGGCTAGTCCTTCAACCAACTATCCTCCCAAAAATTGACACTCCTACCATCTCCAATATTCCATCTGATACCTCTTTGAAGGAGACCTTGAGATTTGAGAGTTCTATTCTAGATGATAAAACCTTTAGGAAGTGCAATCTTAGTTAATGTTTTCAACTTGTATCCTCATTGAGATACTTGGCATTCATGATATCACCCCAATCCTTATTTCCTTGAATCAAATTATATCATATCTTTTCCACGAGGACCTTATTTAGGAGATGAATTATTCTCAAGCCCAAACCCCCTAGCATTTAGGAGTGCAAACCTTTACCCATCCTACTAATGCCATCCTCTTTTTTTCTGCCACTCCAGACCAAAGAAGTTTTTTCTAAATCTACTCAATTTTCTCAACCACATATCTCAAGATTTTGAATAGTCTTAGGAAGTAATTAGGTATACCTTGAAGTGATGCTTCGATAAGTTGAAATTTCTCTACTTGACTTAGTAAATCTCCTTTCCAACTAGCCAACTTACTCTGTATTTTAGCAATAATAATATTCCAAAAGTTAGAAGTGACTTTAGTGATTGTGAGTGGAAGACCAAGGTAGGTAGCAGGAAACCTTGCACTAGAATAACCCAAAACTCTAGTAATTTTTTGCTACAAATCCTCTTAAGTGTTTATAAAATATATGTGACTTTTCTCAAAGCTAATGCTCTGCCTATAGGCTTCTTCATAAACATTGAGTAGTCTTTTCCATCTATTACCCTCAATCGTTGAAGTAATACCAAACAAAATAGTATTATCAACAAACTATTAGATGATTGATGATTGGACAGTAGAAGTAGGCTTAATACCCCTAATACATTCCTATATCAACAAGTTATAGGGATTTTTACCTAGTATCTCTGTCATCAAAATGAATAGATAAGGAGAAAGAGGGTCTCCCTATTTGAGTCCTCTCCTTGAGGGAAAAAAACCTTTGGGGGAATCATTGATAAAAAAAAAGATTCTAACTATGGAAATCCACTCCACCAAGTTGATTACACAATATTGAAAACCAAATTTTTTGAGAACCTTAAGCAAGAACTCTTAGCTAACTTTATCATATTCTTTTGAAATTTCTAATTTAAATATCATACTTAATTTTTTACTTTTAGAAATGGAATGAATGATCTCATGAGTGGTGATAACCACATCAAGTATTTGCCTACCCAGAACAAAACCTTTTTGGCTAGAAGCAATGAGCTTATCTAAGAGTGTTTATAAATGATTGACTAATATCTTTGTGAAGATTTTGTACACTATATTTTAGACATTGATTGTTCTAAAGTCCATTATGGAGGTAGATTCCATATTCTTCATAATCAAGGCTATAAAAGTGTTGTTCAACTACCATAGGAGTCTACCAGTCTAAAATAAATCCTTGGCTACATTAGTAATGTCATTCCCAATGCAATCCCAAAATGTTTGGAATAAATTTGGGGGGAACCCGTTCAGACCTGGAGATTTGAATGCTCCTATAGTGAAGATAGCTACCCTAATTTCCTCCTTTATAATTGGTTTAGTTAGAAGATTATTATCTTCATCAAACAAAATAATAAGAATGGAATCTAGAAGGAACATGATCTCCTATTATAATAGTATAATGATCAATAGCTAGGAGAGACTCAAAGTAGTTAGAATCTAATCTCCTAATTTCCTTATCATCTTCCACCACATTCCCATTCTCATCCTTAATTCTACTAATAGAGTTTTGTTTCACATGCCTCAGAGTAGACTGATGGAAAAAATATGTGTTCTCATCCCCCTCTTTTAACCATTAAACCCTATATTTTATTTCCAATAAATTTCTTCCTCCTTCAATGTCATTATCCAATCTTTAGATAGAGTTATCAAGGGCTTGAATTTCCTCCAAAAAATCTCCCTACTCCATTTTCGATTGAACTTCAAAAATTTGAACCATAATATTCTTCTTCCTGATCAAAATATTCCTAAAAGTATATTTTTCCCAACCCTTAACCTTATTTCTAACATTAGCTAATTTTTGAGCCAATATATACATAGAAAACCCCTAAAAAAGGATATTCCAACATGCAATTAGACAATCTCTAAAATCTAGATGGAATGCCCACATCATTTCAAATCTAAAGGGGAAAGGTCCTTTAGCATTCCTCTCTTGATAACTTAGCATTAAAGGGTTATGATTAGAGCCCACCTAGGGAAGAGCTACAAGATTAACAAGGTTAGCTATGTTCCAATTGGAAGATATTAAGAGTCTATCAATCTTAACTTATAGAAGACTACTTCCTTGCCTTTTGTTACACCAGGTAAAAGATTGGCCCTCTAGGTCAATATCCATAAGGCCAATATTACCTAAGAACTTTTTTAGATCTATCATGTTGTCAAAATAATCTATCTGACCCCCCATTTTTTTAGACAGATAGAGGGGGAGTTCAGATCCCCCACCACCATCCAATTAGTTCTCTTGGCACTTTTAATCCTATCTAATAGATTATCCCAAGCATCCTTTCTTCCAATGCATGTATTTGGGGAATAGACATTGACCAAAGACCACTAGATAAAACTTCATTGAAAATAAATTTCTATATAATGCCTATAGTAGGACACCACCCTCCCTTGAAAATTTTGGTTCCATAAGGTGGTAATACCTCCCAAAGCTCCTTGAGCTTCACTAATGGCATAATTTGCATTAGACCAAATGTTGTTAATCACTACTTTGAAGTTATCCTTAGTCATCATGACTTATTGAAATAACATAATATCCACTTTATTATCAAAAATGTATTTCTTAAAAAGCAACTACTTATTAGGGATATTAAGCCCTCTGATATTCCATGAGACTATCTTCATTTTTTGGTTCTCCTAGGGGGAACCACCAATGTGTTCTAATTTCCCCTAGAAATTTCCTTCTCCATCTCTCTCTACCTTATTTTCATGAGTGAAGGTCTTCCCCTACTATTATTTCCACCCACATCCATAGTCTTTCTATTGTTTCCCTTTCCTTTCTTCTTCATATTAGACCAACCCTCCAGGTCCTCCATACTCCTGCTAGTGCTTGCACTTGGGGATGGGGAGAAGCTTTCATCCAAAGTGATATCTCCCAGCTTAAAACTCCCCCTTTTTACTTTAGGGATACATACATCCTAAGTAGTTACCATCTGAGTCTTCTCAATCATTTGAGATTTTGAAGACTGGACTAGCTCACCCTCATCCCTTTCTTCAATTCTACCATTTAGGTCTTCCACTTGATTGCTAAGGCCTTCCTTAACCATTTTTCCCTTTGAGTCTTGATCCTCCCCATTGGAGGTCATTCCCTAAACATCTCTTGAAGGCATAACATCCTAATTCTCCTTTAACTCCTGATGTGTATCATACACTGATACATTCATCTCAAGATTCTTCTTTAGGAAAACTAGAGGGGAATCATACTTTTGAGGATATCTTCCTTAAAGGGATAGTCTTCTGAAATCCCTTCTAAATCCTTCTACATTTCCTTCTAAAATGGGGGATGTTTTGGGACCCTGCACTAGATGAATACATGACTTGTTTCATGTAGTTTTGACAAAAAACTCTAGAATACTCTAGTTCCACTTCCCATATTTAGATTCCATAATGATGGAGGTGGGAAGTGTTTTGAGAATGTAAACATTAGAATAGAATCTATCATAGACTAACCTTACCTTTGTCTTAATAACTTTTTCAATAGTCACAATCTCCCAAGGAGTTACCAATATAGGCAATTCTTTCCTCATTCCAATACTCCAATGGGAGGCCCAAGAACCTGACCTAGATAGGAGCTGATTGGTTAAGATCCACTTTAGGATCAAAACTAGGTTTTCATTTGCACAAAGATAGAGAATGCTTCCCCTATAGCCATGGGCCTCTAGCCAAGATCTATAGTATATCCTCTTGATAAGTAAACTTAAATAGAAATAATCCACCTACCATAGTGCTAGCCAAGACACTTCCCTTTATAACCCACTTGGTAGCCACCCATATTATCACCAAGTCAATATTAGGTCTGAAAGTAAATAATTTCCACACAAGTGTGTTTTTCATATATTATACCACCCTTAAAATGGTCTAGTCTGGTAGTTTAATAACCTTAAATCTCTCATAGTCAAACAATATCAAGGCACTCATCAAACAAAAACCACCATTATGAACAGTGCCCATAAGGACCTCCTTCCATCACTTATATCCATTATCCAAGGGAGAAGTCATGTGTTCAACATGATTACCCATGTCAGGAACAAAATTACTAGATATAAGGGGAGGGGTCTGGGTCATGACCCCACTGGACTGTCTCCATGCATTCTCTCTCAAAACCAAATTCAAAAAAGCCAAAAATTTGTAGAGTGAACACATTCCTATTTTTAACATTAACATAAATATATTAAAAAGCTTACATTTATCCTACAAAAACTTTAATGTTAGTTTTGGCCCACTTTCACTTTAATTTATTTAAACACTTAATTTAGACATATTTTTTCACCTAATTCTATCTTAAACACATAGACATACCTATTCCTTTTGAAATTATTATCTTACATCTACAAAACTATTCTAAACTACTAAAAACCTCTTTAATAATATATACAGACATCCCTAAACCTTAAATGCACATGTTTTCCTTTAAGATAAGATCATCTGGTAGGGGACAATAGTGGCATAGATTTTTGTTCCTTATGGGTCCATCCTGTCGTTAACCCCTTTAATTATCACTTTTAAAATTTGAAACCTCCTTTATAGTTTGATATGTATTTTAAAAATATGTAGTGTGAGGTTTTACCCATTTGTATTGCTATAAAGGAATATCTAATTCACCTATTCTATTACTAGAAAATTTCAATACAAAGGCAACCCTACACTATTGTACACTAAGCAAAGTTTCCCTATTCTTTCCAAATATGATTATATTCATGGAAGTAATCATCAACCAAGTTAAGAGCATTTTTTTATCTAAGTCAAATCATAACATTATCAAGTATTCAATCTATCTCTAGATGCATACATATAGTCAAATAAACACAATCACACAAAGCACTCTATGTGGGATACATATGTGAGATTGAATTCCATATTCTAAGTATTAGATACATAGGCAAAAATCAAACATCATGGAGGTGATTAGGGTCAACTCAACACATTACACTCCCCCATTTTTCTATTTTCAAGTTTTTAGTCATTGTAATATATATTAAGGTTCAATTTTGAAGAAGTATTTACAAGTCTATTGCACCCATTTGAATCTTGAATTTTCATATATACACATAGTTTAAGATATCATATATGATCATGTACCAAATTCCTTAATTTTTATTAGAGGAAAAAATTGACCAAATCAGGATATTAGTGTCATTTGATCATGTCCTAGTTTGGATGATTTTGTTCTTCAATAGTTTCATATCCAATTCTAGTGCCACTATAGAATTAGTGTCCATTGTCCAATATTAAGCACTATTAAATTTCACACATTCAAGATAAAAATAGTGGATAACTAATTCTTTCATTTGATTTCACTTTTTTTATTTTAGTACTTTATATGTGTTCTATTTGTTACAAGTTAATTTACAACATTTGTTATCATTTTTTCATTTATTTAAATTAGGGTTAAATCAAAATATTAATTCAAAATTTAGATAAAACATGTTGGTGATATTGGATGTAGATACTAGGGGGGAATAATTTTAATAACAATGTATATTCAATTCCATTTACCATTACATGAAGTATACATTCAAATAAGAGATCGATGCATAAACAAATAAAAACACAAGCATACAAGAGAACACAAGAGATATGTGGAAAACTATCTTGGGGAATAAAACACACTAAAAATTTCACATGGAATACTAACCTATAATATAAAGATTCAAATTTTAGTGAAGCACCTACTTCATGATGAGCTCTAACCCCTACCTAGTTGAGCACCCACCCAACTAGTCTTCTACAAGCTCTAATTTACAAGGAGGCTCCAACCCTCTAGGAAACCAAGCACAAACCTAGATACCTTGAAATATGATCATATTTAATACCTATTTATAATCTTAAATTTATTTTTACCTCCTTTTTTTTCACTTTTTACTCTTCACTCTCTGTCAATCAACCTCTAGGGCTCACTTGCTCAATATGCTTCTTCTAGGATTACTAGGTCCAATGACCTAATCATCCACCTAAAATAACTTAGTTAGATATGAATGAATGATATTATTCACCATTTTATGGTCCTAAATTACCTACCTCTTCTCTTTCAATGAGATATTTTTTTTCTTAATCCCACACTCTCTCAATTAGCCCAAATAAGCCTATTAGTCCTTGCCTTTATACCACTCTCTTAGTCTCACCCATCTTGGTCGACCAATATATTTAACCCACCTAGATCACAATTAAAATAGGTATACCAAAACTTTAACATCATTAAACAATCACTACTTTCTTTTTCCATTTCCCTTAAAGCCCAAATCCTCCATTAGGCATAATGGAGACCTAAAGCAATTATGCCTTCACACCCACACATTACACTTGTGACTTCTTCGACCACATTTAGCTTATCACAGTAGATTAAACACATAAAAATTCCTCAAATATACCATTTATCACTACCACATATGTCCATACCACTTATAACTCAACGCTCCACTTGAACTAATCCATTTAGACTACTCACCATTAGGCCTTAAAACATAGAAAAGCCTATCTCTTAAAACTGAAGCACATAGTCAAGTTTCTCACACAACCCACTAAAAAAACTGAATTAATAGATACTCTATTACCTAAAAATAATCACAAAATCCATTTTACATTATCAAAAAGGATCTAATTACTCAAAAAAACCTCTACAATAAGACCACTTAGACTGGTCAAACACAGTCAAAGTACAGTAAAGCAACTTTGACATTTCACACTTGATAAAGGATAAAATAAGTCTCTAAAATAATTATTATGAACATTTTATACTTATATATCAACTCAATTATAATTATATCATTAAAATATTGGTAAAATACCCTAAACTTACTTCTGTAATATGACCACTCAAAAATTGCCTATAACATATAAACACAATCATGAGGAAAGCTACTTGTAATACTTGAAAATGTACTTTAATGACTTATAATTCACATTAATTATTTTTATTATATGCATATATCACCTTTATATATATATATATATATATATATATATATATATATATATATATATATATATATATATATATATATATAATTCTTGATATAAGGTATTAAGTAAATTATATAGAGTTGAAACATGAAATCCAAAATGGCCTATCTAGTTGTGTTAGAATAGTGAGAGATTAGCTTGACAAATTGATCTAAAAGACCAATGATTGACACTAGAAAATACATATATATATATATATATATATATATATATATATATATAATGTATGTATATATATATATATATATATATATATATGTATGTATATATATATATATACATACATATATATATATATACATATATATATATATATATACATATATTTATATATATACATATATTTATATATATACATATATATATATATACATATATATATATATATACATATATATACATATATAGATACATATATATATATATATATATACATATATATATACATACACACACACACACACACACACACACACACACACACACACACACACACACACACATATATATTCCCTAGTGTCAATCATTGGTCTTTTAGATCAATTTGTCAAGCTACTCTCTCACTATTCTAACACAACTAGATAGGCCATTTTGGATTTCATGTTTCAACTCTATATAATTTACTTAATACCTTATATCAAGAATTAATAGGTCACTTATGGCTCAAAAAACACTTTCATATCCATTAGATTCATCATCTAGGTGTAGATATCCTCCAATTCACCATTTTCACAAACTTACTTAGAACTGTCATTTTACCTCAAAAAATAATCATTAAGAATGAGACTTCTAAAATATATAGAAACATTTTCAAGCCAAAATAAATATATTTATATAAACTTTATGACCTTATTATCATCATAAAATCCATTAGGCACGTTCTATAAGCTTTTAAACACTCAGAAACACTCCTTCAAAAAGCTCACTCTATTCTACTAGAGACTTCCAAAACACAATCAACTTTTACAAGAAATACGTTCAATTTTACTAAATTTAATGAATAAATTACACTTTTAGGTTGTTCATTAATTATTATAATACAAATTTTCATTTTATACCATGACAAAATTCTTAATATTTTGGTCTCTACATGCATCTATTTGACCACTGGGTTTTCTAGATTTTACTCTAGTCCGAACCTTTGACTTTGACCTGAAAATAAATTCACTTTTATAGATATTAAAGACATGAAACCAGTTTGAGGATGGTCTTAATGAATTCTAGTCTAACTTTTCATTTTATACCAACTTTATCTGACCAATATTCTACCTTATACAAGCATTTCTTTGCTCTTAGGTTCACCAAGAAAAACCCAATAAACCAATTGTCATCTCTCATGTGTAATAAATTCACATTTATTGAATTTTTGGACAAACCACCACCTAAAACATATTCATCATGGAGTCTTATACAACTTTCCTTTCTACTTCACCTTGATCTGACACCTTTCATGGCTTCTACAACTCATTATTTGCTCATTGGTCCAAAACACATAGTTTGAATTCAAATCCCAATGTCTAAATTTTTTGAATTGAAACAAATTTTTCCTAGGGATTAATATTGAAAATTTATGGCATGTCATAGTTAACAGATAAACTTGGTATATTTATATCTTGAACAAGGAGACTCATCAAGAAACCAAAATTCAAGGGGACCTTCATGGGACCAAGATAAACATCTTCAAAACTTCTTTTGACCAAAATTAAATTTTACCATACAAGTAACAAATACACAAAAAAAAATTAACCATTCATACCTTTATGATAGCCTATGATGATCTAGCCTCTCTTAATCAAGAATGGAAAACTCTTCTCTCTCCAAAGGATATTATGAGGCACTAGAACCTCACAAATGCATCTTGGGATGCCTCACAACCTTCTATAACATCTCAAGGACTTGAAAACATGCTATTATATCTCAACACACCAAATACACCACTTTTTCATTAATGTGCTAGTACTTCATGCTCTTATTGACATCAATGACAACCTAAGACATCAATGACCATGCTCAATAGGTGAACCCATATTTTTCTTGAATATTATCAAACCCTAAGTTTCCCTTAGGGTTCCAACCTTATTTCTAGGATATTAGAATTTTTTCTTAGGGTTTCAAATATGATCTCTGATTTCCCCTTATCCTCTATTCAAATCAGAAGCTTTATTTTTTCCCCTAGGGTTTTACCCTCATTTTACTATTAGGGGTTCCTTTCCTATTCTTGTGGTTTATCCTCACACTTTTTTAGATCATATCTAATACATAACAAATCTATTTTTAAAATGCTCTGAGATTTTTTCTATTTATATTGATTAGATAAAAAACCTATATTTGTTTGCCAAAATATTGTATATATTTTTTGGATTTTATAATTTATTATTTTTAGTAATTTTTCCATAGGATATAAATGGTGTACCTTTTTTTAAATTGATTTTTTGGTTTTTTCTATTTACTAATTTTCATAAAAAAATCACTCTAATATTTTAAAAATATATAATGGATCTCTTGTAGTGGTTATTTCTTCAATGTGCACATTTTTTTCCCTTTGTAGAAGACCTAAATTTTAGTTTGTTGTTACTTTATTTTTAAATTAAAAATAATATATGTCTATTATATACACTCATTTGATAAAATGAATCAAATTTCATGATAAAACACAAATCCCATTAGTGAAAATATTTGTAAAATCAAGTATGACATGGGAACAAGAGAAATCATACATTTAAGATGTTATAAGATTCACTCATGAATAATATCCAATATTACTCAAGTATTATTTCTTTAATATTCAATAAAATCTTTTACCAGTTATTATTAGATGAAAAAAGGCACATATGAATCATTTTTTCAATACTCATCATAGACCTCAAAGTTGTAATAGTTACCCTTTCACTTCCATTATTCACTGATAGTTTATATTAGATTATGCAGTTCATGTTGTCATTAACTAAATAGGTAGGCCATCACAATATGGAATAAGTCAACATGTTCCTCCTCAACCCCCTCCACCTCCCATGAGGCAATAAAATAAACCTATTTGGTATAATGTCATAGGTCAACTAAATAATACCCATGCTAAAATTTATATTTTGGACTTACTAAAGAGCTCAATGGTTTATAAGGATTTTTATATGTTGTATTGTGAGAAAATATTATTCATAGTGATCCAAAACCCACTACTTTTACTTCCATAAAGAATACCTTTAAGGATATTTATAATATTATTGATTCTAAATATAAATAATTTCTAAAACAAGATGCATTACACAAAATCTCCCATTCTATATCCTAGTTATAATGTAAAATAAAGGAATCAAATGGGTATTGATTGATGTTGGTTCTAAAGTTAACATTTATAGTATTTATTTCTTAAAAAAATGGGTAACAACATTAAAAGTATCCAACAAAGATACCAACCTATCAAAGGGTTCAATGGATCTTCACTACAAGTACTTGGAATGATATATTTAGATGTAAAATTGGGACTTAAAATAATGTTTACACTATTTCATGTTATGCCCAAACATTTGCATTATAATTTATTATCAAGGTGACCTTGGATACATATGATGGTAGCAGTACCATCTATATTGAATAGGTATCTTAAAAATTCATGAAGGATACTCATATGAATTTCATGCTAATGATAACCCTTTAAGATATTGTTAAGTCAAGGAATCTCAATCAAATTTAGATGATTTATGTATCATCCCACCTTCTCAAGTTATCCCTCAAGATCAAAGATACACACTTAAAATTAGAGGGTCAAGTAATGAAAAACAAAAAATAGAACAAGAAAATTTATGAATGGACTAACAATAGTTAGATCAAAAGGAGATTGAGTAATTGAAACCCTCACAAGAAAAAGATGCAAATAAATTTTCAAGAACTACAAGAATAACAAACAAGATCATGTCAAACATAATTAAAAAAGGAATAATTGGAAAAATAAAATTTGTAAAAGGAACAACTAGAACAAGAAATGTTATAAAGAGAATAAACTAAATAAGTACATAAAAATAGCATCAAGATAATCTGGTTCAATCCAATTTTATTCTCAATATTTTTTTATTGGTCAATTCAAAGGTATAAGATGGGCATGTTTTAGATTATTATGAAAATAATGATGATGAATCCAACATGATTAATGTTATCACACGAAGCTTGTACCCTTGAGGATAATTCATGGTAAAAAAATGATTGGAGCTCATCACGAGTGCTTGGCATGGAGCACAAAATTACTAGGCTCGAATAAGCATTAGGTATGAATGGGCATTGGGTACAAATAGGCACTATGGAAAAAATGGCTTTGGGCATGAATGAGCATTGGGCATGCATGAATAGTTCATTATTTTGGTGAAACAATGGAATTATTCCCTAAGGTGTGAGAATTTTATGATCCTTGGGATGAACCTTCAAAGAAGGTCAGCTTCCTTCAAATCTAAGTGCATCTAATTTAGGACTAATTAATAGGAAAACAAAGAGTAGAAAGGAAATATATTACTAATTTTAAACCTAATATTGATAAGTAAAAGGGAGAGAGAGGGTGAGGGGTTTGATGAAAGGAAAAGTGGAAATGCATCAAGAATAAATCGAGTACCCTTACAACCTTAAAGAACACAAATCAACTACAAAATATGAGAAACTATTACAAAGTCCCCAAAATGGACACTACTTGTATAAGTATTTCACATGGAGGCACATGAACACAATGTAACACTATGTAGATAATAAACAATCCACAAATAGAGCACACATAGAACCAAGTATGCATAAAATATGACCTACAAGAAAGAGATAAGTTCTAAATGAGTGTGAATAGATGGTCAATAATATAAGGGAGGATACATCCACAAACAAAGATCAACAACCATTAAACTACACATAAAATACAAGAATCATTGATGTGTGATCGTATTTTGGGTTATTTGCTAAACTACTATATTTAGTAATTAAAACCTAATAACACAAATAACATCAAAGGAGGGGATAAAGGAAAAATTAGATAATTAAAATTTAATTATTACCATCCTTTTATTACTTATAACTCCCATCTAAGATCTTCAATTGGATTTGATTGCTAAAATGGTTGACTATGGATTTATTGACTTGAGCTTCAAAGTGACTCCTATGGCTTCTTTGGATTATTGAATGGATTGACAAGAGTGTGAGGATTCTTGACAATGGTTGATTATGCAAGTATAATGGAGGCTTAGTGATTTCCAAGTTTTGTAATTTAGATTGGTCATATCCCAAGTAGGGTTTATATAGGGTGGTGGAGGAGAATTTAGGGAATTTTAAATTATTTAAAAGCCTCAAGTTTAGAGACTTCTAGAAACATGGAGTAGCTTCCCTAGTTATAGAGGTTTATTTATTAGTTTATTGATAATAGGGGATTATATGGGAGTTAATGAGGTTTAGAATTCATAGGGGTGTCGTAAAGGTTAGTGTGGTAGGTTAACTAGGGGGTAGGCAAATAAAAAGGAATTTTAAATTGTCAAGTGGGATAGTGGGTAGATTAGTAGCCACGTAGGCTAGTTAGTGGGTTAATGGGGTAAATAATTAGTTATAAGGATATGCTAAGGTTTATGGGATGTAAGGTATTGATATATTTTTCTAAAATCTCTGAATAGCAACCACATGATAAATGTCAAATTCTTGTAGGGGTAGAATGAGAGCTTTGAAAATAAGAAAATTCTACAAAAGAAATGTTTGCATTAGCCATTTTAGGCAAAAATAAAGTACATATATGGTGAGATTAGGTCACAAAAAAGGTAAAAATCTAACTCAAAATTAGAACCCACTTAAAGGTAAATGACCCCTAATGACTTAATTAACTAACCTAAGTAATCTAAAAAGATGTGTAGATAAAACCACTAGGTGGGAAAAAGCCTACACTAACACCCCCTGAAGTGTAGCTTAGGTGGTAGAAGAATTGGGTACCGAAAATGAGGCCTGATGAGGTACCCAAGTACAATGAAACTCCCATAAACCAAGGTAAAAGAGAAAACCCATAGGAAAAAAACTCCTCCCCAAAAGAGAGCAAAGAAGAGAAGAGGGATAAAAAGCCCCACTAAGGTCTAAAATTGACTATAGCCATACGATGTCCCCTAGAGGAATGCTTGGAAGTGACTGTGAATCAAAAGTAGATTTAGTGAAGAGTGGATTACCTTGGAACAATGAGTTTGTCCTCCAAGTGCCTAATGGATCTTTTACCAAGGTGTAATTCATATGAAAGGAATGATCTTCATACTATGAGGTAGGGGCCCAACTGTTCTATGACAAGATGGTACAATAGAAGTAGAGGAAAAGAAGGTCTTTATAATCCTATATAATTATGGAATAGACTACCTAATGTCTAATGTGTCTTGGATTAGTAGATCATTACCCTATAACATCAGAAGTAGACCAGAGGTAGGTAGATCAAGAACTAACTCTTGAATATCTATAAGGTGACAAGGAGATGGTGGAGGTGTATCTACTTCACTGTTGTAGTCATCTATAGTAGAAGATTTGTTAATATTAGAAGAATGCTCAAGCTCAGAAGTGTCATCAGGTATAAGTGAGTTCAAAGAGAAATCTAAAGGAGAGTTAGGAGCAAAGTGTGAGATGTTATATAGATGATTTTGATGATCGACCATTCCCATATCCAAAATTATATCACTATGCAACTCCTTGATGTATACTGAATCTGGAGTAAATTCAACTTTCATGCCTAGACCAAGGTGAGTGATTTGGTAGACTAAAAGGATATTAGTTGAAAGTGAGAGCACACTTAAAACATTCTTCAATGTGTCACCGTTCCAATAGACCCTCTCTTGAGAACCTTTTTAGAATTGTTGTCACCTAGTTGTATAGAGGACATGTCACATGGTTCCAAGGAACTAAACTCAATTTGTGAAGAGGTCATGTGATGTGAAGCACCAAATTCAATGACCCATGTAGGAAGAGTTGGAGGCACAACTAAAACTAAGTATTTTCCCTTATGTTTCCCTTTGTTATTCTCTTTTACCTTTTCTTTGTCAGATTCCTTTACCTTAGTGGATCCATGGGTTGATGAAGATGGTTTGATAGAATCTAGAACACCTATGTTGTTATGAATAAGAAGGCTAGTAAGGTGGTCAATTTTTTTCTTCAAACATTTACTCTCATCATGCTTACTTGAGCAATCCCCATGTTTGATCCAATCTTTCTTAGGCTTATGATTGGAATAAGAGGTCACATTATTTGATTTGGAGGTGGAAATATTTTCACCCTTCTCAACATTTTTCTTGTTATGCTTTCTCTCTCTGTTATTATAAGCCTTATCCTTCTCAGCAAACAATGCATAAGATTTAGATTATTTCACTATGACCATCTATACCAACTTATCTTACTCCCAAATCAGGTCAGCAATAAAGGTATCTAAAAAAGGCATCTTCCATGTAGTGTCAAGAGCACTCTTAGTGGCATGAAAAGTGGACACAAATATAGAATATTCAAGACCTAGTTTAGAGAGTATTGACAAAACAAGATGTTCATCTTTCTTATCAATTCCACATGCTTTCAATTGTAATCTCAAAAGCCTAAACTTGGTGAAAAAATCCTAAAGAGTGTCAAAGTCATTTGGGTTCAATATGATGAGCTCATTTTCTAGCTCATGTCCTCTCATCACATCCTGCACTCCAAAGAGCTTGGACAGTGTGGTCCACACTTCAATAGGTGTTTTGATAAATTCAATGTGAAAGAGTAGATCTGGAGAGATTGAAAGACATAGTAGTCCATGGACTTTGTCACAATGATTAAACCATTTGATTTTGCTCTAGCATCAGTAGGTTCAGTCTCAGTGCCTATTATAATTTGATGGTAACCCTTAGATTAGAAAATGATTTATATTCTAGCTTTTCATTCAAGGTAATTAAATGGTGTAAGTGGACTAATAGAGAGTGAATCCATAGTGCAGAAGTAAATATTATTGGAGTAAGTAAAGAAGTGGTGTGAAAAAAAGAAAGACTGAATGCACAACAAACACACAAGCACCCCTTTAGAACCATTAGGAAATAACCCCCCTTGAATGTCTCAAATACAAACATGCTTGTATAGACATTAGATTCAACTAAAAATGTGTTTTGAGTAGTAGGTGCATAAGTACAAAGAACTAGAGGAATGTTGGATACAACCAATAATGCGTTCAAAAGTGTACAAAAAATGTAAAATTTGTTTTATAGATGTGGAAGACCTAATGATAGGTCCAATGTGTATAGCATAAAAAATAAGTACTTTTGAAGAAAACAATAATAAAAAGGAGTTACCAATCAAAATTTATGGCACTTACAAGTTCATACTTCAACATATTCCTAGACCCTTTCCAAAAATGGAATTTTTTTTTCCATTTCACCAAAAATCCGAAAAAGGAAACAACTTAAGTCTTTTTCTTCATTACCTTTCAGCTAAAATTTGACAGTGTTTAGAACGTCACATACTTACTTACTCAAGGTTCTAAACAAATTCAACTTCAGGTTCTCAAACTATTTCAACTTATAAAAAGTTATAAGTAGTTGACCCTAGAAAACCTGATTACTTCTTCCCAGTGTATTTCAGGTTCTTCAAGCAGCATGACTTATTACTTATAAGGCAAGCCACAATTTTGGCATTACAGACAAATTCAACTTATAAAATAAGTAATGAGTAATCAACCTTGGAAAACTTGAATGGGTCTAGCAAGCAAGTAATTGGGGTTGAGAAACCTAATTACTTATAAGTTGTCACCCTAGAGAAGCCTGATTACTTCCAAGTAGAAGCACTTGAGAAACTTGATTTGGTTTATGAGCAAGTAGTCAAGTAATCAGGGTCGAGAAACCCAATTACTTATAAGTTATCACCCTAGAGAAGTATGATTACTTCCAAGTAAAGGTACTTGAGAAACCTAATTTGGTCAACGAGCAAGCATAAGCACTTTGAAAACTTGATTTAGTTATCAAGAAAGTAGAAGCACTTTGGAAACCTAATTTGGTTAGTAAGCAACTAGAATCACTTTAGAAACTTGATTTGGTCTATAGATAGTAAATCAAGGTTTATGGGCTAGATTATTTTTGTCGTATAGATAACGACCAGATAGAGTAAATTGATTTTTTTGGAAAATCCATAAAATTCCTCAAAAAACCAAAGACAACCCATTGATATCTCAAAAACCCAAAAAATTTATGCAAACAAATGTTTAATTTGAGGCCTTTTGACATGGGTTTTGAGGTAGTTTTCAAAAAATGCCTATAAGGTTAAAAATGGTAGTTGTACAGTATGAAAAAATAGTAAGATGAATGTAGGAGGATCTTACCAAAGGAGAAAAATGCATAAAGCTATCAAGAAAGCTCTAATACCATGATAGATTTCACCAAGATCTCTAAATATCATCCACATGATAAATGTCAAATTCCTGTAGAGGCAAAATGAGAGCTCCAAAAATAAGAAAATTCCACAAAGGAAATGTTTTCATTAGCCACTTTAGGAAAAAAGAAAGTACATATAGGGTGAGATTAGGTCACCAAAAAGGTAAAACCCTAACTCACAATTAGAACTCACTTAAAGATAAATGACCCCTAATGACTTAATTAACTAACTTAAGTAAACTAAAAAGACATGTAAATAAAACCACTAGGTGGGAAAAAGCCTACACTAATAGGTATATTGTGTAGGAATTAGGATATTAGTTAATTGACTAGGTTTATGGTTATGGGTTAAATTAGTGGGTTTAATAAGATTATTAGGATGAATGAATTTAGTTGCATACATTTTATCCCTCTTTAAAAAAGAATTACAAGTTGAGTGACGTGAAAGGAGTAATGGATTTTCAAATAAAACCATTTCATGGATGAGAATGTTGTTAGTAGGTATGATGCCCCCTTGAGGGAACATGCGGGGAAGAATGAGGCAGAGGGTCACTCAAACATAAAATCCCTAGAGTGGGAAAGGACCAATATGAAGATAAGGGTTTTGGATGCCCCAAGTGTGTATGTAGTGATGATTGAGATTCCCCAAGTATAAGTGATGTGGGATAAATTGTCTTAGCCTCGAAGGATGAGTTTTAGATAAATGACCAATGTCCATAAAGGAGGCAAGTTGATTAAGATGATAAGATTTGAATTCCTAATATGTAGACATTGTTAGCAATATAGAACACAAAGAAATATTAATTAAATAAAGACATAAATAAAATGTAGAAAACACAATACAGGAGAGACACAAAATTAACATGGTTCACCCAATAAAGGCTACATCCACAGAAAAATAGCCAGTTATTCTCTTATTCAATCTAATAAATGAAGGGGTAAACTTTCAATACATATACTACAATCTCCTCTTCACTCACACATCGTGTGCCTCTATGATTAAAATTACCTCATATCAAAGGGGGGTTACATATTAGGGGAAAATGCACCAACATAATTTTTACCATTAGATATATAACCTAATAGTGAACAGTCTAGATTTACTACAAAATTATAATATTTTATAATGCATTTTTATAAAAAAAATCTTTTGAGGCACTGCCCTCGAACCCCCACTAGGGGGATCCATGTATGGTTACCACTCCCCCAAGACCCCCAAACACCCCCTATTGGGAACTAGGCATTCTAATAAGATTATGCTTTATCATCCAATAGACATTATTTGAAAATAAAGAGATGGGATAGGCCACAAGTTGATGATAATTCCCATAGCAAAGATAATGCTAAGGATAGCTGGAATCCTATAGTTGACATTTGACAGGTGATTGTGTATAATAAGACACTTTATGTTAGATTCATAGTGTAATTTTTTTAATAGAGATAAATGACCCATAAGGGATGGGATGGGATTATATATTAATAGTGGTTGAGCTAACCATGGGTTCAAAACCATGGCCTGATGTTGCCTACATAGTCTTAGGAGACCTCAAGCCAATGTATTTTTGACTTGGGATGGATAGCAAGGAATAAAAAGACAATGCCTTGGGAGACTTCAGATTGATAAAATGATTATGAAATGTGATAATAGATTAAGGGATGGGATTTGGGGATGAAAACTAGTACATGGGGTAGGATAATGGGTTTAACAAGGGTTAAATGGGGTATGAAGTGTAAAAGAGGGGTAAAGGAGGGGTAAAATAAAAAAAGGGGGATTAAAAGGTACATTTTATCTTTTACCCTTGTTGATTTTATTGTTTTGGAGCTCTATTCATTGACTATATCCCACACTCATCACATCATAGAGAAAGAGTCAAAGAGAACAGAGGCTAATCGATGCAGGACCACTGGTGAGTAGTCGATGCCTAACTAGTTAGTTTTTGTATTTTTACATTTATTAATTCATTTATTATATTTAAATTCCATGGGTATAATATTGTGACTAAGGGTAATTCCCTTAGTGGTGATATTATGCCTGTAAGTTGTGATATTGTAGTTACAAACTATGGTATTATAATATCATGATGAGTGATTTATGATATTGCATAATCATGGTAAGATAATTTTAGTATCTAAAAACTAAGGTTAGAATCATGGTTATGCAAAACCATAGAAGGTGAAGTAATTATATTTTTGACATCAGATGTTAGGGTTAGGTCATGATATGTGGTATTGTGGTAGTTAGGATAAAGGGTTATGAACTTAGGGTGGATAGTTAGATAGATAAGTTAGGTTGGGGAAGATTAGGAGGGATAGGGTTAGGTTAGGGTAAGTAGGTACTTATAGAAACATATAAATGAATGGGGTTTAGGGGATTAGGATGGATGGATAGAAGGATAAGTTGGGTTGGGAAAGGTTAGGAGGGATAGGGTTAAGTTAGGGTAAGTAGGTACTTAGGGAGATAGATAGATGAATGGGGTTTAGGGAATTAGGATGGTTAGTTAGAGAGATAATTTAGGTTGGGGAAGGTTAGGATGGATAGGGTTACATTAGGGTGAGTGAATAGTTATATGGATGAGGGAGGTAATGGAATTAGGCTAAGAAGATTAGGATGGGTAGGGGTGGTTAAGATAGGTAATTAGGGTGATGGTACATGATAGAATAGATGTGGATGTGATGAGATGATCATTATGTGATAGGATGTGTGGTTGGTGAAAAATGATTTAGGAGTAATGGTATCCTAACTATGACATCCCTAGGTTTTGCATGAGATACACTTTTTGATACCTAAAGAGTATGGAATGATAGAGTTGATCAACCTTTATTATGTGGTGATTATGATAGTAGTGTAGATCAATAGAGCATTGATCACATCTCTAGTTAATATGTGGAACTTGAATATGAGCACCTTTCATTTCATGAATAAAGAGATAATAATAACTCTGAAGAATGTGTTTTAGATCTTTAGGATTTTGATGAGAGATCACAGGATATATTGGAATTCACACACCCTTAGTATTACAATGTAAAGGTTGGATGGGAGGTTACATATTGAGGTGTAAGATGCATGAGTAGACATTGATAGGGCCTTGAGAGAGGGCATGATTGATAGGTTAACATTGGTGGTTATATCTCTTGTGATCAGCATACACTTTCCAGACAAGAGTGGGAGTGGTTTCACTTAGGATTGGGATATGTGGTTTTGAACATGGTTCAAGACTATCGATTGTTCACTTGTGGATTGGTTGTATTATCCCTCGTATATCAAGATCAACACATGGGATATTATAGAGGATCAACAAGCCTATGCCCATCTCTATTACTATAAATATGGATTTGGGACTATCCATAAATTGACCTTTGGGTACACATGCAGATAGACAATCCCATAAGCCTTTAGCATTTGGGTGGTACATTATTTTGGGGGTGTAAAGATCTCATGCAAGGGAGATCTAATTTTATAAATAATCATTGGATAACTTGCGGTTGAAGCACATTACATGGATTCCCTAAAGATAAGTCTAGTGGGGGTAGGATGTGGATGCAAATGTTACTTGATTTATGATAATTAAGTTTTATCTGATAGGACAAAGGGATTATATCATTGAGCACTATAGACTTGATCATGTGTAGTGAATGTTTGGTAGACTACAAGATGTGCCTGGTGAGGAACATCTATTTTCCCATAGTGATAGAGAGAGACCTCAATGGGGTATTTTTGTCAATAGGTTATTATAATGAGTAGACTATAAAATAATTGCACTAGTAGTATGGGATTACCAAACATCAATCTAAAATCCTAATGTGATAGTAGTATATATGATGTGGTGGGCACCAAGGTGGCCATTTAGTCTACTTAAGCGATGAGCTAATGTGAGGAGGGGATTGTGTGGATACCATTATAGGCACATGTTAAACTAGGGATGAGGCAAGATTAGAGAGTACAAGCCTAAGTATAGGACCAAAAGGATGGATAGCAGGGGCTAGATGCTATGGATGTGGATAAAGGGGATTAAGGAGGTATAGATGGGGGTCATACAGAGACCAGAGGATAGGTTAGATGGAGTGGAGTGTAGGTCAGAGGGAGTGGAGTTCAAGTTGGATGGAGTAGAGGTGGAGATGAGGCAAAGCCATCTAGGCCAACTTTGGTTGAGGATAAGTGGTCACTATTAGAGAGGTTGAGGAGAGAGGTACATGCCTATACCTTAGAGATAATAGGGATTATTGTAGAGAGGGATAGGATATTAACTGATCTACAAGTGTGGTTAGAATAGAAGGATATACTATTGGCTTGGGCTCATGGGTAGGTCATAGGTTTACAGAGATAGGTGGCTACATTGTAGGGACATATTTAGAGTCAAGATGCTCAGATAGTCATATTACAGAGTCAGATCTAGATCTAGGATGTGTATATTATTAATTTATAGGATCTATATCTAGGTGAGGGTAAGGGAGTTAATGAGAGAGGTGAAGATGGTCAAGAGGGATAAAGAGGAGGATTATGTATCCATGTTGGAGAGGGGGATGACAAAGGTCATGAGGTAGATTACATAGTTGACACAAGAGGCCCAATATTATAGGGACCTATATGAGGTAGCAGTGCCACTTGAGTGACATGTAATGACATTCAGGTCTAGTTCTTCCTAGTCATTACACTATCCGCCTAGGGGACCACCTAGACTATAGTCAGGTTTTTGTGATATATGAGACTTATATCATATGATGGATACTTATGTATTATATCACATTGATGCCCATAGGGCCCATGCATGTATATATATCTTTTGAAATTATACTTGGATGGACATTATGGACTATTGATATTCATGTGATTATGATTTGTGTGATATATGATGTGATGTTGATGTGATGATATGTAATTATGCTTATGTTATTGATAGATGATTAAGATAATGTGTTATGTATATGGATTATGGATGGGATTTAGTGATATTATGTGATTTTAATGTTATGTTTATTCTAGACACCTAAATTTCACTGTTGATAACCTCCAACCAGGGTTTTGACCAATTTCTACCCAAAATGCACAATTTGGCCTAAGAACACTAAAACATGCTAAATGATGTGAAATTGACATATTCAAGTGTTGATTTTTGCTGAGATATCCCTAAATGTGGTAATTCAATTTATGGGCCAACTAACTTTGATCAATTCATTTTGAGTCAAAATGCCAAATTTGCACATGTGTGTTCTAGACTGATCTTTCCTATCAAATATTTTGCACAAGACTTGTGCCTTTGTTATTTTTTGTTTGTAACATCTTAAATGGGAATACTCATCCAATGTATCTAACATGGACTTCCAATTCTAATCTAATCAAATTTAGGACCAATAACAAGTATTATGATCAATTTGGGTAATTTGTACACAATGTGATTAATCATGCCTAAGAGCTAATTAACCCAAATTAAGGCCTAATAAAAAATTCCATGGAAACTTGTTGAATAATTTGTTTTGGAAATGAATATTGAATATTTGCATCATCAAGTGATCTCATTTCTTGGGAAGAGATCCCTAGGCCATAAATACCATAAATATCAAGATTTATGCCCTCCCTGACTCATTAATGCCTTCCATGGTGCCCTCCATGCCTCTTAATTGAACCTTCTTCCAATGCTATGATGAGTATAATTACAAAATTAATTCTAAAAATTGAATTAATCCTCAA